>CM062814.1:209528102-210005556 GCA_031772625.1 Pinus tabuliformis | reverse complement strand
ATGTTCGAAGCATATGACAGGTGATAAAGAAAAACTTGAATCATATCTGCTCTAGAAAAGGGAAAGAAAGTTTCTTTTTAAATGATACTCCTGCAGCTAAAAAGCAAAAGGCACTACTCAGTTAAAAGAAAAGGTCAAAGCTGGAAATGTTTTGTATGTTGATGGATTGAAACATAATCTTCTAAGTGTCAGCCAGATGTGTGATCAAGGAACCGAGGTGATATTTAGAACAAATGGATGTCTTGTTCGTGATCTTGATACAGGTAAAACCGTGATCAAAGGTAAAATAACTCCAAATAATCTATACATATTTGAAGAAGGACAACAACAATGCTATCTAAGCAAGGATGATGAACACTGGTTATGGCACCGAGGTTGGGGCATCTAAGCTTTTCACAAATAAGGAAAGCATGCAAATATCAGGCAGTTCGCGGTCTTCCAGATATCAAAATTCCAGACAACACCATATGCAAATCATGTCAGTTTGGAAAGCAAACCAGAACTAACTTTCCAGAGAAGGAAGGATCAGCTAGCATGCCTCTTGAGCTTGTACATACAGATGTATGTGGACCATTCAGGAAAAGGACACCTCGAGGAGAAGAATACTTGATATTATTTATTGACGATTTCTCCAGGTTTGTCTGGTTAGGACTTATGAAGCACAAAGATGAAGCATTCGAAAAATTCAAATCCTTTAAAGCCTTGGTTGAAAATGAATCAGGATACAAAATTAAGTGCCTCAGATCCGACAGAGGTGGGGAGTTTACCTCAAATGAATTTTTCGATTTCTGTGAAGAACATGGGATAAGAAGAGAATTCTCTACAGCTAGAACTCCTCAGCAAAATGGAGTAGTGGAAAGAATGAACAGAACAGTCCAACAAATGGCTCCGTGCTATGCTTGATGAGTCTGGAACTCCGCAACTTTCTGGGGTGAAGCTGCATATGCTGCGGTTGTTATTCTCAACAAAACAAATCCGGTGAACAGCACTCAAACTCCTCATGAGCTCTGGTTGGTGAGACTCCTTCGGTAAAGCACTTCAAAATCTTTGGAGCAAATGCTAATTAAGAATACTGATGAGCAACTTGGCAAACTTGAACCTAGAGCAGATGAAGGCATTCTTCTTGGTTATTCCCACACAGCAAAGCATACAAGTGCTATAATAAAAGACTTGGAAGAATTGTTGACAGCATTGATGTAGTGGTTGATGAGAAGGGATACATTCCTAGGCAAGTAAATCATGAAGATATCGAAGAAGATGAAGACTACCCTTGTTGGAGAGGTAAATCCCCTCTACGGATAGAGGCGATCCTACTAGCCCAGGAGGGGGCTAGCAACAATCACACAATGCTGCTACGCATGTTCCTACTTACAATTAAACAAGAGGTAAAGAGCACCTACTTGGATTCCTGCGCTGTCGTTTGACGAAGAGATGTTGCCTTCGCTCCTCCGCTTCGGCTGGTCACAATCCTCCGCGATCTCTGCGAATGGATACCTGCACACACGAAGGGGAAACAAACACAAGCGTGAAATCTAGTAAAAGCAACCATACATCAGTCAGAAAAGATGTAATTCACATTTAACCATTGCATAGACAAATGAGAATGGAACAATAATAGCAGTCATCTATTATTAACAGAATAGAGAGAAAGTACAACCAAATGTTCTACGTCGGTAACCTTCTCAGGAGGGGCCAGTCAGCATGTATCTCAAGCATTCACCTTTGAGGATGATTCTCCCAAGACAAACAACTCTCTCTCTCACACAAATAGCACAAAACAACCTTCCCTAAGCAATCAATCACTTCCACACCTAGCACACCAAATACCTATAGCAGCAGCAATCTGAGCACTATAAGCTCTGTACAATCCAAGCTATGTCTAACTAGCTGCTCATGGTAATGGTGGAAGTATATGTAGGAGAAGGAGCCTCCTAAAAGGGTGGAAGGATGAGCTTATCCTTGAGGGAAATGGTTGCAAAGGGTCGAACAGACATGCCATAGAAGGGAGTCGACATTCACAAAGCTAACAACCAAGCCTGGAGTTATCTGGAAGGCTGGTTGTTTGAACAAATTCGCCCAAACTGGATCAGCGCGGATTATGAGGCAACTGACGCGATGTCGCCGCGTTCACATAACTAGGACAGTCATGTCAGCGCGGAAGAACACGGGAAAGGCGCGCTGGCTACCAGCGCGGAAAAGTGATGTCCTTCCGAGCTGGCAGCGCGCGGGATACACTATGGAGCGCCAGTCATCGCGGGTATTTTCCAAACAGACGCGCTGATGAACAAAACTTTAGGAAAATGGGTTTTTGGGCCAGTTCAGAAGGCATGAAGCTTAGTGATTGGCACAGCAGGGTGACTGACAGGAAGGCAGTGACAAATTACTGTGTAACAACCCTCAAAGACAGAATGATGAAGAAGAAGAACCTCAAGAAGAACCAGAGGAGCAGATAAGGATAGAAGAGAAGAATCCATCCAGATATGTTCAGAAGAATCATCCAGAATCTCAGATTTTGGGGCAGAAAGAAGCAGGTGTACAAACAAGAAGAACAGTTGCAGAAGCTTCAAGCTATTTGGCATTACTCTCTTGCACTGAACCACAAAATGTGAAAGAGGCATGCAAAGATGAATGTTGGGTTAAAGCAATGGATGAAGAACTTGAGCAGATCGAAAAGAACAACACTTGGGAGCTGGTTCCTAGACCAAAGGATAAGAATGTTATAGGGACAAAATGGGTCTTCAAAAATAAATTGAATTAAAATGGAGAAGTAATTAGAAACAAGGTCAGACTTGTTTGTAAAGGGTATGCGCAGCAAGAAGGAATATATTTTGAAGAAACCTTTTCTCCTGTTGCAAGACTTGAGGCCATCTGAATGTTCCTTGCTCTCTCAAGCTTTCAAAACTTCAAAGTATTTCAAATGGACGTGAAATCAACCTTTCTGAATGGAGACTTGGAAGAAGAAGTATACATTGAGCAGCCAGATGGTTTCATTCTTGGAAATGATCCAAATCTTGTATGCAGATTGAAAAAGGCTCTCTATGGTCTCAAACAAGCTCCAAGGGCTTGGTACTATCGTTTGGACAAATATCTTCATCAACAAGGTTTTTCAAAAGGATCAGCAGACAACAATCTTATATAAAAAGTTGAAAATGACAAATTGCTAATACTTGTTGTGTATGTAGATGACATTATCTTTGGCAGCAATGAAGAAGCTATGAGTCAAAGCTTTCCTTGGTGATGCAGAAAGAATTCGAAATGTCCTTGCTGGGAGAACTGACATATTTTCTTGGTTTGCAAATCCAACAAAAAGAAGGAGGGATCTTTTTGTCTCAAACCAAGTATCTCAAGCAGATTTTGAAGAAATATGGCATGGAAGATGCAAAACCAGTATGTACTACACCCATGGTCACAGGATGTAGCCTCAGTGCAAATGATGAATCAGCAGCAGTGCATCAACCAACCTACAGATCTATGATTGGAAGTCTACTTTATTTGAAAGGTACCCGACCAGACATCATGCATGCAGTGGGAATAGTTGGAAGATTTCAAGAAAATCCGAAGGAAACTCATCTTCAGGCAGTGAAGAGAATCTTTAAATATCTTCAAGGGACTCAAAATTATGGCTTATGGTATCCTAGAGATACAGATCTCACACTTCATGCTTATACAGATGCAGATTGGGCAGGAAGCGTGGATGACAGGAAGAGCACAAGTGGTGGTGCGTTCTTTATGGGTTCCAGATTAGTATCTTGGTTCAGCAAGAAACATAGTTCGATTGCCTTGTCTACAGCTGAAGCAGAATATGTTGCTGCTGCATCTTGCTGCACTCAACTCTTTTGGATGATGCAGACCTTGCAGGACTTTCAAATCACGTGTACACCACCTATCTCCATCTTATGTGATAACACAAGTGCAATCAACATTTCAAAGAACCCAGTCATGCATTCAAAGACCAAGCACATACCGATAAAGTGTCATTTTCTCCGGGAACAAGTACTTGAACAAAAGGTCAAGTTGGAGTATGTTCCTTCTAAGGAACAAGTTGCTGATATACTCACCAAACCATTGCCCAGGGAGACCTATGAATACCTCAGGCAAAAGCTGGGGGTTGTTGATGCATCATCGTGTTGAATCTCTTCTGATGGTTGGTTGTACGCAAGGCTCATCTGGGGCATATGCGTACATGTGCTAGGTTGTGGATTGGTTGAAGATCGAATGGCACAGGTTCAGGGGGAGCATATAATGCATTGTTGGCATTATGGAGGACGTGCAGAAGGAGATCATGGATGCTGGTCTGAATATTGCTGCAATATGTCTCTATCTCTTTCATGGTCATTTATGGTGTTTGATGGATTATGGTTCTTCTTTGCAGATCTGGTTTATATTCAGGAGGAGCATGTTCTTAGGGGGAGCATAACCCTTTGCCCTTGATGTCAAAGGGGGAGAATGACGTTGAAGATTTTGAGGTTGCCATCAAGTCCAAAGGGGGAGATTGTTGGCATTATAATTCTGGTATGGCTCTATGATACAGATATTGTACTTGATGGCAACACCCTCAAGTGGCAATGCTCTGATCAGGCTCTCAAAATGTTGGAAATTAAGAGGTACGCAGGAGAATAGTTCAAAAGGTGCGTACCCGCAGGTACGCCGTGAAGGGACTGCGGCCACACACGCAGGTCACCCATTCAGAAGGTGCATACCCCCAGTTCACTTACTTCAAGGCAGAGAAGCGCGTTCACGTGGGGTTTCCTATGTTTGGCCCGTGGTATTTAGCCCGCCGTTCTTGATTCTATGGTTTTGGCCCGTGGTATAGGATCTATTTTAGCCCCGGTTTGGATCCCTTGTATTGGTTATTGATGGTTTTGCCCCATGGTGTGAATAAGGGCTTGACTATAAATAGGGAAGGAGATCACTTGGCTAATGCATCTTTTGCAAATTGAATATCTTAAGATCTGAAATATTGGGTTATTATTTTAAAAGCTGGATCTATATAAAAGTGAAGTTGAAAGTGAATCTATGAAGGGTGATCTCTCGAGCGCATGATCAGATCTGAACATCTGACTATCTGTGGCACACTGGGGGATTGCCAATTCGGCCCTAATCAGAGGTACGCAGGTGATTAACGGTGCAAGTGCGTGGGTACGCAGAGCAGAAGAAGGAGCAGTGCGTGGGTACGCAGAGCAGAAGAAGGAGCAGTGCGTGGGTACGCAGCGCAACAGAGGTTCAGGTGCGTAGGCACAATGAAAGTATGCGGCGCTTCAGAAGCCGCAGGTGCGTAGGTACGCAACGCGATAGCATCTATGGGTGCGTGGCTACAGTAACAGTACGCGGTGCGATAGCATCTGTGGGTGCGTACCTACAGTAACAGTACGCGGCGTGATTGAAGAAACAGTGCGTGGGTACGCGGTGCAGCAGAAGGGTCTCTGCGGGTATACGCAGGGGAGCAGAAGGTGAAGTGCGGAGCCACGCAGGCCAGATAAAGAAAAACTGCGGATCTGTCTTAAGACCTTTTGTTGGCTGAATTTTTCTATTGATAAGGTGTTCTGGGTTTAGTTTACTATTATTGTTGATCTGGTTACTGCAGTTGACTGGGTGATTTACTTGTACTTGATGATCTCTTGATGTTTATGGATCCAGTTTGAAAATTTATGAAAAGTGGTCCTTGAAAGAAAAGAAGTAGGGGGTTGTAGCTCCCTTCCAGGAGAGACTGGAAAACGAGAGAGAGTTGTAGCTCTCTGCAGGTTGCAGCCTGCGTACTGGTAAAGGACTGCACCAGTACAAAACCATTGTAAAAGGAGTTTCTAATTTGAAAGAAGATAGAGACATATTGCAGCAGGTGGTTTTCACCCACATTGGGTTTCCACCTTACATTTGGTGTTCTTTGGTGTGACTATCTGTTTTCTTTGTTCATGCTCATTATTTTATGGTACTGACATGTAAGAATAATTCAAAGTATAAATAAGGAAGATTTATTAAAAGAACTTGATAATACTGATTCACCCCCCCTCTCAGTATTATTTCCAACAAAGACCTGATTTATAAAATTGATATCTTTGATGGCTGAGCATGTCATCGAAGGCTTGAGAGCTCTTCAAGATTTTGTCCATCCCTTCAACCTTTTTCCTGAGGGAGTCAATCTCTTCTTCCAATCTTTCGCAATCATTATTCTTCTTAACAAGTTTTTTCTCAGTTTCTTCCTTGATACGAGTAGCTTCATTTGCTTCTATTTTAAGGGAGATGATATCTGACTTCATTTTGAATATTTCTTCATTTTATTTTGCTAGACTTCTCTCCATTTATTCCTTGATTCTTGTTGCTTTACATGTTTTGGCCTTGAGAAGGTTGAGGTCAGATTTTAGTTTGAATATCTCTTCATCCTTTGCTTTTAGTTGGTATATCATGGTGTTTCTCTCCTTTTATGCTTCATTAACCTATCCTTCTATGATTACCAATGCTTCCATTGTCTTCTCAGCTCCTTGTGCTAAATTTCTTGCTTCTTGTAGTTGAGATTTGAGAGAGGAGACCTCTACCTTATACTGACCAATCTCTTCTTCAAGTTTGTTCAAGATCTTGCGCCTTTGTTCAAGCTGACTTGAAAAGATATCTTGCCGTTTCTTTACCTTATCCAATTGATTTTTCATGGATATGACTTCTTCATGATGCTTTTATTTTGATGAAATTCCTTCTTAAGCTTGGCAAGCTCTTTATCCCTTTCTTGTACTTGAAGCTTGACAAGGTCAAATTTCTTCCTTGTTTGGTCTTGGTCACCAGCTAGTGATTTCTTATTAAGTTCCTCATTTTCCTTTTTCAAATTGATAATCTCTTCCATGGCAGCCATAATTTTAGTGAGGAGATCTTCTTCAAAATATTTTTCATTCTCTTCATCTTCTAGGTCTTCTTTCACCTTGATGTCATCATTCTCATTTTCAGCTTCTATGACGGGTTCTGGATTTCCTTCTTGGTTTCCATCATCTTCTTGACTACTGGTCATGGTCAATGCTCCTTTTGAGTGAAGGTCATGAAGTTTGTCCCATATACCCTTCGCTGACGAACATTTTCCTAAATTGTTCTTTATAGAATCTAGTAGCCCATTCAAGATTGCCTTCATTGCTTTTGCATTATACTCCTTGGAATCTCCATCCATCATGCTAGCAACAATCACTAATTTCCAGATTTCAATGCCTTGAGTCTTTAAGAAATTCCTCATTCTTTCTTCCCATATATCAAAGTTTTCATTGAACCATGGAGCCTTCACAAATTGATTGACTTCTATTTTAGTGGTAGAGGGAGACACATCTTTAGGAGGATTGGAGACTTTCTTCCTTGGCTTCGCCATTTGTGTTCTAATGATCAACCTTCAAGCTATTAGGCTTTGAGTGAAGGTACTGGCTCTCATACCAATTGTTGGAAATACTTGGGGGGAGGGGGTGAATCAATGTTCCTTTTCAATTGTTATTTTTGCCAGTTAAATCATTTATATTTAGAACACAAAATGAACAATAGGAATAAATTATTTTATTAATATAATCTTTACAATAAATCAGGTACAATATATATAGGGCTCCAACCCTTGATGAAGACACTGATCTTGAATCTCACAGGCTCCAACCTGTTGCCAAGCACCAACTTGGTCTTTTGTGAGGCTCCAACCTCTAGGGCACCAAACCTATCTTCTCAAGGCACCAACCTTGTGTTTAGGAGCACCAACTCCAAGGGCACCAATCCTTCCAATTCTGAGGCACCAACCTCAAGGGCTTCAACCCTATCTTGTCAAGGCACCTACCTTGTTTGTTCAAGGCTCCAACCTTCAGGGCACCAACCCTCTGGGCTCCAACTCACTGCTATATTTTTTCTAGATATGTTTGACAGTAATTCTCTGCTCCCAAAATTTTCTTCACTGACTTCTATCAATCTACAGCTTCACTGCTACATTAATGAAAACCTTGTCTCATAGAAGGTATCACCATTTCTCTTCATTATACCCAAGAAAAATCTCCAAGTCACATCATGATGACTAATACATCATGGTCTTCGATAGTCTCCGAACAACTTCAATGTGTCTACAATGAATTGCACTGAGCTCTGCATAAAAACAACTCTCTGTTTCAAGCCTCTGTTTTCACTGTCACGGTAAATGCTTTAGGAGTGACTGCTTCAAGAGTAACTTCTTCAGGAGTGACTTCTTTAGAGGAGTGACTATCGCAGTTTCATATTGTGTGTTCAATTAAAGACAACCCTGTTCATACTCAGATAATCTTCTTAGATCTGCAAAGAATCCTTTTGAACTGTTATCTGAATCATACACAAACATAGGTTCGATCTTTTCAATAAATAACCCAGTCAACAGAATGTTTGACCTTCGACTTCCTTATTCTTCTGCTGGACCTTTCAACTTCCTTCTTCACTCGCTTGACCTTCAGCTTCCACTTTTGTTTGCTCGACCTTTGGCTTTCTTTCTACTGTTCCTTTGGCTTCCTCTGTCTCTTCAAGTTCAC
The DNA here is from genome assembly GCA_031772625.1 of Pinus tabuliformis. Lineage (NCBI taxonomy): Eukaryota > Viridiplantae > Streptophyta > Pinopsida > Pinales > Pinaceae > Pinus > Pinus tabuliformis. Next base: position 209,997,061 of record CM062814.1, on the reverse strand, counting down.
GAGTTGTGAACTTCTTTATGCTCTATTTTTGTTCCCAAGATAGATACTCAAAACGGAAGCGTTTTAACTCATTTTTATATGAGTTTCACCAATGACCAAAGGACACGTCTATTGGAGGGAGGCCGACTTGTATATTAAACATATATATCGAAGAGTCTTTTATCCATAGACTTGATTATTCACAGAAACCATATAAGAGCTGCTATACGCACAGGGAGGTCCCACATGCCACGTCATCAACTTTAATTGCAATCGCAACTTCATGAAAAAATTGGAGTTATTCCTTTAATCCTGCAAACAAACACCAATCCCACCTAAATGCACAAGAGCAGACCCCAAATAAAATAAAACCATGTCCATAAACTTATCAGGTCCACTTAGTCCCAAGTCTCATCGGATTAATTCTCCACCGTTGATCTCATCATTAATCTGACGGTTGTTGATCCACTCGATAAACAAACCCAATCGCCGATCCTCCACCATTTGATCAAGGTGGACTGGATCCAATGGTTCACAATGATATCAGCCAGGGAACTTGCGCGATGCTTAACCGCCCTTACCGAGCCGATAAGGATTATAAATCCTTGATCTATAAAAGTTCGGGTGTGTTTTGAGATTTAACATCCGATCACTTTATGACCCGATATCCATTGGATATACAAGGTCATCAAATCTACGGCTTGCGGGTCTTCAACTAGCACACGGGTTAAAAACAAAGATCAATGGCTAGGATTTGAAAATGAGATCGATGTAAGCGTTGACTGTGATGTAAGAGTTTGAACATCTATACACTCCTACCCCCGCTCTTCTGATAGCTGTTGCTCCTGTGACTTCTCTTTATGTGACCTCTTATAACTCTGTTTATGCTCCTCTGTTGTTTACTTCCTATCGGTTCTTCTTGGGCATATATTACATGTGATACTTCTGATATGGCTCCTTTGATGTTTTCTTCTTTACTCCTATGTTATCGCTATTTCTCTTTGTTCTTTCGATAACACTTACCCTTGGGCATATGCGATAACCTACTTCTCTTCCTCCAATGACTTGCTTCTTTGATGGCTTTTGATAAACTCTTCATCTTACTCTTTGGCATCATGATGGCTTCTCCTCTTTGGCTTCTTGCTCCTGTTGCTTCATGGATCTACTGCTTCTATTTTGTCTGTATATATATCTATATATCTATATCTATATACATATTCAATCTTGGGTCCTCCATCTCATCATATCATCATATATCAAACTTTCATCACTATGAGCATTATGATCAATGGGCATCAATGGGAAATCATGTATCAAATAATTTTCAATCACAAACACTGCTATATTGACATCAATGACAACCTAGATTAAAAATACTTGCAATGATCGTCGGTGATGAACTGATGCCAAGCTTGGTTGTCCATGATGGTGTCTGTGCGCTCAATGGTGACATCCCGCTGAAAGCGAACTCTTTCCTATTTTGCATCTGGGTACACTGATATGGCCCCTATGTCCAACTCGTTTGATAGCATGTGCATCATCGTATTGAGTGTGGTTGGACCAGCAAAATATTGATGCATAGTTTCTGTGTTGATCTCCAAGTGTGTGTTAGTGACCACGCACATCAACTTGTCGAAGTACATGTTCAGCTCCAGTCAGACTCGCTTCCTGTCTTCACCTTGGTGAGTGTGCCAAATGGGTGGGATCGCATGCGTGCACACAATGACATGCATGCTGCTGAATTCCCTTGCATGCGATCAACAACACTGCTCACCTTGTCTTCTTCGTGGCAGCTACTGATGTGGAAATTATCACTATAGATTACCTGATAATGCAATATACTAAAGCAAAATACTTAATCTACTTCTACAATCAAGCTTGTGGAAGCTTAATCGATTTGAGCAAGATCAAATAGAACACATATAATAGAGAAGAAGAATCAATACACATGACACACATAAGAATACTCTGGGGAAAGCCTCAGCTAAAAACCCCGCTATCTGTATTATCATACAAGTGGAAATATGTGAGGATTACACACAGATTTAGCTCTCATAGCTATCCAGCTCTTAGTACAATCCCTCACTACTACTCATAGATAGAATAGATAGCTCATATGCCTTTCCTCTGCCCTCCAAGCCTCTTATTTCCTTGCGCAGTTTTCCCTGGGTGTTCCTGTTGTAACCTTGTGTGACATTGATCTCACACACTGCTCCAACACACTATAAAACTATGAAATCTCAAGGAATGAATTCCTTCTGCATGCAAGAGATTTTCTTATAGGAAAATTCTTGCAATTGATAGTACACTGTCCCTACCTTTAATCTCAACTGGGTCTTTGTCTGAACTAACATGCATGAGTTATTTATGAGAGAATATTCAGTTATCTGGAGTACACTAGTTTCATGCATGCATGCATTAACTGACTGAACTCACAATTAGTTCCTCCAACAGTTTGGAACTAATTTAACTGGACTTAACTTAGTTAACTGAGCTAACTAATTACAACTCAAATACAACTCATCCTTATCTCCTTAATTAAGGGATAATCTCCTCAATCAAAGGAATAATTGTTGCATGACTTCACAAAGACTTCTAACTTGAATTTCTCCAACTAATTAACTCAAGGTGAATTAATTAATTATTTTCCAAGCAACTGGTGAGACTAAATTCGAATTTTAATTCAAGGACAAATTAAAATTGGAATATTCTTGTTTCCACATTTCAACACTCCCTCTCAACAAGAAAGGGATTATCTACCACCCCGATCCTGTCTCTATGGAACTCGAATTTACACTTTGACAATGCCTTAGTCAAAATGTCAGCATCTTGCTCCTCGATCGAAATATACTACAACAACATGATCCTCCTCGCCACACAGTCCCTGAGATGATGATACCGAATTTCGATATGCTTGGACCTATCATGAAATACTGGATTCTCAGAGAGCTTGATACAACTCTAATTATCACAATAGATCACACTTGGATCCATCCTCTGATCAAACAAACCAACTAGAATTTTTCGTATCCAGATGGCCTCACATGCTGCCTGACTTGCAGCCATGTATTCAGCCTCTACCGAGTTGAGTACAACTGACCTCTGTTTCCTGCTATACTAAGAAACTACGGCTGACCCAAGGTTGAAAATTCCTCCTGATGTGCTCTTTCGATCTGATGGACTCCCTGCCCAATCTGCATCAGTGAAGCCCTGTAGCTTCACTCCCTCTATCCGTCTGTACCATAATCCATACCGAGATGTGCCTCTGAGGTATCTGAAAACATGCTTAGCTGCCTTCCAAAACAGCTTGGTAGGCCGAACCATAGCTTGACTCAACTGGTTCACTGCATAGCACAAATTTGGTCGTGTGTTCACTAAGTACATTAGTGAACCCACAAGCTGCCTTTACACAGTAGCTTCTACTACTTCTCCTGAAGTAGCATCCTCCTTCCTCTAGTTACCTGCTAGAGGAGTCTGCATGGGCTTGCACTTCTCCATGTGGAATCCTCTGAGTATCTCATTAGCATACTTGCCCTGAGACACAAAAAACTCCCCATCCTTTTGCCATACTTCCATGCCAAGGAAGTAGTGCATGACACCCATGTCTTTCATCTCGAATTCTCTTGCAAGGTCCTCCTTGCAAGACATGATCAAATGATCATCACCTGTCAATATGAGATCATAAAGAACAATGATCAACTACTTACCTTCCACCATGATGTAGTATAGGTTCGCATCTGCTTCACTCTTTGTGAAGCTCAACCTGGTGAAGTAGTTGCCGATCCTGGTGTACCAAGCACGAGGTTCTTTCTTCAGCCCGTACAAAGCTTTCTTGAGTTGGCACACATGTGACTCATGATCGAAGGTCTCAAAACCTTACGGCTGCTCTATATACACCTCCTCCTCAATCTTTCCATTGAGGAATGTAGTCTTCACATCCATCTGATGGATCTTCCAACCCATCTGTGCTGATAGTGCCAACATCAATTTGATAAATGAGTACCTTTCCACAGGAGAAAAAGTCTCATCATAATTAATCCCCTCGACCTATGAGAAACCACGGGCAACAAATCTTGCCTTATGTTTCTCCACACTACCATTAACAGCTTGCTTTACCTTGTAAAGCCAACCAGAACTCACAAATGACTTGTTCTCCGGTCTTGGGACCACATCCCAAACACTGTTCTGAACTATGGAGTCATACTCCTCCACCATAGCATCAACCCAAATTAGTTGTTGCACTACTTCCTCAAAGGAAGATGGCTCAGTCTCAATACATTACCCAACAAGGGCCATGTATCCAGTGTACCTATCAGGTGACCTCCTCTGTCTGCGTTGAGAAGATGGTTCTCCCACATTCTCTCTCACATTCGACAACAATCTTTCAGCTTCTCTTGAGCGCTTTCGCCCATCTCTTGAAGAATCTTCTTGAGTGGATGCCTCCACTCCTAGAACCTCTGCATGCGGCTGCTCTGCATTAGTCCGGGGCTCCTCCTCCTCAGGAACCAAAAGTTCCTCCACAGCTTGTAGTTGGAGCTCCCTCTCAAGGGAAACTCGCATGGCCTTCTGCTCATCAAACTTTAGATCTCTGTGTACCACTGTCCTCCAACTAGTAGGAAAGTACACTCGATAGTTATGACATGTATCAGTGTGCCCCACAAGTATCCCCAACTCAGTTTTCAGCTCAAGTTTCTTCCGGGCATCCTTGGTCACATGGAAAAATACCAATGAGTCAAAGATCCTGAAGTGATTCACATTTGGTCTCTTCCCAGAGAAAGCTTCTTCTGGTGTCTTCATCCCAAGTATGCAATGTGGGCTTCCATTATGCAAATAGACTGTTGTGTTGCATGCCTCAGCCGACAAATGAAGTGGTAGGCCTTGGTCATGCAGCATCACCTGCGTTGCCCCCACAATCGTTCTGTTCTTCCTCTCGGCCACCCCATTCTGCTATGGGTTATGAGGTGCCGTCAATTCTCATTTAATTCCTTCCGCTACACAAAATTATTTAAACTCTTGAGAGACATACTCTCCACCATTGTTGCTTCTCAAGGCCTTGATCTTCTTCCCTGATTCTTTCTCAACCAAAGCTTTGAAATCACAAAAATTTGAGAATGTTTGATCCTTCTTCTGCATGAAATAAATCCAGCATTTACGAGAAAAATCATCAATGAAAATCACATAATACCTTTGCTTTGCGGTGGATGTTGTCAAGAATGGTCCAAACACATCAGTATGAACTCGCTCTAAGATCGCCTCAGCTCGACTGTCTCGATTATGAAAGGAAGACTTGGTGTACTTTCCCAAGGTACAACCTTTGCATGTGTCCACTTGCTCAAGTTTACCTTTGGGAAGTCCGGTAGAGATCTGCTACATTATCTTCAAGGCCCCATGATGCAAGTGGCCCAATCATCTATGCCATAACTCACCAATGTCTTGGCTTTGCACCAATTCTACTTTCAAACTCAATGCAACACAGTCATCTACCTCTAGTTTGTAGAGATTCTTCACTCGAATCCCAATCCTCTTGGTCTAACCCGTGGCTATGTGTCTCATGAACACCTTTCCTTTACTGAAGACAACATCGTATCCCTTGTCTTCCACCATCACGACCGATACTAAGTTCTTCATCACTCTAGGCACATACTTCACATCTGTCAAGGTGAGAGGAGCTCCATGCTCCCTCTGAAAAGTAACCGTGCCCACTCCTGAAACACTGTACTTCCCATCGTCACCCATCTCTATGCGCATCTTGAGGTCTTTCTCCTCCAAGGTACTGAACAAACTCTTATCGCCGGTCATGTGGAATGAGGCTCCACTGTCAAGGTACCAAACACAACCCACCATCGATGAAACCATACATGCGATGAGGGTAAAATCCAATTCGAACTGAGAGGCTAATGCCTCACCTTCTGATCCTTTCGAGGATCCCTTCTTGGATTTCTTCAATGGGCAATTAGTTGCATAATGACCCACCTCGTGTCAATTAAAGCATCTCACTTTAGATTTGTTAATCTTCTTCCCTCCATGAGAAGAAATTCGATTTGGAATGGGAAGCCTTCCCTTTCCCTTTCTTGCCTTACATCCTAAGGCTAGATTTTCTTCATCATCATGCTTAGATGAAGAACCATCTCTAGTGCTTCTCCTGATCTCCTCCTGCATCAAATCCGACCATAGTCGTTCCCAATTCAGTAGTTTCTCTCTTCCATTCACAGAGTCCTAGTAGCTATGCCAGCTCTTAGGAAGACCGAGGAGAGAAAGACTCACCATATCATCATCGGTTGTAGTTATTCCTACACTACCAAGCTCATCTCTGTAGGTGGTTATCTTGTTCAGATATGTAGAAATAATATCGCCCTTTTCCATCTTCATTTTCTGAAGCTTATCCTTGAGCGCCAGTTTCATCTAGTCGGTGTTGTTCTGGTATAGATCCTTCAATGTCTTCCACATTGAAAATGAAGTCTCCTTCCCATGGAGACTCGAGACAATATGGTCTCAAACTCCCTTCAGAAGAATCTGCCTCACCTTCACCACACACTTCTTCCATTCATCCAATTCTTGTGCATTAATTGCAGTTGGCTTGGGGATTTCTTGATCAATGAAGTCCTTCAAACCATTGTCTTCTAATACCGCTTCCATGTGATCCTTCCATGCTATGTAATTCACGTTGCCATCTAGTGCATACTCGATTCTCAATCCATTGAACGCCATTGGTGAACTTAGAGGTATGATAAGAATTCAATTTTAACTCCTCCAACCAAGAACTTCAAATCTTCAAATTTCCCTTCTTCAGTATACTGTTTACTGCTTCAATCACCTTTGCTCCGATACCATGTAGAAATTTTCATTGTAGATTAACTGATAATGCAATATACTAAAGAAAAATACTTAATCTACGTCTACTATTAAACTTGCGGAAGCTTAATCGAGAAGAAGAATCAATACACATGAAACATAGAAAAATACTCTGGGGAAAGCCTCAGCTAAAAACCCCACTATCTGTATTATCATACAAGTGGAAATATCTCAGGATTACACACAGCTTTAGCTCTCACAGCTATCCATCTCTGAGTACAATCCCTCACTGCTGCTCAAAGACAGAATAGACAACTCATATGCCTTTCCTTTGCCCTCCAAGCCTCATATTTCCTTGCGCAATTTTCCATGGGTGTTCTTGCTGTAACCTTGTGTGACATTGATCTCACACACTGCTCCAACACACTATAAAAATGCTCAAATCTCAAGGAATGAATTCCTTTTGCATGCAAGAGATTTTATTATAGGAAAATTCATGCAACTAATAGTACACTGTCCATGCCTTTAATCTCAACTAGGTCTTTGTCTGAACTGACATGCATGAGTTATTTATGAGAGAATATTCAGTTATCTGGAGTACACTAGTTTCATGCATGCATGCATTAACTTATTGAACTCACAATTAGTTCCTCCAACAGTGTGGAACTAATTTAACTGGACTTAACTCAGTTAATTGAGCTAACTATTTACAACTCAAATACGACTCATCCTTATCTCCTTAATCAAAGGAATAACTGCTGCATGACTTCACAAAGACTTCTATCTTGAATTTATCCAACTAATTAACTCAAGATGAATTAATTAATTATTCTCCAAGCAGCTGGTGAGACTAAATTCGAATTTTAATTCTCAATTTTAATTCAAGGACAAATTAAAATTGGAATATTCTTGCTACCAAATTTCAATAGTTGAGATGGATCTATAACTTGTATGGGCACAGTTTCATCCGTTTGTGCATGTTGCACCCCCTGTTGTACTTGTTTTTGCTGCAACTCATTCTCTCATCTATGCAGCTCATGTTCTTCCTTGAGTTGTTGTTGCAGCACATGCAACTCCTTCTCTATTTCTCTCTCTGCCTTCGCAAGATCTTCGTGCCACACCATCACCTCATAGCCTCAATCTCCAAAGATGCTTTCGACATGAGTGGATATGCTTTGATCTTGCAGCTTTGCAATGCCTCTACATTGTCAACAACCTTCCTCTTGTATTCATCGCGTGCATGTGTGCTGCCTTCTGCTGTTGTTGATGGTGCTGCTCACTGTGATGTCATTTCCATTCATCTTGATATCCTTGTCCATGAACAACTTGATGTCTTTGTGGATAGGCAATTTCTTACACCCTTGATCGAATGCATCCCCAATTGCGCTCTTAAAGGTGTCTTTGACTTTTCTCTCTCAGAAGCCATTGTACCTGTGCTGCTGGGAGCCGGATGACACCTGTGATACCTAGAGACATAGCAACACTCATGGTAAGAAATGTGTCAGTTGAAAACCAAAACAAACTGGAGGACTGACATACAACATACCTATGTGACTATCTGTGAAGATTGCACAATTTTCACTAGGAGGCTGGGAGACTGATTGCCAATACTATGAACGACACAGTTCAGGCCGTCGAGAGGTTGATTGACTATTGGAATTTCACAATGGACAGTGCAGCCTCGTCTGTTGAGGATTGAAACTACGCAATGCGCAATTTTAGTCAGCAGTGACATGCAACTAGCAAACTGCATTGCACATTTTCTGAGGCCAGTAGGACACTGCCTCCAAGAATTGCGTAATGCAAACTTGGAGGTCAGTGCTAGGCCAAACTTGCACAATTTCTGGAGGGAAGGCAGAGCTTGCGCTTCTGGAAATGTTCAGTGCTAGCCGGACAAGGCACGGTTCGGGCCAAGGCAGTGCAAACCTGCCAACGGGCGACTGAAAACATGGTAAGTTTGAATCCATGGTGAAACTGAGTGTAAACAAGAACGAATGATCATGCATGCAAACAGTAAGTGCAGGATTTAGAAAATGGGAAAGCATGCATATGTATGAAGCGAGTCGTCGCAACGACGATCGTCAGTGCAAAAACAACATCATGCATGCGACATCAGTGAGATGTGAACGAAAAATGAAACAACGCTTATACAACCTAACATGCAAACAAATGACAACAAGCGTTCATAGAAATCAAGAAGACAACATTCACACAATAGAAAACACAAAAAGTGTCAGATAAGCAATGTAAGACATGCAAAGTGGGCTTACTCCGAAACTGCTGAGCTGAATGTGCCTACGAATCCTAGATGTGATGTGGGATGTCAAAGTTGCAAGATCGATGTGAGGAAAGAGTTCTACAACATTTGGTTCATAATTTTTGATAAAAATTGATGTTATGACGCGCATGCCACAAATATAGGAAAAGCGACACTTGGCGGGAGGTTTCAGTAATAATCCTTGCATGTAACCTCCAACTGCTAAAAATAGATCCCTAAATCTAGGGATGCATTTCAATGTTGCCTTGGGAAAAGTAATCCATACATGCAAATCAGTTTTTCTTGGTCCCGGAGGGAACCGATCAACCTGAAGGCACATGCATCGGTCTATGAGCCTGGGATGAAAATCTATGTTGTTCTTGGGTTGAGTAGAGCTGGGTGTCCCAGAGGGATTGCACAATTTCTGGGAGGAACAGGTGAATGGCTCCCATGATTGCGCAATTTCTAGGATGAGAAGCTATCCTGGGTGAGATTGCGCAATTTTCTCAAGGAAGCCAGTCTGATTGCATTGCGCAAGTTTTGAGCCTAGCAGGCTGCATGATTGATTTACACAATTTCTGCTAGCTGCTAGGCTAGCTGTCCCAAAGGGATTGCACAATTTCTAGGAGCGACAGGTGACTGTCTCCTAGGATTACGCAATTTCTGGGCTAATCAGCTGTCCTGGGATGAATTGCGCAATTTTTGAGAGGAGGGAAGAATTGCGCAATTCTCAAGCCCAGTTGGGTTTGTGCAATTTCTGGAGGGAAGGCTTGTTCCCCTCCAGAATTGCACAATTCCTGGAGTGATCTGCTCAACCAGCAACTGACACTAAGTCTGGAAAGAAGCCCGTGAAAGAGGTGGAACAAACTTGCATGCACAGACCCACAAGACTCTATGAAACAACTGAAGCCTATGTGCTTGACGATGCACAGCATGTTACTGAGGATGGTTGGTAGGGAGGCTCCAAAACGAAGCTAAGGAAACATTTTGGAGGGTGCTTTTAGCCACTACAATAGACTCCCAAAGAGTTGGCATAGTTATCAGGACTTTGTCAATGGTAGGGAGAATATGCCGATTTGGGAATGACTGTGGTCGGATTTGATGCAGGAGGAGATCAAGAGGAACATTAGGGATGGCTCTTCATCAAAGACTAATGATGAAGATAATTGTGCCTTAGTGATTAAGGTGAGGAAGGGGAAAGGGAAAGCCTCTCATTCCAAATCAGATTCTTATCATGGAGGTAAGAAGAAAGATATGACGAAATTTAAATGCTTTCATTGTCACAAGGTGAGACATTTTGCTACAAATTGTCCACTCAAGAAGTCCAAGGAGAAGTCCTAAGGAGGAGCGGCAGGTGATGCTTTGATCTCTCAATTCGAATTGGATTTTTTGCTCATTGCATGCATGGTGTCATCTATGTTGGGAAGTATATGGTACTTAGACAGTGGAGCTTCATTCCACATGACTGGTGACAAAGAGTTATTCAGTGACCTAGAGGAGAAAGATCTCCAAATGCATATTGAGATGGGTGATGACGGGAAGTATAATGTTTCTAGATTGGGCACGATTTCTTTTCAGAGGGAGCATGGGACTCCACTCACCTTGAAGAATGATATGTATGTACTCGGGTTGAAGAAGAACTTGGTATCCTTTGCCATGCTTGAGGATAGAGGCTATGATGAGATCTTCTCGAAAGGAAAGGCGTTCCTTTGACACATAGCCATACATCAAGTAAATAAGATATGGGTTCGAGTTAAGAATATCTATAAGTTGGAGGTAGAGGAGTGTGCTGCTTTGAGTTCAAAAGCAGTAAAGATGCAAAGCCGAGACATTGGCGGGTTGTGGCACAGATGATTAGGCCACTTGCATCATCGGGCTTTGAAGATATTGCAACAAATATCTACATGAAAGGGGTGTACTTTGAGAAAACACACCAAGTCTTCTTTTGGAGATAGAGATAATTGAGCAGAGTCTATTATAGAGAGAGTCCATTTAGATTTGTTTGGACCATTCTTGACAGCATCCACGACCAAACATAGGTATTATGTTATATTTGTTGATTACTATTCTCGTAAATGCTAGATATTTTTAATGCAAAAAAAGGATCAAATTTGCACAAAGTTTTGTGAGTTCAAAGCATTGGTGGAGAAAGAGCCAAAAAAGAAGGTTAAAGCTCTACGAAGTGATAACGGTGGTGATTATGTCTCAAATGAGTTTAATAACTTTTGTGCAACGAAAGGGATTAAATGAGAGTTGACAGCACCCCATAACCCTCAACAGAATGGGGTGGTTGAGAGGAAGAACATAAGGATAGTAGGGGCAGCGAGGGTAATGTTACATGATCAGGGCCTACCATTACACTCATGAGTTGAGGCATGCAACACAGTGGTTTATGTTCATAACCATAGTCCACATTGGATACTTGAGATCAAGACACCAGAGGAGGTTTATTCTGGTAAGAGGCCAGATGTTGGTCACTTCAGGATTTTTGGGTCATCGGTATATTTCCATGTGACCAAAGATGCATGGAAGAAGCTTGACCCAATAGTAGAGTTGGGGATATTTGTGGGGTATACTAATACACCCCACAACTATTGGGTGTACATGTCGACCATTCGGATGACAATGGTTCGCAGGGATATCAGATTCGATGAAGAGAAGGCCATGGGAGTTTCCCTTGAGAGGGAGCTTGAGCTACATGCAGATGAGGAGATATTAGCTCCTAAGGTTGAGGAGCCTCAAATTGATGTGGAGAAGCCACATGCAGAGGTTCTGGGAGTGGAGAGTCTTCCAGAGAGGGAAGAAAACACACTAGAGAGGCTGAGAGACTCTTGGAGGATGTACGGGAGAATGTGGGAGAGCCCACTGCTCAGCGCAGACAGAGGAGGTCACCAGAGAGGTACATTGGATACATGGCACTTATGGGTGCATGTGTTGAGACCGAGCCATATTCTTTCAGGAAGCGGTGCAACAGCTGGTTTGGCTGATGCGATGGTGGAGGAGTATGACTCCATAGTTTGAAACAGTGTTTAGGATGTGGTCCCGAGGCCAAAGGACAAGTCAATAGTGAGATGAAAATGGTAGTGTGGAGAAGCATAAGGCCAGATTTGTGGCCTAGGGCTTTTCACAGGTAGAGGGGATTGACTATGATGAGACCTTTTCTCCTGTTGCAAGGTACTTGTCAATCAGATCTATATTGGCACTATCAGCACAAATGGGTTGGAAGATCCACTAGATGGATGTGAAGACTGCATTCCTCAATGGCATGATTGAGGAGGTGGTGTACATAGATCAACCCAAAGGTTTTGAAACCTTTGATCGTGAGTCACGTGTGCCAACTCAAGAGAGCATAATATGGGCTAAAGAAATCACCCCGTGCTTGGTACACTAGGATAGATAGCTACTTCACTGGGTTGGGATTCACAAAGAGTGAAGCAGATGCGAACCTATACCACATCATGGTGGAAGGTAAGTTTTTGATCATTGTACTTTATGTCAATGACCTCATACTGACAGGTGATGAGAAGCTCAACAAATCTTGCAAGGAGGACCTTGCAAGAGAGTTTGAGATGAAGGACATGGGGCTCATACATTACTTTCTTGGCATGGAGGTATGGCAGGGAGATGAGGAGTTGTTTGTATCTCGGGGAAAGTATGCCAATGAGATACAAATGAGATTCTGCATGGAGAGCAATAAGCCCATGGAGACTCCTCTAGCTGGTAACTGGAGGAAGGAGGATGCTACTTTAGGGGAAGTAATGGAAGCTACTATTTACAAGCAGCTTGTGAGTTCACTCATGTACTTAGTCAACACATGACCGAATATGTGCTATGTAGTTAACCAACTTAGTCAAGCGATGGTTAGGCCTACTAAGTTCTATTGGAAGGCATGAAAGCATGTATTGAGATACCTGAGAGGCACTACTTAGTTTTTTTATGGTATAGACGGATAGATGGAGTGAAGATTCAAGGCTTCATTGATGCAGATTGGGCAGGGAGTCCATCCGACAGGAAGAGCACATTTGGAGGGATCTTCAGTATTGGGTCAATGGCAGTCTCTTGGTACAACATGAAACAAAGATAGGTTGCACTCAGTTCGGTAGAGGCAGAGTACATGGATGCAAGTCAGACAACATGTGAGGCTATCTGGATGAGGAAGATCCTAGTTGGTTTGTTTGGTCAACAGGTGGATCCTACTGTGATTTACTGTGATAATTAGAGTTGTATCAAACTCTCTGAAAATCCAATTTTTCATGATCTTTCCAAGCATATTGATAGACAATATCATCTTCTCAGAAATTGTTTGTTGAGGTGGATCATGTTGTTAGATTACATTCCCACGGAGGAGAAAGATGCTGACATCTTGACAAAGGCATTGTCAAAAAGTAAATTTGAGTTTCACATAGAAAAGATCCGGGTAGCTGATAATCCCTTTATTGTTGAGAGGGAGTGTTGAGAAATGGAAACAAGAAATTCCATTTTAATTTGTCCTTGAATTAAAATCAAATTCTATTCTCATAGAAACTTGTAAATAGTTAATTAAGTTTAATTAATTAACTTAGGAATTTCGAGTTGGAAGTATTTCTGAAGTCATGTATATGTTCTCCCTATATTATAGGGGTCCAGGATAAGTTAATTATGAGTTGTAATTAGTAAACTCATTTTATTGAGTTAAGTTGAGTTAAATTAGTTCCAGACTATTTGAGGAACTAATAGTGAGTTCACAGTCAGTTGATGCATTAGTGCACTCAACTAGTGCTACTCCAGTTAATTGAATATTCCCTCATCAGAAATGCATGCATGTCGATTCTAAGAAAGTCCCAGTTGAGACTAGAGTGTAGGGACAATGTACTATTTGTTTTAGATTTTTTTGAGTTGCAGTAATAGTGCATGCAGTCAGGAAGGGGTCTAGGATAAGTTAATTATGGGTTGTAATTAGTTAACTCATTTTACTGAGTTAAGTCCAGTTAAATTAGTTCCAAACTGTTTGAGGAACTAATAGTGAGTTAACATTCAAATGATGCATTAGTGCACTCAACTAGTGCTACTCCAGTTAATTGAAGATTCCCTCATCAGAAGCTCATGCATGTCGATTCTGAGAAAGCCCCAGGTGAGACTACAGTGCAGGGACAATGTACTATTTGTTTTAGATTTTTTTGAGTTGCACTAATAGTGCATGCAATCAGGAACTAATCCTTAAAGGGATTGTGCAGTTTTGAGTGCACTAATTTCCCCTTAAGATGGGTTCATCAACCATAAGAATTGCGCAAGGAGATAGGGGCTTGGAGAGCTGGTGAATTGGCTAAGTGTTTGCCTAGTGATTTCTTGTGAGTTGGAGATTGATTTTACTGAGTGTTGGGATTGTTCTTGAGAGAACAAGCATTGTAATCTCATCTTGATTTTTCGATATATACAATACAGATAGTGGGGTTTTGAGTTGTGGCTTTCCCCGGATATTTATTGTGTTATATGTATTTTATTATCTTCCTCTATCACTTATTGTTTTGCTTGATATTTATGTGCTTTCGCTGTAAAGAGTAGAAGTAAATTCTTATCTCTTGCTTTAGTTCATTGCATGAGCTTGTGAATCTATAAGATTTTCTACAGTGCAGTTGGCACAGTGTAGGAGTCAACAGCAGTGTAGAAGATTCAGAGGGTTAGAATCAACAACAGTCAGATTCCAACATTCATTGTATTATGTTGAACACGGTTAAGTTCAACTAATTTTGGATTTTTTTCAATTGCTTCTCTCAGCAACTACATTGCAATACGAATGCAGTGTTAGCAGTGGCACTGCTAGCAGCATAGCAGATGTAGCGTTTGAGAGGGAGATGTAGTACAAATGCAGCAGTGGCAGTTTCATGGGTAGCAGTACAGTAGTAGCAGCAACACAATGTTGGTGGCAGTAACTGTGCAGAAAGAGAGATGCTTCATAAGCAAAGAAACATGCAGTTGGGCATTGTTGCTAGAGCACTTTCCTCACTAAGAGGGAGTGTTAGTTTTTGGTAGCATCGGAAGTGATCTAGCCGTAAAAATTGGTGGAGAGGCTAAGGCATCTGATTTCTAAAGAACCCATAAATGTTTTGGTGAAATTCCACCCGGATTGTAATTTATTAAAACAATTAATATTTTTAATGGGGTTCCTAAGTCTAAACTTAGGAAAATTAAAATATTAATGGTTATTAATCAAAATATGGGTGAGAGTGATCTAAAAGGTGGATCAAGTCATATTTTAATCTTATCCGTTGATTAGAGAATTAATCTTGGTCGTTGAAGACTCAACAGGAATAGTATAAAATGGAGGCTTTGGATTCATTTGAAAACACACATGGAGAGAACAAATTGATCAAGAATTCGATTCCTAGGGTAGGTTTGCTAAGGATTTTGAATTAAGTTATCATTCTGCAGTAGAGGGGCAGTGAGAATCCGGGAGAAGGACTTTCCAGAGAATAATGACAGAGAGGCAGAGAGAGACTGCAGAGCAAAAAAAAATTCCTATCACGCAGAAGCCATAATTGCTAGGAACAACAGGAACTTCTGGAACACCTGGGAAAGTTGATGCAGAGCGCAGAAGCCAGAAATTACGAGAACTTCCAGAACAGTCAAGAAAGTTGACATAGAGGGCAGAAGCCTAAACTTCCAGGAACAACCAGAACTACCGAGAACTGTCGAAACAGTCGGGAAAGCTGATGCAAAGGGCAGAAGTCGGAACTGTCAGGAATAGCCGGAACTTCTGGGAACTACCAGATTAGCTAGGAATGTTGATGGAGAGGGCAAAATAGGTGACGCAAAAATAGTCAGGGTTAGTCAAGCTTGTGTCGGATGAGCCAGAATTCTGCAGAGTGAAGTGAGGTAAAACCCACTCAAATTTTCCGCCAGTATTTTCTCTGTAAAGGATTTCAAGATGAGAATCCTATATTTGTATTCAGATATTTCTCTTGCATAATAATAAAACCCTCAGATATGTTGCACCGTTTTCCCGCATTGGGTTTTTACGGGGACTATTGTGTCCAAAAATAAGTGTGCCCTATGTATCTTGTTCTTTGCTCTGTTTTATGTTTCATGAGATCAAACATTTAATTATTATAGGTTGTAGAAGTAATTTGCTTCATTATTCAGAAGGATAACTTGATGAATATAATTTAAAAATCAAGTAGGCGAAGTAGATTTAGATTTGTTGCCGTATGGGTTCGTAGAGTCTAGGAATTTTCACAATGGTGCGTAAGACCAATCGATTTTCACCCACCCACCTTGAGTTGCCCAACTATCTCTGTCCCATATGCTGGAGTACACTCTCATCGCCTGCCAGTTCGCGTAAGGCACACCTATGTCTTCATTGTTCCCAAATACTCTGATAGGCAGTCCATCTACAAAAATCCTGAAACGAAGATATCAGGTGAGATGGATTCATCATAATAGAAGAACACATTAAACCATGTTCAGAGAAAGAGATAGCTTACACAATTTGCTGCGGGTTCCAGAGAATTGAGTAATTGTGGAAATCTGATGTGGGATCGAACCATAAATAGAATTCTTGCTCCCTATTACCTGAACCATTTGTATAGATGTTTGTATGCAGAATGTATGGCTAACTAGACACATTTCCTAGAAATTCAATATCAATTTCGTCGTGCATGTCGATTATCGAAGATAATTGCAGTGTGTTTCTTCCATTTGTTAGGAGAACACCATAATATAAATTTCAGAAATTTATCTCATAAACCATTCCAACAGAATTTCCAGGCACGAAATTCATAAACATATCAATGCTTCCAAACAAAAATTGTGCTTTGGATTGAAATGCCAAGCCTAATTAAACAATACCCAAAAAAATTCTATTGTTATTCTATGCTTGATAATATATTATCACAGAAACATAAAGCAATAAAAATCTAACAATAAAATTATATATCAGTTATCATTTTGGGATTCAACTGCGTTAAGTAAGTCATTCACGTATGACCATTTCCATGAGAGGTAGTCGTAACTGACTAATTTCTCATGATTTTTGAATAGTTCACTTAGCACTCATTGCATCGGGTGATGCTCACAGGGGTGAAGAAGTGGGATTGAACCTAGTGAAATGAATCACATAGCGTCAATCATCACTTCCGAGGCTTGCACCCGATAACCAGGACTTCCCGGGAGGTCACCCATCCCAGATTGCCTCTAGCTCAAGCGTGCTTAACTGTGGAGTTTTCCCCACAATCAAGCCCACCTAGCTTGCTACCCCATTTGCAAAACCTTAACAAGTATTGTGCCTCATGAACCATTCAAGTAGAGATCCCTTCACTCTTTTTTTTTTGAATTTAAGTATGGGGGTTTACGTAGTGCATTATATTAGATATCATTTTGGGATTCAACTGCGTTAAGTAAGTCATTCACGTATGACCATTTCCATGAGAGGTAGTCGTCATTGACTAATTTCTCATGATTTTTGAATAGTTCACTTAGCACTCATTGCATCGGGTGATGCTCACAGGGGTGAAGAAGTGGGATTGAAACTAGTGAAATGAATCACATAGCGTCAATCATCACTTCCAGGGCTTGCACCCGGTAACCAGGACTTCCCGGGAGGTCACCCATCCCAGATTGCCTCTGGCTCAAGCGCACTTAACTGTGGAGCTTTCCCCACAATCAAGCCCACTTAGCCTGCTACCCCATTTGCAAAACCTTACCAACTATTGTGCCTCATGAACCATTCAAGTAGAGATCCCTTCACTCTTTTTTTGAATTTAAGTATGGGGGTTTACACAGTGCATTATATTAGATATCATTTTGGGATTCAACTGCGTAAAGTAAGTCATTCACGTATGACCATTTCCATGAGAGGTAGTCGTAACTGACTAATTTCTCATGATCTTTGAATAGTTCACTTAGCACTCATTGCATCAGGTGATGCTCACAGGGGTGAAGAAGTGGGATTGAAACTAGTGAAATGAATCACATAACGTCAATCATCACTTCCGGGGCTTGCACCCGGTAACCAGGACTTCCCGGGAGGTCACCCATCCCAGATTGCCTCTGGCTCAAGCGCGCTTAACTGTGGAGTTTTCCCCACAATCAAGCCCACTTAGCTTGCTACCCCATTTGCAAAACCTTACCAAGTATTGTGCCTCATGAACCATTGAAGTAGAGATCCATTCACTCTTTTTCTGAATTTAAGTATGGGGGTTTACGCAGTGCATTTTATTAGATATCATTTTGGGATTCAACTGCGTTAAGTAAGTCATTCATGTATGACCATTTCCATGAGAGGTAGTCGTAATTGACTAATTTCTCATTATTTTTGAATAGTTCACTTAGCACTTATTGCATCGGGTGATGCTCACAGGGGTGAAGAAGTGGGATTGAAACTAGTGAAATGAATCACATAGCGTCAATCATCACTTCTGGGGCTTGCACCCGATAACTAGGACTTCCCGGGAGGTCACCCATCCCAGATTGCCTCTGGCTCAAGCGCGCTTAACTGTGGAGATTTCCCCACAATCAAGCCCACTTAGCTTGCTACCCCATTTGCAAAACCTTACCAAGTATTGTGCCTCATGAACCATTCAAGTAGAGATCCCTTCACTCTTCTTTTGAATTTAAGTATGGGGGTTTACGTAGTGCATTATATTAGATATCATTTTGGGATTCAACTGCATTAAGTAAGTCATTCACGTATGACCATTTCCATAAGAGGTAGTCATAACTGACTAATTTCTCATGATTTTTGAATAGTTCACTTAGCACTCATTGCATTTGGTGATGCTCACAGGGGTGAAGAAGTGGGATTGAAACTAGTGAAATGAATCACATAGCGTTAATCATCACTTCTGGGGCTTGCATCCGGTAACCAGGACTTCCCAGGAGATCACCCATCCCAGATTGCCTCTGGCTCAAGCACGCTTAACTGTGGAGTCTTCCCCACAATCAAGCCCACTTAGCTCCGGTAACCAGGACTTCCCGGGAGGTCATCCATCCCAGATTGCCTCTGGCTCAAGCGTGCTTAACTGTGGAGTTTTCCCCAAAATCAAGCCCACTTAGCTCCGATAACGAGGACTTCCCAAGAGGTCACCCATCCCAGATTTCCTCTGGCTCAAGCGCGCTTAACTGTGGAGTTTTCTCCACAATCAAGCCCACTTAGCTCTGGTAACCAGGACTTCTCGGGAGGTCACCCATCCCAGATTTCCTCTGGCTCAAGCTCACTTAACTGTTGAGTTTTCCCCACAATCAAGATCACTTAGCTCTGGTAACCAGGACTTCCGAGGAGGTCACCCATTCCAGATTGCCTCTGGCTCAAGCGCGCTTAACTGTGGAGTTTTCCCCACAATCAAGCCCACTTAGCTCCGGTAACTAGGACTTCCCGGGAGGTCACCCATTCCAAATTTCCTCTGGCTCAAGCGTGCTTAACTGTGGATTTTTCCCCACAATCAAGCCCACTTAGCTTCGGTAAACAGGACTTCTCGAGAGGTCACCCATCCTAGATTGCCTTTGGCTCAAGATTGCGAAGTGAACTATTCAAAAATCATGAGAAATTAGTTAGTTACGACTACCTCTCATGGAAATGGTCATACGCGAATGACTTACTTGACGTAGTTGAATCCCAAAATGATATCTAATATAATGCACTGTGTAAACCCCCATACTTAAATTCAAAAAAAGAGTGAAGGGATCTCTACTTGAATGGTTCATGAGGCACAATACTTGGTAAGGTTTTGCAAATGGGGTAGCAAGCTAAGTGGGCTTGATTGTGGGGAAAAATCCACAGTTAAGCGCGCTTGAGCCAGAGGCAATCTGGGATGGGTGACCTCCCGGGAAGTCCTGGTTACCGGGTGCAAGCCCTAGAAGTGATGATTGACGCTATGTGATTCATTTCACTAGTTTCAGTCCCACTTCTTCACCCCTGTGAGCATCACCCGATGCAATGAGTGCTAAGTGAACTATTCAAAAATCATGAGAAATTAGTCAATTACTACTACCTCTCATGGAAATGGTCATACGTGAATGACTTACTTAACCCAGTTGAATCCCAAAATGATATCTAATATAATGCATTGCATAAACCCCCATACTGAAATTATATATCAATAATATTAGAATACAGGAAGCTTTATTGAGATAAAGTTGCAATTCCTCGTCGTTGTCGAATATCACAGCCCAACATTGCATGGATTCATTTCGTGTCTGCAATTAAAATATCACTTTTGTGGCTCTATTTATATGAGTTAACAATCCCCGAATGGTAGTTGTCCCTTGTGCAAAAATGAAGTTGCTATGTATACATAAATTCATGATGACCAAATAGTAACAGTGTTAGGCGGTTGTTGATGGATGGTTAAATTGTTGTTCCCATTATTATGATGTTGATTTTCCTGGACCATGTTTATAAATTTTAGTGCTAGTAATGGTCATGGACACCTCCGACATTTTTTTTCCAGGTATTTTAGTTCCCCTTCTTGTTATTATTACCATTCTAGTTCTTTTTCACTGTGTCTACATAGCTTTGAATCTGTTAGCCTCTCAAACCCAGGCACTTTTTGCTCTCAAATCGGGCTTCTTGGACTCCCATGGCCACCTCCACGACTGGAGCCCGAACAACCAGGATTCTGGCACCCCATACTCCTGGACAAGCGTCACATGTGATTGGAGCTTTAGCAAGGTCATAGCCCTTGATTTCTCTCAGAAAAATCTCATCGACGTGATTTCTGACCATATTTAGGAGCTACAACACCTCATCAACCTCAACATCAACAAAAATTCGTTCATTGAGTTGTTCCCAACGTCCAATTCCCAGGACTCAAGCCGACGTCCTCGAACTAAGTCGGGAGAGTTGGTCTGGGTAATGGGCACAGGGTTTACGTTTTCGGTGTTCATAGTGATCATCGAAACCCATTATTACAAGCGCTAAGAACTTGAATCAGGGGAATATCACAAAGAGAAGATCTATATGAAGATCAAGGAACTCATCCATTACACATTGAAGAAGGAACGTGGAAAATGACGATATTTGGGTGCTTGACTTTCATAGTGGAAGACATTCTAAAATCCATGAAGAGCACAAACATAATTAGCAACGGACCACACATCCCAACAAGATTATTCAATGGATGAAGGTATCAAAACTCGACGAGCTTAGTCGTTGATTGACCTACAAGTGTCCAGAAAGCATATTCGTTTTAGGCTGACAAATATGCTACAGTGTCGAGAGGAGGAACCTCGCCATAAAAATCCTATCGGCGTAATTAAATTCATATGTATATATATATATATATATATATATATATATATATATATATATATATATATATATATATATATATATATATATTTATAATTATTATCCTTAGGCAATAGGAATAATGGATTTTGTAATGTTTTGACCCTACTATTAAGTCAGGGTTGACTAAAAATTAAAAGAACAATATTTAAGGTTTACATTATGTAAGAGAAATATTTTATTTTTTTAATATATTAATTTTGTTTATTTAAAATTTGATTGGTTGATTTCATTTAGATCTGCAACGATGGTTGACATATAGTCATGGTCACTTCATAAGATCTGCAAGTGAATATGGCTGGAAATGGTAAAAGAATGTTGCATGATAGATATTTTATTAACAAGGAGCACTATTCATCTATCAAATCATGCCCCACAGAACTCACCGATGCTCCCTTTTCTAGTTTCGTGTACCACAAGAAATCCATCGTTGCATGCTTCCATCTTAGTTTTAATGGTAAAGATCAGTAAATGCCACCACCAGGGCCATTAAGGAAGGAATCTTTGTGCAAGAAATACCATCATTCTCCCATGACGTATAGTACAAGAAGAAGGAAAAAGTTCTAAATAGATGTGTCAGGACCGAATTTACCATCGCATGAAGAGAAGCTTTCGTATTTCACTTTCATGTTTGTCAAATTAGGGGAGAGATGTATAATGTTGTGCAGGGACTAGTGATTGATATAGTACTAGTCCCACCAAATCACCAGAAATTGAGAGATGTGAAACCAATATTTAAACAAAAATAAATAAAATTAAGTGCGAATATATTTTAATTTATGTCCAAAATTTTCCAAAACATTGACTGAGCCCACAACTGTCCATAAATAGCATCTTAATACTTAAGAGTACAAATCATATTGACCCAACTAGAAAATAGATAAAACCATAAATCCTTCCAAAAAGGTCTATTCCAGAAGTACAAAAAAGAAGTCACTTCAACCCCCACTCATTAGAACTGAAGCTATGTATCCCAAATGCATATCCATACCTTCACATAATAAAGTGAATGTATGTCATCCATAACTGTTGTGTTATTCAACATTTAAACCCAGTGTGTTCTATAAATGACACTCAACCCAATCAATTCGATAAATGACACCCAACCCATTCTATTTCCCATTAAAACAGATCAAAGCACATGGATAAAAAAAAAAAAATTTCCCAACCATTGGATCACATCCAAATCAATCCATATCACACATTCAAAATGAATCCATTGTAATCCATGTCCATACTTGCCACCAATTAAATTTAGGTGCAAAAAACTATAAAAGAATTTCAATCACTGTTGAAGTTGCATGTTTAACATTCAAACTATTCACCAGCCCTAGAGACAAACCATCACAGAACATTTTACAATATATTCGAGCGAGTTATTTCAATTACAACACATTTTTCTTACATTTTCATTTTCATTTTCATTTCTCATAGTTTTTATTTCAGTTTTCTTATAGTTTTATTTTCATTAAAATATATATTTTTTCTATTTTTCTATATTCTGAATCACTTTCAAGTTGATTGGAAAATATGACACAACCATAATGTAGAGTATTGGTCAGTATGGCTAGCTACAGATGAAAAGGAACAGAACTCGTGGAGATAAACTTTAAATTGAACTAACAACTACATATTATAATTCTCAAACCACATCCGTTCCTTTCTTCTTTTATTGAAAATAAATATTTCAATTAAAAAAATTCTTGAGCAAAATAAGTCACGGAACTTGTGGGGACCAGACTTCCACATGTCACAGTTTTCATGGAGAAAATATATGTCATGGCATCCACAAATTAATGTGTGATAAACAATCCAGATCACCATCTTAACCAAAAAAGGAATCAGGTGTCACTTCTTATGGTTTAAATTCCTCCTAGAGCTTCCTTCATGTATGTAGAGTGTTTTATTTAGGAATAGCAATAATATTGACATTAGGTCTCTAAGTTTCCAAAGAAACCAAATGAGAAATCAAGGATAGCGCCAAATAAAACAAGCAATGCAGAAGTTTATGAAGCATTACAGTCAACAATAAGTAGAGGGGTTTGCTCAGAGGACCAGAATCTAGAAACCTAGGGAAAACAAGCAATGCAAAAGTTTTTGAAGCATTACAATTAACAATAAATAGATGGGCATGCTCAGATGAAAATAATATAGAAACCCAAATGATATTTTGGGCAAATTCAATACTAAAAGCATGCAAATGTCAGTAGAAGAAGACATGGTAATGATATAAAAAGGAATGAAAACGATGCATCATTGAATAATCTATCATGCAACCTAAAAATAAACTAATTGTAAGAAGAAGGTAATTGAGGAGAAAAATAAGTTATGAATAGGATCCCATTTGAATCAAAGTGTCAAAAATACTTTCGTATATATCTTATGATGTAATTCATATATCTATGCAGGTTGGCCTTTTTGTGGATGCTCTTGCATTGTCGGATATAGAGTTCTTGTCTCGAAGAAAAAATAGAAATATTCTTCATATCTTGGCACTTAGAGACCTTATGAAACTAAACAATATTGACAAACATGAGGCTAAACAATTTAACTCAAATAAAAGTTTATAAAAAAAGAACTAAACCAGATCAACATCTTAACCAGAAAGATCACTTTGTTTAGTTGAAATTCCTAGGATGTCTATGAGTGTCTCCAAAAGTGTCAGACATTAAATGGAGACTTTAATGTTTTCAAGATTTAAGGATTAAAGTCAATTGAAACAACAGTAAGGCAATGCACTTTATAACTAGGTCCTATCAGTGTCGGTATCTTCATCCCTCCGTTAGTGATCAAATGCTCTTGTTGCATTGCATGTTAGGTGTCTCACCCGATCAGCTGCATTCCATTAGGATCATGGATCATCTGACGATAGTGGCTTATTATACATTTTCCCTCATGTGCTAGCCTATTTTCATTCATCTAGATCATCTGCAGTCAATTTTTGTCTTTAAATCTGTAAAAGTCATTTTTAGGGTTTTAGGTCTCATTAGGTCTAGGGTTTTCGTCAATAAGGTCTCAAAATGCTCAGTGATGGTTAGCAGGCACATGAGGAGGTCAAATAAAGTTCCAACAACAATAATTTCTATAATCACTCACTCAGTGATTGATTTTTCCTCAAAACCTTGTTTTGAGGAAAAACATAGTATTTTATGTTTTTATGTATAAATTTGATGTAATTTCAGTTCTTACATATGTAAATAACTTCAGTGGCAACCCTGGTCACCTTGCCAAGCTTCAGCCATCCATCCCCTGCAAGGCAAACAAAAGTCAAATCATTCAGTTCATCAAAGGCAAAAATAAAGTAAACTGCCCAAAAACAGAGTTTGAAAAGTAAGTCAAAATGCAAACATTATAAAAGTGGGTTTTGTGAGTGAAAAAATAAAATCTCTTGTATATAAATCATTTTTCATGTTCAAAGGGCTCATTTGCATTCAAAGAAGAAAGATTGAGCAAGAGAAAGGCTGTGTTGGAGAAGATAGCAAGATTACAGCAAAACTGTGCAAATTTCAGGGGCGTGGCGCATTGGGTCGTGCGCGCGGCACATTGGGCCACCCACCACAGTGCAAAAAATACACTAGCGCGACACATAGAGAAGGCGCAATGCATAGAGTTGCAAGCCCGATTTCACCCATTAACTCATTCAAACTGCCAAATTTGCTCAATTTCCACTTGTTCAAGTAAGTCAAGCCTTCTTCCCTTGCCAGTGAATGAGTTTTTCTTAAAGTTTATGGTGATTTGGTGAGATAAAACTCAAACCCTAACTCCTTGCAATTTTTGCTCAAAAAAAATTGCTTAGGTTTTGCATTTGTGTTTTTGCTGCCAAGTCCACTCCATCATTCCCTCACTCCATGATTCCTTCATTTATTTTCCTTGTTTCATTAACTCATTCACTAAACCCATATCCCTAACTCCCACTATCCCAAACCCTAGTTACAAATTCCTAAACCCTAATTGTTGTCCCTAAGCCTACAAACTATTCCCTAAACCCCCTATTTCCCAAAAAACTTGTCAACAACATTTCCAAACCCCTCATACCCTCTCCCTCCACAGTCCCTCATACATTCTCATCCTTGGTAGCAGAAAACTAAAAACACCATAAATCTCTTCATACTCATCAAGAAAACTCACACATTGGCAAACATGGAGTCTGATCCTTCCTATGACTGAGATGAGGAGACACTCAGTGATTCTACTATAGAAATGCATGCACCCAGAAGAATCACAAGGGTGGCAAACATATACGAGAGGAGCCTACTTCACTTGCCAAGCTGCAAGCCTGTCCTCTTGCCATCACATGTTTACAACACCAATCCTATTATTAATTCTGTGAGATGGTAGAGAGAGTCCAGTACCATCATGAGTTGGCCAGGTTGTTTGTGCTCCATCTTCATAATGGCCAAGTCACTCTAGCAGGTGTGACATTCACCTTGACATCGGAGTCTATTTCTCTAGAAAATGGCGTTCCCCATGTCGATGAACAGTGGAATAAGAGGCAGCAGATTGACAGGGAACATTATGAGCCTTACATCAAGGTTGCTCCCTTAATGAAACTCATAATTAAGTATTTCAGTTGTGAGGGCCAGTTTTCTTACCTGTATGCCTACCATATCAGATTGTTGATGCACTTCACTAGGGTGAGAATGATGAATCTCCCCTACTTTATTTGCCGAAACATTGAGAAGATGACCACCTTAGTGCACAAGAAGACTCCTCAGCAGCAGTATAACAACATATATCATTTTGCACTAATCAAGATTGTGGTCATGCATCAACTTGGTTTACAGAACATCTCATGGGAGGATTTCATTTCACATGAGGTCTTCACAGGTCCTCAAGTACCTCCAACAACTTTTCATGAGACAGGTGGACCTTCACATCGGTAGGAGATTCATGAGACACAAACCGCTAGCGTGCCAATGTTTGTCACCTACCAAAAGGGCACTAGAAGGTTGTTTGCAGGAGCAAAGCGAGTATTATCTCCACCCGGGTTGGAAGGGGTCTCAATTCCTCCATCAGCAGAGCAGGTACAGGATAAGGGCAAGCGGCCATTATAGGATGAGGGGCCTTCAGGAGGGCAGGAGACAGATTTTATTCTTATTCAGGATGATGACACCAACTTGGGCTCACAAAGCTCAAAGCTTAGGGAGATCATCCAAGAGAAACAAGATGACATTCAACATTTGTCTCTCAACCTAGATAGAGCCAAGTGGATAATTAAATATCTGGAGCAAAGAAACAAACAGCTAGAGGATCATCAAACCATAATGGAGCTATGAAACATACGAGAAAACTAGCAAGCTGCCAAAAGGAGGAAAGTCAAGCTCACAAAACTTGAACAAGAAATCAATGCTGATCAGGAATCTTGGTTGGAGAGGGAAAATATCCACTTGGAGAGGATGTTGGAGAAGGCCATCAACAAGAAAAACATGTTGAGAAACATGGCATACCACTACTTGTCAAGAATATGGTGTGTCAAGCAAGAATCAGGAACTTAAAGGCCAAGTTGAAGAAGGAATCAAGGAGGCAAAAAGAGCAAGATAGAATTCAGATCTTGGCTGAGGCTTCCTTGGCCCAACACAACACTTAATGGAGGACAATCAACCAAAATTTCAAAAAATTTGGGACATTTTTTGCAATTTTGGAATTTTTGCCTTAAAAAACAGGCTTTTCTGCCCAATGCGTCGCGCCACCTGGCGCTCGCTTTTGATGGGGACATCCTTTTGAGGAAAACTCAACATATTTGGATTTTTCATGAAAAAATATGCATGCTCACAAATGGCCAAGAAAGTTTGATAGGTTTTGAGCTTCCAAAAAGGTCAAAAACACCTCAAAAATGACCTTTATGCCCCTATTTTGACACACAGGAAGCAGTCTTGGGAGAACTCAGTTTTGGAGGGGCAAGTGGAGGCCGAATTAAAAAATTCCACTTGTGCTGGAAAGTAGATAGGTAGAAATTTCCAACAAGCCCACTTGGAGAAAATTTGGACACAGGAAAGGCCTCCAAAATCAGCTGCAAAAAGGCACTACGCATAGGGAAATCAGCGCGGCGCATTGGAGGAATTTTGCTCATTTTTTGTCAAAAACTTTGTTTTTCGCCTAGTTTTTTCACAGTTTGACTTTTTTCCTTCTAATTGTCAAACTCATGATGTAATTTAATGTGACATGATGGATTTTGATGTAATTATGCTAAATTTTCACTTATAGAGGTAGATTCATCCATCAAAAGGTAGTTTGCAACTGAATGAATCAGTTTCCTAGTTTTTAGAGGCAAGTTGTTCCACTGTTTACTTTTTAGCTCTCAGTTTAGATTTTGTTGGAATGAATCCTAATATTATGAGCTTGACCCCTAGAGGCTAGGATGAGTTGTTGGTTTCCTATATCTTGTAATTTTTCAGTCATTAGCATGGTTGGACTTTTGGGAAAGCTTGGAGCTTATTGTATACTCATTTCAGCAGTTTGGCTAAGGAATAGACTAGTGGTTTGCAGCACTTTATGGGATTCATGTGGCATCTTGCTTTGGTATTGTGTTTTATTCTGCAATTTTAAGTCTACATGTGTTTTATGTATGCCATTATCTCTCTTTATTTCATCTTAACTAAATCAGACAAGGATAAAGGTAGAATACATTGAAAGTGTAGTGCTCTACCTAGGGTTTGTTTAGTTATCTATGTTTTCAGCTGTTTGAAAAGGATCCCTGAGTTTTTCATGTCCTTTTCAACTCCTCACCTATCTAAAAGCTCTCCATCTCACTCAATTTGAAGTACCAAATCACTTGCCTACCTTGCCCCATAGAGATCTCTACAAAACTGAGCCTCATTCCCCGGACCCAAATCTGCCTTTCACATTTGAGCCAACGAAACATCATTAAATTCAATCAAATACCTCTATACACATACCTAGCCTAAAATCAGTCATCACATCAGTCATCTCAAGCTTTCGTTGGCCATCTTTTCTGAGATTGACAAGGAGAGAGCCCTCTCCCGACCTAGTAGGGCTAGCTACCAGGTTAAGCGTGGTTTGATGTTACCCTAGATCCTACCTTTCTCAGCCTGAGGTAGATTTAGGCACTAACATAGTGGCGACCGTACTAGAGAGCTAAGATTGTTTGCTTGTTAGTGTTCTTCATTTTATAAACTATAGACGGAACTTGTAGTTATGCCAGGTAGCCTTCGAACTGCACATTGCTTTGCTAGTGCATAAGTGGATAAAAGCTGCTTCAGTCAATCTCCGGTCTAGTCTTATAAACGAAACATCTGACTTGCAAATTGCCCCAATACATCAGATAGTTCTAGACTTTTGGATGATGGGTTTAGAATCTGATAGGCTGAAGAAGTTGATATTGTAAGTTTGATTTTTGGGAATAATTCAACACACTGGCTTCCAAACGACACACCAGAGCAAATCCTGATCCTGATCCACCTCATGTGTATGAAAATCCAAATCTTATTCCAAGAATCCTTCATCGAAAAATTTTTGTGATTCCTGTGTTCAAATCTCGTTCATGCCCTGTTGTTTTTGAGTATGTTGAAGATCTTGAGTTTGATGAATAGTTTGAGTTGTCGCTGTTTGAGACCATGTCTGAAAGTGTTGTTGATTCTATGGCCCTAAATCTAGAGTTTGTCAAAGATCTTGAAACTGAAAAGGCCAATAGATCAATTGATGATTATATTTTGAAACTTTAAACTTCCATTGTGGCTACAAACATTCCTGAATTTTTAGAGTCTGCATCTGCAACTCTTGGGTCATCGGCTATCGCGTCTAGTTCAAAAATTCCTACCGAACCTCCTTTCATTCCCACCATTCCCATGCAGCCTTCCATCTCCGATCAGAAATCTGCAGTTTTGTCACCTCCATCCACTCCTTCTACCCTTCAAACATCAAAAATTTCTTCACCTCCATCTACACCTCATACATCAGTTGCTCCAACTCCTCCTACATCCCCAAGACCAGTCGTAAATCCACCTAAGGCAATGGCTGCCCAATATGCACCACTTGTGTTACCTCAAAACTTGGATGACATGCCCACTGATTATCAAAGCAAAATTCCATTGTTTGACGGTACTCCTCAAGGTATCACAGCTCAGCAACATGTGGATAAGATGGCAGATTTCTTTGATCTCCACGAGATCAATGCAGAAAATGTAACAATGAGATTGTTTGTGAAAAATTTTGGAGGTGAGGTCAGAAAATGGTTTAGAGCATTGCTAGCTAGAACAATTCAACTCATTGGAGGCACTTCAAAGACAGTTTTTGGATCGCTGGGAGGAAAAGAAGAACCTTCTTCAAATTCTTTCCGAATATGAAAACATCAAGAGGAATGTTGGTGAGAGTGTCCAAGATTATTGTGTTAGATTCAATATTGTTTACAATGCAATTCCTGCTGATATAAAGCCACCTATTGGGCTGGCTTTGATTAAGTTTCCAGATGTTTTCGATCCTAATATGGCCTATCAATTGAGAGAAATAGATCTGGCCACTTTGGAAGACATGCAGAAAATTGTAGTGAGCGTTGAAGCAAATTTGCTTGCCAAGAGAGCTAGAACAAAGGCTGAAAAGAAGGTAACGATAAAAGAAGAGACTTCCACTTCAGATCAAGTGCTCGATAAGCTTGAGAAGATGTTTGATAGGCTCACAATTGCTGATAAGCCTGAAACACAAGTCAGAAATCCAAACTTTCATGGCCAGCAGCAACCACAATTCAGAATCAAGCAACGAGAGCAATGAGCACAAGACCAAGCAGCACAGTAGCAGGTAAAGACACCCTTACAACAGAATTTTGTACATGGTCCAGAATCAGATGATGAGGAGAATGTAATTGGAGAGGAGAATCATTTCTTTACATCTGATGATATGCCAATTTTTATCACTGAAGATGTGGAGTATTTAGAGAACCCAACTGTACAAAAGGATGAAAATTTCATCTTGGCAAATGAAATAGCTCTTGAAGAAGAGTCTGATGAGTGTCAGAGGGGTTACATGAATGCTTTGACAGCCCAGCAGCGACAATATTCACTCAGGAGTAGAGATGTACCCATTAATCCAATTCAGAAAAGGAAGTAGGCAACAACACCAAAGAATGATCCATCCATTGTGCAGAAAAAGGGAAAAGAGATCGCTGATCCTACCACCAGAAAAACACCATCAACAAATGAAAGATCAAATCAGCCAAATATATCAAAGGAGAAAACTGAAAAGAAGGATGTTTCAACTAAAGAGGTAGAGAAAACTTCAGCTTTTAACTTAGAAAATGAAATTTCTAAGTTAAAAGTATCTATTCCTTTGACTGAGTTGGTGAAGAATAGCAGCTATAAAGGTCAGGTGTCTAAAAGTTTGAATTTAGATCCATTAACTGATATGGTAAACGTGGAGGATGATCAACCTGAGTTGATCTTTGGTCCAGTATTGGATCTCAAGATGGTGATGTAGCTCCTTTTAACATCAGCCTTAGGGTGCATGACTATGTGTTACACAATGCTATGTTTGATTCCAGAGCCTCTCAAAATCTCGTGCCTAAGGCAATCATGGAGAAATTGGGTTTGGATATCACCAAAAAATATCATGATCTTTATCCTTTTGATTCTAGTAGAGTTAGATGCATTGGTCTTATTAAAGATTTGGTGGTCAGTTTGGATCAGATTCTAGCGAAAAATGTTTTGATGGATGTGGTTGTGGCGGATATTCCTCCTAGATTTGGCATGCTTCTTTCTAGATCTTGGGGAGAAAAAATTAAAGAGACATTGCAGCTTGATTTCTCATATGCTACTATTCCCGTGTTCGGTCAGATGAGGAAATTATACCGAGAGAGAAAGATGAAGTACATGATCACTAGAAAGGAGAAACCAGTAAATCATCCAATCAATTATGTACATACTGATTTAGAATCATTTGTTCTATATTCCAATAGCTTTAATGATGTAGATAGCCAAGTAGTTGAAGTAGAAGACATTCCAGAGATTACTAAAAATTTCGGGAAGTCTTAATGCAAGAATGACAAAGGCTTGATAGTTCCGCTGCGCAATCAGCCTTCCGACAGCAGCAAAATAATGATGGACAATAGGGAAAAGTAAAAGAGCAAACAGAATTTTAGCATTTGGAAGAGGACGAAGCAAGTTTGTGGAGCATGGATTTTGACGGCGCAGAAGGAAGGGAAGGTGCTAGAATTGGCATTTGGATAGGCAACCCTATTTTCTCCCCAAACAATGTGCCAAACAATGTAAGGGCTTGTTCGTATAAATTTGCTTTTGACTATTCAAATAATGAGGCTGAATATGAGGCTTTAATTACTGGTTTGGAAATCCTTAGAAAGTTAAATGCTAAACGAATTTCAATCTATGGCGACTCTAAGTTGGTTATCAAGCAAGTAAAAGGTGAATACCAAGCTAAGCATCCTCGAATGCGAGCCTACTGTAATGCAATATTAGACATTTTGAGATCGTTTTCAGATTACACTTTGACATGCGTCCCTCGTGTTCAGAATGTTATCGCAGATTCACTTGCAATAGCAGCAAGTAATTTGAAAATTCCGATGAATTCAAACAGAAAGTTTGAGATTCATGTGAAACATCTCCCAGCTGTCCCCGATAATCAAAGTTATTGGCAGGTGTTTCAAGATGATAAAGATGATGTAGCCCGAAAACCAAGCTTGTTGCCAACCGAAAAAGGAGTTGAGGAAGCGAACATTGGATCAGCAGAAAATCCTAGAATGGTCAAATTATCAAAGGCATTGCCTCCACAGGTAAAAGCGAAGTATATTAGTTTATTATCTTCATTTACTGATATATTTGCATGGGATTATTCAGATTTGAAGGCATATGATACGAGCATAATTCAGCATATAATTCCGATCAAGCCAAATCAAAAGCCCTTTCAACAGAAGTTAAGAAGAATAAATCCAAAGCTGCTGCCCTCAATAGAGAAGGAAGTGAATCGATTGTACAAACCTAGTATAACCGTCCCCATAAGATTTTCAAATTGGATTTCAAATTTGGTGCCCGTGCGCAAGAAAATAGGTGAGATTCGATTATGTATTGATTTTAGAAATCTGAATAAAGTATCTTTGAAAGATAACTATCCATTGCCCAAGATGGATCACATACTTCAGCGAGTAGTTGGAGCATCCCACATGTCGCTACTCGATGGTTATTCTGGTTATAACCAAATTCTAGTCCATGAGTATGAGAGGGATAAAACATCGTTCACTACTCCGTGGGGAATCTTTCATTATGCCAAGATGCCTTTCAGATTGAAGAATGCTGGTGCGACCTTTCAGCGGGCCATGGATATTGCATTTGCTAATGAAAAAGATGTCTTTTTAGTTGTTTATCTTGATGACTTGACAGTTTTTTCTAATTCAGATGAAGAGCACCTTTATCATTTGAAGATTGTATTTCAGCGGTGTAGAAAATATGGTATATCTCTCAATATGAGGAAGAGTCTGTTTGCCATGGATGAAGGCAAGTTTCTCGGTCATATTATATCAAAGGAGGGCATCCGCATCGATCCAGATCGAGTGGAAGCCATTCAGAAAATTGATTTTCCCTGAAGTAAAAAGGAGATCCAATCATTGAACGGTAAGATGAATTTCTTACGTCGCTTTGTGCCCAATCTTGCAGAACATTTAAGGGAAATCACAAACATGCTCAAGAAAGATAGCGTAGTGAAGTGGACTGAGGAAGCAATAAAGTCTTTCAATTTAGTAAAATTAGCCCTTTCTTCAGCTCCGGTTTTTATTAGCCCGGACTATACTAAAGATTTCATTTTGTTTTCATTTGCGTCGGATCATACTATGGCAGCGGTCTTGATGCAAAAAAGAGACCAACTCGAGAAACCAATTGTTTTTTTCAGCAGAACGATAAGAGATGCAGCTTTAAAGTATAATATTATTGAAGAGCAAACTCTTTCTTTGGTAAAGGCATTGAAAGATTTTTTAGTTTATATTCTGCATTCCAACATCCTTGCTTATGTCCCTAATTCTACGGTTATAGATGTCTTGGTGCAAACAGATCCAAAAGGGAGAAGAGGCAAATGGATTGCTGCCTTGTTGGAATATGATGTGGAGATCAAACCAACAAATCTCATCAAAGGACAGGGGCTGGCCAAACTAATGGCTGAGTCAAATTTGCATGCCTTGGACATTAATCTCATCGCTGCTATGTCTGAGGAAGATGAAGAAAGTTCGCCTGCTCAGGTATTAGAAATTTTTCTTCTTTCTCCTTTGTATTCGGACATTGTGTATGTGCTCCAAAATCTATCACCACCACCTGGAATGGCTAAGAATAAAAGTAGGACCCTGAAATTAAAGGCTGCCAAGTTTTGTATCATGAATAATGCACTCTATTGGAAAGATCCCAGTGGTGTCTTGCTCAATTGTTTAGTTGAAGAAGAGGCAAAACAGGTTATGGAGGACTTTCACAAGGGAGATTGTGGAGGTCATCTTTTCTGGAAGACAACAGTCAACAAAATTTTGAGAGCGAGATATTATTGGCCGACTCTTTTTGCTGATGTGTACAAATCTGTTACAAGCTGCCATGAATGTCAGATTTTTCAAGGTAGGAGAAAATTGCAGCCTTTACCACTCAAGCCGATTGAAGTAAGTGCTCCTTTTCAACAGTGGGGTTTGGACTTCATTGGTGAGATTCATCCTACTTCTTCAGCACAGCATAAGTGGATCCTCACAGCGATGGACTATTTTACCAAATGGAGTGAGGCAATTCTCACTAGGCAGGCCACTGATTCGATAATCATTTCATTTCTTGAAAACAATATTTTGTCTCGTTTTGGCTATCCAAACAAGCTAATCACTAATAATGCAACAAATTTTAAATCTAAAATAATGATTGATTTTTTTAATAAATATCAAATTACTTTGGGACACTCAACTGCATATTATCCACAAGGCAATGTATTGGTGGAATCCTCAAATAAATCCTTGGTCAATATTATCAAAAATCTGCTGGAAGCGAACAAGAAGAGTTGGCACAAAAAGTTGGTTAATGCACTTTGGGCAGACAGAGTAAGTCAGAAAAAATCTATAGGCATGTACCCTTTCAAGCTCGTGTATGGTGTTGACACAGTATTCCCGACCTCTCTCACAGTCCCGGTGGTTAAACTTCTGCAGGAAGCTAGTAGCGAGGATGATCATTTGCAGCGAAGAATCAATCAAATGATCCATTTACAGCAGACTAGAGAGGAATTTTTCCAGAAAACTTTCAAGCTGCAAGAGAGAATCAAGAAGATATATGATCGAAAGGCAAAGGCGGACAAGTTTCAAATAGAAGATGTAGTGCTGAAATGGGACGTAAGAAACGAATATAAAAGTAAGCATGGCAAGTTTGAGAATCTTTGGAAATGACCTTTCAGAATTGCTACATATCGGGGCCAAAATGATTTCCTTCTGAAAGAAATGAATGGAGAAGATTGTCCAAGTGGGTCGGTCAATGGTTGACTGCTCAAACGGTACTTTTTTTCAAATGTTTTATGTTGTCATATGTATCATTGTACATACCGGTTTGTTTAAACCCTAGTTACAAATTCCTAAACCCTAATTGTTGTCCCTAAGCCTACAAACTATTCCCTAAACCCCCTAATTCCCAAAAAAATTGTCAACAACATTTCCAAACCCCTCATACCCTCTCCTTCCACAGTCCCTCATGCATTCTCATCCTTGGTAGCAGAAAACTAAAAACACCATAAATCTCTTCATACTCATCAAGAAAGCTCACACATTGGCAAACATAGAGTCTGATCCTTCCTATGACTGAGATGAGGAGACACTCAGTGATTCTACTAGAGAAATGCATGCACCCAGAAGACCTCACAAGGGTGGCAAACATATACGAGAGGAGCCTACTTCACTTGCTGAGCTGCAGGCCTGTCCTCTTGCTGTCACATGTTTTCAACACCAATCCTGTTATCAATTCTGTGAGATGGTAGAGAGAGTCCAGTACCATCATGAGTTGGCCAGGTTTTTTGTGCTTCATCTTCATAATTGCCAAGTCACTCTAGCAGGTGTGACATTCACCTTGACACCGGAGTCTATTTCTCTAACAACTGGCATTCCCAATGTCGGTTAGTAGTGGAATAAGAGGCAGCGGATTGACAGGGAACATTATGAACCTTACATCAAGGCTGGTTATCTAAGACATCTCAGCAGAATTTTTCCCTTCCGGTATCTAAAAGACTCATATGCTCCCTTGATGAAACTCATAATTAAGTATTTCAGTTGTGAGGGCCGATTTTCTCGCCTGTATGCCTACCATATCAGATTGTTGATGCACTTCACTAGGGTGAGAATGATGAATCTCCCCTACTTTATTTTCTAGAACATTGAGATGATGACCACCTTAGTGCACAAGAAGACTCCTCAGCAGCAGTATAACAACATATATCATTTTTCACTAATCAAGATTGTGGTCATGCATTAGCTTGGTTTACAGAACATCTCATGGGAGGATTTCATTTCACATGAGGTCTTCACAGGTGCTCAAGTACCTCCAGCAGCTTTTCATGAGACAGGTGGACCTTCACATCGGTAGGAAATTCATGAGACACAAACCGCTAGTGTGCCAGTGTTTGTCACCTACCAAAAGGGCATCAGAAGGTTGTTTGCAACAGCAAAACGAGTATTATCTCCACCCGTGGTGGAAGAGGTCTTGCTTCCTCCATCAGCAGAGAAAGTACAGGACAAGGGCAAGCGGCCATTATAGGATGAGGGGCCTTCAGGAGGGCAGGAGACAAATTTTATTCTTATTCAGATGATGACACCGATTTGGGCTCACAAAGCTCAAAGCTTAGGGAGATCATCCAGGAGCAACAAGATGACATTCAGCATTTGTCTCTCAACCTAGATAGAACCAAGTGCATAATCAAATATCTGGAGAAAAGAAACAAATAGCTAGAGGATCAGCAAACCATAATGGAGCTACGTAACATACAAGAAAACCGGCAAGCTTCCAAAAGGAGGAAAGTCAAGCTCACGACACTTGAACAAGAAATCAATTCTAATCAGGAATCTTGGTTGGAGAGGGCAAATATCTACTTGAAGAGGATGCTGGAGAAGGCCATCAATGAGAAAAACATGTTGAGAAACATGGCATACCACTACTTGTCAAGAAATATGGTGTGCCAAGCAAGAATCAGGAACTTAAAGGCCAAGTTGAAGAAGGCATCAAGGAGGCAAAAAGAGCAAGATAGACTTCAGATCTTGGTTGAGGCTTCCTTGGCCCAACACAGCACTTAATGGAGGGCACTCAGCCCAAATTTCAAAAAAATTGGGACATTTTTTGCAATTTTAGAATTTTTTCCTTAAAAAATAGGCTTTTTTGCCCAATGCGCTGCGCCACCTGGCGCTCGCTTTTGATGGGGACCTAATTTTGAGGAAAACTCAACATATTTGGATTTTTCATGAAAAAATATGCATGCTCACAAATGGCCAAGAAATTTTGACAGGTTTTGAGCTTCCAAAAAGGTCAAAAACACCTCAAAAATTACCTTTCTGCCCCTTTTTTGACACACAGGAAGCAGTCTTGGGAGAACTCAGTTTTGGAGGGGCAAATGGAGGCCAAATTAAAAAATTCCACTTGTACTGGAAAGTAGACAGGTAGACCTTTCCAACAATCCCACTTGGAGAAAATTTGGACACCCAAAGGCCTCCAAAATCAGCTGGAAAAGACGCTACGCATAGGGAAATCAGCGCGACGCATTGGAGGAATTTTGCTCATTTTTGGTCAAAAACTCTGTTTTTCACCTAGTTTTTTCACAATTTGACTTTTTTTCTTCTAATTGTCAAACTTATGATGTAATTTAATGTTACATGATGGATTTTGATGTAATTATGCTAAATTTTTACTCATAGAGGTAGATTCATCCATCAAAAGGTAGTTTGCAACTGAATGAATCAGTTTCCTAGTTTTTAGAGGCAAGCTGTTCCACAGCCTACTTTTTAGTTCTCAGTTTAGATTTTGTTGGAACAGCTCCTAATCTTATGAGCTTGACCCCTAGAGGCTAGGATGAGTTGTTGGTTTCCTATATCTTGTAATTTTTCAGTCATTAGCATGGTTGAACTTTTGGGAAAGCTTGGAGCTTATTGTATACTCATTTCAGCAGTTTGGCTAAGGAATAGACCAATGGTTTGCAGCACTTTATGGGATTCATTTGGCATCTTGCTTTGGTATTGTGTTTTCTTCTGCAATTGTAAGTCTACATGTGTTTTATGTATGCCATTATCTCTCTTTATTTCATATTAACTAAATCAGACAAGGATAAAGGTAGAATACATTGAAAGTGTAGTGCTCTACCTAGGGTTTGTTTAGTTATCTACGTTTTCAGCTATTTGAAAAGGATCCCTAAGTTTTTCATGCCCTTTTCAACTCCTCACCTGTTTAAAATCTCTCCATCTCACTCAATTTGAAGTACCAAATCACTTGCCTACCTTGCCCCATATAGATCTTTGCAAAGCTGAGCCTCATTTCCCAGACCCAAATCTGCCTTTCACATTTGAGCCAACGAAACATCATTAAATTCAGTTTTGGAGGGGAAAGTGGAGGAAAAATTAAAAAATTCCACTTGTGCTAGAAAGTAGACAGGTAGAAATTTCCAACAAGCCCACTTGGAGAAAATTTGGACACAGGAAAGGCCTCCAAAATCCGCTGCAAAAAGGCGCTACGCATAGGGAAATCAGTGCGGCGCATTGGAGGAATTTTTCTCATTTTTGGTCAAAACTCTGTGTTTTGCCTAGTTTTTTCATAGTTTGACTTTTTTCCTTCTAATTGTCAAACTCGTGATGTAATTTAATGTGACATGATGGATTTTGATGTAATTATGCTAAATTTTCACTTATAGAGGTAGATTCATCCATCAAAAGGTAGTTTGCAAATGAATGAATGAGTTTCCTAGTTTTTAGAGGCAAGTTGTTCCATTGTCTACTTTTTAGTTCTCGGTTTAGATTTTGTTGGAACAACTCCTAATATTATGAGCTCGACCCCTAGAGGCTAGGATGAGTTGTTGGTTGCCTATATCTTGTAATTTTTCAGTCATTAGCATGGTTGGACTTTTGGGAAAGCTTGGAGCTTATTGTATACTCATTTCAGCAGTTTGGCTAAGGAATAGACCAGTGGTTTGCAGCACTTTATGGGATTCATGTGGCATCTTGCTTTGGTATTGTGTTTTCTTCTGTAATTGTAAGTCTACATGTGTTTTATGTATGCCATTATCTCTCTTTATTTCATCTTAACTAAATCAAACAAGGATAAAGGTAGAATACATTGAAAGTGTAGTGCTCTACCTAGGGTTTGTTTAGTTATCTATGTTTTCAGTTGTTTGAAAA
The DNA here is from genome assembly GCA_031772625.1 of Pinus tabuliformis. NCBI lineage: Eukaryota > Viridiplantae > Streptophyta > Pinopsida > Pinales > Pinaceae > Pinus > Pinus tabuliformis. The sequence goes on along the minus strand of CM062814.1, from coordinate 209,958,448 downwards.
GGATCCTTGAGTTTTTCATGCCCTTTTCAACTCCTCACCTATCCAAAAGCTCTCCATCTCACTCAATTTGAAGTACCAAATCACTTGCCTACCTTGCCCCATAGAGATCTCTACAAAACTGAGCCTCATTCCCCGAACCCAAATCTGCCTTTTACATTTGAGCCAACGAAACATCATTAAATTCAATCAAACACCTTTGTACACATACCTAGCCTAAAATCAGTCATCACATCAGTCATCTCAAGCTTTCATTGGCCATCTTTTCTGAGATTGACAAGGAGAGAGTCCTCTCCCAACTTGGTAGGGCTAGCTACCAGGTTAAGTGTGGTTTGATGTTACCCTAGATCCTACCTTTCTCAGCCTGAGGTAGATTTAGGCACTAACATAGTGGTGACCATACTAGAGAGCTAAGATTGTTTGCTTGTTAGTGTTATTCATTCTATAAACTACATACGGAACCTGAAGTTATGTCAGGTAGCCTTGGAACTGCACATTGCTTTGCGAGTGCATAAGTAGATAAACGTTGCTTCAGTCAATCTCTGGTCTAGTCTTATAAACAAAACATCTGACTTGCAAATTGCCCCAATACATCAGATAGTTCTAGACTTTTGGATGATGAGTTTAGAATCTGATAGGCTGAAGAAGTTGATCTTGTCCGTTTGAATTTTGGGAATAATTCAACACACTGGCTTCCAGACGACACACCAGAGCAAATCCTGATCCTGATCCCCCTCCTGTGTATGAAAATCCACACCTTATTCCAAGAATCCTTTGTCGAGAAAGTTCTGTGGCTCCTGTGTTCAAATCTCGTTCATGCCCTGTTGTTTTTGAGTATCTTGAAGATCTTGAGTTTGACGAACAGTTTGAGCTGTCGCTGTTTGAGACCAAGTCTGAAAGTGTTGTTGGTTCTATGGCCCTAAATCCAGAGTTTGTCAAATATCTTGAAATTGAAAAGGCCAATAGATCAATTGACGATTATATTTTGAAACTTCAAACTTCCATTGTGGCTACAAACATTCCTAAATTTTTAGAGTCTGCATCTGCAACTCTTGGGTCATCAGCTATCGCGTCTAGTTCAAAAATTCCTACCGAACCTCCTTTCATTCCCACCATTCCTGTGCAACTTTCCATCTCCGATCAGAAATCTGTAGTGTTGTCACCTCCATCCACTCCTTCTACCCCTCATACATCAAAAATTTCTTCACCTCCATCTACACCTCTTACATCAGTTGCTCCAACTCCTCCTACATCCCCAAGACCAGTCGTAAATCCACCTAAAGCAATGGTTGCCCAATATGCACCGCTTGTGTTGCCTCAAAACTTAGATGACATGCCCGTTGATTATCAAAGCAAAATTCCATTATTTGATGGTACTCCTCAAGGTATCACAGCTTAGCAACATGTGGATAGGATGGCAGATTTCTTTGATCTCCACGAGATCAATGCAAAAAATGTAACAATGAGATTGTTTGTGAAAACTTTTGGAGGTGAGGTCAGAAAATGGTTTAAAGCATTGCCAGCTAGAAAAATCAACTCATTGGAGGCACTTCAAAGATAGTTTTTGGATCGCTGGGAGGTAAAGAAGAACCTTCTTCAAATTCTTTCCGAATATGAAAACATCAAGAGGAATGTTGGTGAGAGTGTCCAAGATTATTGTGTTAGATTCAATACTGTTTACAATGCAATTCCTGTTGATATAAAGCCACCTATGGGGCTAGCTTTGATTACGTTTCCGGATGGTTTCAATCCTGATATGGCCTATCAATTGAAAGAAAGAGATCAGGCCACTTTGGAAGACATGCAGAAAATTGCAGTCAACGTTGAAGCAAATTTTCTTGCCAAGAGAGCTAGAATAAAGTCTGAAAAGAAGGTAACGATAAAAGAAGAGACTTCCACTTCATATCAAGTGCTCTGTAAGCTTGAGAAGATATTTGATAGGCTCACAATTGCTGATAAGCCTAAAACACAAGTCAGAAATCCAAACTTTCATGGCCAGCAGCAACCACAATTTAGAATCAAGCAACGAGAGTAATGAGCACAAGACCAAGCAGCACAGCAACAGGTAAAGACACCCTTACAGCACAATTTTGTACATGGTCTGGAATCAGATGATGAGAAGAATGTAATTGGAGAGGAGAATCATTTCTTAACACCTGATGATATGCCAATTTTTATCACTGAAGATGAGGAGTATTCAGAGAGCCCAGCTGTACAAAGGGATGAAAATTTCCTCTTGAAAAATGAAACAGCTCTTGAAGAAGAGTCTGATGAGTATCAGAGGGGTTACATGAATGCTTTGACAGCCCAGCAGCGACAATATTCACTCAGGAGTAGAGATGTACCCATTAATCCAATTCAGAAAAGGAAGGAGACGACAGCACCAAAGAATGATCCACCCATTGTGCAGAAAAAGGGAAAAGAGATAGTTGATCCTACCACCAGCAAAACACCATCAACAAATGAAAGATAAAATCAGCCAAATATATCAAAGGAGAAAACTGAAAAGAAGGATGTTTCAGCTAAAGAGGTAGAGAAAACGTCAATTTTTAACTTAGAAAATGAAATTGCTAAGTTAAAAGTATCTATTCCTTTGACTGAGTTGATGAAGAATAGCAGCTATAAAGGTCAAGTGTCTAAAGTTTTGAATTTAGATCCATTAACTGATATGGTAAACGTGGAGGATGATCAACCTGAGTTGATCTTTGGTCCAACATTGAAGGGTCAAGCTCAAGATAGTGATGTAGCTCCTTTTAACATCAGCCTTAGGGTGCGTGACTATGTGTTACACAATGCTTTGTTTGATTCCGGAGCCTCTCATAATCTCGTGCCTAAGGAAATCATGGAGAAATTGGGTTTGGATATCACCAGAAAATATCATGATATTTATTCTTTTGATTCTGGTAGAGTTAGATGCATTGGTCTTATTAAAGATTTGGTGGTCAGTTTGGATCAGATTCCAGCGAAAAATGTTTCGATGGATGTGGTTGTGGCGGATATTCCTCCTAGATTTGGAATGCTTCTTTCCAGATCTTGGGGAGAAAAAATTAAAGGGACATTGTAGCTTGATTTCTCCTATGCTACTATTCCCGTGTTTGGTAAGATGAGGAAATTATACCGAGAGCAAAAGATGAAGTACATGATCACTAGCAAGGAGAAACCGGTAAATCATCCAATCAATTATGTACATACTAATTTAGAATAATTTGTTCTATATTCTGATATCTTTAATGATGTAAATAGCCAAGTAGTTGAAGTAGAAGACATTCCAAAGATTACTGAAAATTTCATGGAAGTCTTAAAGAAAGAACGACAAAGGCTTGATAGTTCCGCTGAGCAATCAGCCTTCTGACAGCAGCAAAATAATGATGGACAGCAGGGAAAAGTAAAAGAGAAAACAGAATTTCAGCATTTGGAAGAGGACGAAGCCAGTTTGTGGAGCATGGATTTTGATGGCGCAGAAGGAAGGGAGGGTGTTGGAATTGGCATTTGGATACCCAGCCCTGTTTTCTCTCCAAACAATGTGCCAAACAATGTAAGGGTCTGTTTGTATAAATTGGCTTTTGACTATTCAAATAATGAGGCTGAATATGAGGCTTTAATTACTGGTTTGAAAATCCTTAGAAAGTTAAATGCTAAACGAATTTCAGTCTATGGTGACTCCGAGTTGGTTATCAAGCAAGTAAAAGGTGAATACCAAGCTAAGCATCCTCGAATGCGAGCCTACCGCAATGCAATATTAGACATTTTGAGATTTTTTTCAGATTACACTTTGACATGTGTACCTCGTGTTCAGAATGTTATTGCAGATTCACTTGCAACAGCAGCAAGTAATTTGAAAATTTCGATGAATTCAAACAACAAGTTTGAGATTCATGTGAAACATTGCTCGACTGTCCCCAATAATCAAAGGTATTGGCAGGTGTTTCAAGATGATAAAGAGTAAATATCATTCCTAAAGGTCTAATACCTTTAGAGGAGTTGTTCGATCAAGATGATGTAGCCCGAAAACCGATCTTGCTGCCAACCGAGAAAGGAGTTGAGGATGTGAACATTGGATCAGTAGAAAATCCTAGAATGGTCAAGTTATCAAAGGCATTGCCTCCACAGGTAAAAGCGAAGTATATCAGTTTATTATCTTCATTTACTGATGTATTTGCATGGGACTATTCAGATTTGAAGGCATATGATACGAGCATAATTTAGTATATAATTCCAATCAAGCCAAATCAAAAGCCCTTTCGACAAAAGTTAAGAAAAATAAATCCAAAGCTGCTGCCCTCAATAGAGAAGGAAGTGAATCGATTTTACAAAGCTGGTATAATCGTCTTCATAATATTTTCAGATTGGATTTCAAATTTGGTGCCCGTGCACAAGAAAATAGGTGAGATTCGATTATGTATTGATTTTAGAAATCTGAATAAAGTATCTTTGAAAGATAACTATCCATTGCCCAACATGGATCACATATTTCAGCGAGTAGTTGCAGCATCCCGCATGTCACTACTCTATGGTTATTCTGGTTTTAACCAAATTCTGGTCCATGAGTATGACAGGGATAAAACATCGTTCACTAATCCGTGGGGAACCTTTCATTATGCCAAGATGCCTTTCAGATTGAAGAATGCTGGTGCGACCTTTCAGCAGGCCATGGATATTGCATTTGCTAATGAAAAAGATGTCTTTTTAGTTGTTTATCTTGATGACTTGACAATTTTTTCTAATTCAGATGAAGAGCACCTTTATCATTTGAAGATTGTATTTCAGCGGTGTAGAAAATATGGTATATCTCTCAATCTGAAGAAGAGTCTGTTTGCATGGATGAAGGCAAGATTCTCGGTCATATTATATCAAAGGAGGGCATCCGCATCGATCCAACTCGAGTGGAAGCCATTCAGAAAATTGATTTTCCCCGAAGTAAAAAGGAGATCCAATCATTGAACGGTAAGATGAATTTCTTACGTCACTTTGTGCCCAATCTTGCAGAACATTTAAGGGAAATCACAAACATGCTCAAGAAAGATAGCGTAGTGAAGTGGATAGAGGAAGCAATAAAGTCTTTCAATTTAGTAAAATTGGCCCTTTCTTCATCTCCAGTTTTGATTAGCCCGGACTATACTCAAGATTTCATTTTGTTTTCATTTGCCTCGGATCATACTATGGCAGCAGTCTTGATGCAGAAAAGAGCCGAGCTCGAGAAACCAATTTCCTTTTTCAGCAGAACGATAAGAGATGCAGCTTTAAAGTATAATATTATTGAAAAGCAAGCTCTTGCTTTGGTAAAGGCATTGAAATATTTTTGAGTTTATATTCTGCATTCCCACATCCTTGCTTATGTCCCTAATGCTGCGGTTATAGATGTCTTGGTAAAAACAGATCCAGAAGGGAGAAGAGGCAAATGGATTGCTGCCTTGTTGGAATATGACGTGGAGATCAAACCAACAAAGTTCATCAAAGGACAGGGGCTGGCAAAACTAATGGCTGAGTCAAATTTGCATGCCTTGGACATTAATCTCATTGCTGCTATGTCCGAGAAAGATGAAGAAAGTTCGCTTGCTTAGGTATCAGAAATTTTTCTTCTTTCTCCTTGGTATTCTAACAATGTGTATGTGCTCCAAAATCTGTCACCACCACCTAGAATGGCTAAGAATAAAAGTAGGACCCTGAAATTAAAGGCTGCCAAGTTTTGTATCATGAATAATGCACTCTATTGGAAAGGTCCCGGTGCTGTCTTGCTCAATTGTTTAGTTGAAGAAGAGGTAAAACAGGTTATGGAGGAATTTCACAAGAGAGATTGTGGAGGTCATCTTTTCTGGAAGACAACAGCCAACAAAATTTTGAGAGCGGGATATTATTGGTCGACTCTTTTTGCTAATGTGTACAAAACAGTTACAAGCTGCCACGAATGTCAGATTTTTCAAGGTAAGAGAAAATTGCAGCCTTTACCGCTCAAGTTGATTGAAGTAAGTGCTCCTTTTCAGCAGTGGGGTTTGGACTTCATTGGTGAGATTCATCCTGCATTTTCAGCACAGCATAAGTGGATCCTCACAGCGACAGACTATTTTACCAAATGGATTGAGGCGATTCCCACTAGGCAGGCCATTTCATTTATTGAAAACAATATTTTGTCTCGTTTTGGTTGTCCAAAAAAGCTGATCACTGATAATGCAGCAACTTTTAAATCTAAAAGAATAATTTTTTTGTAATAAATATCAAATTAATTTGGGGCACTCAATTGCATATTATCCACAAGGCAATGGATTGGCGGAATCCTCAAATAAATCCTTGATCAATATTATCAAAAATCTATTGGAAGCGAATAAGAAGAGTTGTCAAAAAGAGTTGGTTAATGCACTTTGGGCAGACAGAGTAAGTCAAAAGAAATCTATAGGCATGTCCCCTCTCGAGCTCGTGTATGGTGTTGACACAGTATTCCCGACCTCTCTCGCAGTCCCGGTGGTTAAACTTCTGTAGGAAGCTGGCAGTGAGGATGATCATTTGCTGCAAAGAATCAATCAAATGATCCATTTACAGTAGACTAGAGAGGAGGTTTTCCAGAACACTTTCAAGCTGCAAGAGAGAATCAAGAAGATATATGATCGAAAGGCAAAGGCAGAAAAGTTTCAAATAGAAGATGTAGTGCTGAAATGGGATGCAAGAAACGAAGATAAAAGTAAGCATGGCAAGTTTGAGAATCTTTGGAAAGGACCTTTCAAAATTGCTACATATCGGAGCCAAAATGATTTCCTTCTGAAAGAAATGAATGGAGAAGATTGTCCAGGTGGGCCAGTCAACGATCGGCTGCTCAAACGGGACTATTTTTGAAATGTTTTCTACTGTCATATGTATCATTGTACATACCGGTTTGTTTAAATTTCATTGCAAGTGTGGGTTGTCATCATTCTTTCAGTTTGGGGCCTGAGGTGAAGGCTATAAAACTAAGGTTTGATTTCATTTTTGGTTTGGTTTGTTTGAGTCAGGTCTTTCAGTTGATTTCAGTCTTGAAATTGAGTCAGATTTCAGTCCTGAGAATGAGTCAAGAGTTTGGTTTTGGTTTGTCAAAGTTATGACTCCATAGCCCAATGGACGAAGGCACCACCTACTTTCCCAAATATTTGTATTTCTTGGCACCTCCAAGGATCTACCATCCCCATTGGAGCTAATGTTAGTGTCGGTATCTTCATCCCTCCATCAGTGATCAAACGCTTGCATTGCATGTTAGGTGTCTCATCCGATCAGCTGCATTCCATTAGGATCATGGATCATCTGACGGTAGCAGCTTATTATACATTTTCCCTCATGTGCTGGCCTATTTTCATTCATCTAGATCATCTACAGTCAATTTTTGTCTTTAAATCTATAAAAGTCATTTTTAGGGTTTTAGGTCTCATTAGGTCTAGGGTTTTTGTCAATAAGGTCTCAAGATGCTTAGTGATGGTCAAGAGGCACATGAGAAGGTCAAATAAAGTTCTAGCAACAATAATTTCTATAATCACTCACTCAGTGATTGATTTTTCCTCAAAACCCTGTTTTGAGGAAAAACAGAGTATTTTATGTTTTTATGTATAAATTTGATGTAATTTCAGTTCTTTCATATGTAAATAACTTTAGTGGCAACCCTAGTCACCTTGCCAAGCTTCAGCCACTCCATCCCCTGCAAGGCAAAAAAAATTCAAATCATTTAGTTCATCAAAGGCAAAAATAAAGTAAACTGCCCAAGAACAGAGTTTGAAAAGTAAGTCAAAATGCAAACATTATAAAAGTGGGTTTTGTGAGTGAAAAATTAAAATCTCTTGTATATAAATCATTTTTCATGTTCAAAGGGATCATTTGCATTCAAAGAAGAAAGATTGAGCAAGAGAAAGGCCGTGTTGGAGAAGAGAGCAAGATTGCAGCAAAACTGTGCAAGTTTCAGGGGCGTGGCGCATTGGGTCGTGGGCACGACGCATTGGGCCACCCTCCACAGTGCAAAAAATACACTGGTGCGATGCATAGAGAAGGCGTGGCGCATAGAGCTGCAAGCCCGATTTCACCCATAAACTCATTCAAACTGCCAAATTTGCTCAATTTCCACTTGTTCAAGTAAGTCAAGCCTTCTTCCCTTGTCAATGAAAGAGTTTTTCTTAAAGTTTATGGTGATTTAGTGAGATAAAACTCAAACCCTACCTCCCTACAATTTTTGCTCAAAAAAAATTGCTCAGGGTTTGCATTTATGTTTTTGCTACCAAGTCCACTCCATCATTCCCTCACTCCATGATTCCTTCATTTATTTTCCAAGTTTCATTAACTCATTCACTAAACCCATATCCCTAACTCTCACTATCCCAAACCCTAGTTACAAATTCCTAAATCCTAATTACTATCCCTAAGCCTACAAACTATTCCCTGAACCCCCTATTTCCCAAACAACTTGTCAACAACATTTTCAAACCCCTCATACCCTCTCCCTCCACATTCCCACATACATTCTCATCCTTGGTAGCAAAAAACTAAAAACACCATAAATCTCTTCATACTCATCAAGAAAACTCGCACATTGGCAAACATGGAGTCTGATCCTTCCTATGACCGAGATGAGGAGACACTCAGTGATTGTCCTAGAGAAATGCATGCACCCAGAAGACCTCACAAGGGTGGCAAACATATATGAGAGGAGCCTACTTCACTTGCTAAGCTGCAGGCCTGTCCTCTTGCTGTCACATGTTTTCAACACCAATCCTGTTATCAGTTCTGTGAGATGGTAGAGAGAGTCCAGTACCATCATGAGTTGGCTAAGTTGTTTGTGCTCCATCTTCATAATGGCCAAGTCACTCTAGCAGGTGTGACATTCACCTTAACACCGGAGTCTATTTCTCTAGCAACTGGCATTCCCAATGTCGACGAGTAGTGGAATAAGAGGTAGCAGATTGACAGGGAACATTATGAGCCTTACATCAAGGCTAGTTATCTGAGACATCTCAGCAGAATTTTTCCCTTCTGGTATCTGAAAGACTCATATGCTCCCTTGATGAAACTCATAATTAAGTATTTCAGTTGTGAGGGCTGGTTTTCTCGCCTGTATGCCTACCATATCAGATTGTTGATGCACTTCACTAGGGTGAGAATGATGAATCTCCCCTACTTTATTTGCTGGAATATTGAGAAGATGACCACCTTAGTGCACAAGAAGACTCCTCAGCAATAGTATAATAGCATATATCATTTTTCACTAATCAAGATTGTGGTCATGCATCAGCTTGGTTTACAAAACATCTCATGGGAGGATTTCATTTCACATGAGGTCTTCACAGGTGCTCAAGTACCTCCAACAGCTTTTCATGAGACAGGTGGACCTTCACATCGGTAGGAAATTCATGAGACACAAACCGCTAGTGTGCCAGTGTTTGTCACCTACCAAAAGGTTACTAGAAGGTTGTTTGCAACAACAAAGTGAGTATTATCTCCACTCAGGGTGGAAGGGGTCTCACTTCCTCCATCAGCAGAGCAGGTACAGGACAAGGGCAGCGACCATTACAGGATGAGGGGCCTTAAGGAGGGTAGGAGACAGATTTTATTCTTATTCAGGATGATGACACCGATTTGGGCTCACAAAGTTCAAAGATTAGGGAGATCATCCAAGAGAAACAAGATGACATTCAACATTCGTCTCTCAACCTAGATAGAGCCAAGGGGATAATCAAATATCTGGAGCAAAGAAACAATCAGCTAGAGGATCAACAAACCATAATGGAGCTACGAAACATACAAGAAAACGGCAAGCTGCCAAAAGGAGGAAAGTCAAGCTCACAACACTTGAACAAGAAATCAATGCTGATCGGGAATCTTGGTTGGAGAGGGCAAATATCCACTTGAAGAGGATTCTGGAGAAGGCCATGAATGAGAAAAACATGGCATACCACTACTTGTCAAGAAATATGGTGTGCCAAGCAAGAATCAGGAACTTAAAGGCCAAGTTGAAGGAGGCAAAAAGAGCAAGATAGACTTCAGATCTTGGCTGAGGCTTCCTTGGAATTTTTGCCTTAAAAAATAGGCTTTTCTGCCCAATGTGTCGCATCACCTGGCGCTCGCTTTTGATGGGGACCTCCTTTTGAGGAAAACTCAACATATTTGGATTTTTCATGAAAAATATGCATGCTCACAAATGGCCAAGAATTTTTGATAGGTTTTGAGCTTCCAAAAAGGTCAAAAACACCTCAAAAATGACCTTTCTGCCCCTTTTTTGACACACAGGAAGCAGTCTTGGGAGAACTCAGTTTTGGAGGGGCAAATGGAGGCCGAATTAAAAAATTCCACTTGTACTGGAAAGTAGACAGGTAGACCTTTCCAACAATCCCACTTGGAGAAAATTTGGACACCCCAAAGGCCTCCAAAATCAGCTGGAAAAGACGCTACGCATAGGGAAATCAGCGCGACGCATTGGAGGAATTTTGCTCATTTTTGGTCAAAAACTCTGTTTTTCACCTAGTTTTTTCACAATTTGACTTTTTTTCTTCTAATTGTCAAACTTATGATGTAATTTAATGTTACATGATGGATTTTGATGTAATTATGCTAAATTTTTACTCATAGAGGTAGATTCATCCATCAAAAGGTAGTTTGCAACTGAATGAATCAGTTTCCTAGTTTTTAGAGGCAAGCTGTTCCACAGCCTACTTTTTAGTTCTCAGTTTAGATTTTGTTGGAACAGCTCATAATCTTATGAGCTTGACCCCTAGAGGCTAGGATGAGTTGTTGGTTTCCTATATCTTGTAATTTTTCAGTCATTAGCATGGTTGAACTTTTGGGAAAGCTTGGAGCTTATTGTATACTCATTTCAGCAGTTTGGCTAAGGAATAGACCAATGGTTTGCAGCACTTTATGGGATTCATTTGGCATCTTGCTTTGGTATTGTGTTTTCTTCTGCAATTGTAAGTCTACATGTGTTTTATGTATGCCATTATCTCTCTTTATTTCATATTAACTAAATCAGACAAGGATAAAGGTAGAATACATTGAAAGTGTAGTGCTCTACCTAGGGTTTGTTTAGTTATCTACGTTTTCAGCTATTTGAAAAGGATCCCTAAGTTTTTCATGCCCTTTTCAACTCCTCACCTGTTTAAAATCTCTCCATCTCACTCAATTTGAAGTACCAAATCACTTGCCTACCTTGCCCCATATAGATCTTTGCAAAGCTGAGCCTCATTTCCCAGACCCAAATCTGCCTTTCACATTTGAGCCAACGAAACATCATTAAATTCAATCAAACACCTTTGTACACATACCTAGCCTAAAATAAGTCATCTCAAGCTTTAATTGGCCATCTTTTCTGAGATTGAAAAGGAGAGAGCCCTCTCCCGACCTAGTAGGGCTAGCTACCAGGTTAAGCGTGGTTTGATGTTACCCTAGATCCTACCTTTCTCAGCCTGAGGTAGATTTAGGCACTAACAGGTCCAAGAACACAACTAAGGCTACCTTCAGTAGCCAAACAACTTGCAAAATTTCCATTTCTTCCCAATACAAACCTAGGATGTATGTGGTGGCTATGAATAACAATAATGACAAACATGAGGCTAAACAAATTAATTCAAACAACAGTAACTACCAGATCAACATCTTAACTAGAAAAGGAACCATGTGTCACTTTTTACCGTTGAAATTCATCCTAGAGCTTCCTTCATGTATGTAGAGTGCTTTATTTAGGAATAACAACAATACTGACATTAGATCTCTAAGTTGCCAAAGAACCCAAATGATAATTCAAGAACGACACCAAAGAAAACAAGCAATGCAGAAGTTTATGAAGCATTGCAATCAACAATAAGTAGAGGGTTCTTCTCAGAGGAACAAAGGGTGGAAACCCAAGGAAAACAAGCAATGTAGAAGTTTATGAAGCATTACAGTCAACAATAAATAGATGGGTATGCTCAGATGACAAGAATGTAGAAACCCAAACGATCTTTTGGGCAAATTCAATACTAAAAGAATGCAAATATGTGAGTAGAGGAAGACACGATATTGATATCAAAATGAATGAAAATGGTGTAACATTGAATCATCTATCATGTAACCTAAAAATAAACTAATTACAAGAAGGTAATGGAGGAGAAAAAGAAGTTATGATTAGGATCCCATTTGAATCAAAGTGTCAAAAAGGATTTTGTATATATCTTATGATGTAGTTCATATATTTATGCAGGTTGACATTTTTGTGGATGCTCTTGCATTGTCGGATATAGAGTTCTTGTCTCGAAGAAAAAATAGAAATATTTTTCAGATCTTGGTACTTAGAGACCTAATGAAACTAAACAATATTGAAAAACATGAGGCTAAACAATTTAAGTCAAATAATAGTTTATAAAATAAGAACTAAACCATATCAACATATTAACCAGAAATATCATTTTGTTTAGTTGAAATTCCTAGGATGTTTGCGAGTGTCTCCAAAAGTGTAAGACTTTAAATGGAGACTTTACAATTTTCAATATTTAAGGATTAAATTTAACTGAAACAACAGTAAGACAATGCACTTTATAACTAGGTCCAAGAACACAGCTAAGGCTACCCTTAGCAGCCAAACAATTTGCAAAATTACAATGTCTTCCCAATCCAAACCTAGGATGTATGTGGTGACTATGAATAACGATAATGACAAACATGAGGCTAAACAAATTAATTCAAACAACAGTAACTACTAGATCAACATCTTAACCAGAAAAGGAACCAGGTGCCACTTTTTATAGTTGAAATTTCTGCTAGAGCTTCCTTCATGTCTAAAGAGTGTTATCTATAGGAATAACAACAATATTGACATTGGGTCTCTAAGTTTCCAAAGATCCCAAACGAGAATTCAAGGATAGCACCAAAGAAAACAAGAAATGCAGAAGTTTATTAAGCATTACAATCAACAATAATTAGAGGGGTATGCTCAGAGGAGCGAAAGGTGGAAACCCAGGGAAAACAAGCAATGCAGAATTTTATGAAGCATTACAACCAACAATAAATGTTGGGTCTGCTCAAATGTCAAGAATGTAGAAACCCAAATGATATTTGGGAAAATTCAATACTAAAAGCATGCAAATATGTGAGTAGAGGCAGACATGATAATGATATCAAAAGGAATGAAAATGGTGCAGCATTGAATCATATATCATGAAACCTAAAAGTAAACTAACTGCAAGAAGAAGGTAATCATGGAGGAGAAAAAGAAGTTACGAACAAGATCCCATTTGAATCGAAGTGTCAAAAAGGATTTCGTATATATCTTATTCTGTAATTCATATATCTATGAAGGTTAGCATTTTTTTCGATGCTCTTGCATTGTCAGATCTAGAGTTCCTGTCTCAAAGAAAAAATAGAAGTATTTTTCAGATCTTGGTACTTAGAGACCTAATGAAACTAAACAATATTGATAAACATGAGGCTAAACAATTTAAGTCAAATATTACTTTGTTTAGTTGAAATTCATCCTATAACACATAAATTTTTTATCCAAAACATATATTGATATAATTGAAGACATACAACCAATTCCAAGTCAATTTCAACACACCATCAATAGTTTTCCAAGTACAAATATGGTTAAGATATTTTAAGTGTAAAAAAAAGTTATCAAAACAATAATCACTGATAATTTTGAAGACATACAACAAATTCATTCTATAGATTATATTTTTCAAGGATATTGTCAAAAAGGTGTATGTATGAAAATATCTTAAGCTGCTACTAACATACATGTTTATAATTCCCTGTAATAAAGAAGAAATATTGTTCACTTGTATGAAAGCATAATTTTCAAATATTCTTAACTAAATGCATGCAATAATTCTGCAGGTAGTTGCATCTATGGCAAGATTTAGTTATGTTGTTCGTAAAAGGAGAAGTGGCAAGAGAGTGACAAGGGTTGCCTAGTTGCGATGCCCTTCGTCAGATGAGGACATGATAGGTGATGTGAATGTCAACAATGCTCCAAGCAATATTGTTGAGGATGACCATACGACTGAAGCTGATGTTTTCACACCTTCATCCACAGAGCCATCGTCAAACACAATGCGGGGGACAAGTTCAACTAAAAATATCAGTGCTATAAGAGGTTGGAAAAAAAAAAATGTTATTTGCAATTGACGACATAGAGTTTAATGGATATTCAGTTCGAGCATCTTCAAAAAACCATGGTATTCCTCCCTCATCAATACATTATTGGATAAATGGGATCACTCATACAAAACGTAGAGGGCCTCTTACAGTTATGACTGAAGAGGAGGAGGCTGAGGTGGTTGAGTGGTGTAAAGAAATGGCCCAATTGCGACATGGGCTAGAGTTGATACAACTCAAATCCATAGTTGCTCAAATCTGTCAAGGGAGGCCAAACCCATTCAAAGATGGGTTTCCTAGTAAATCATGGTGGGTTGGGTTTTAAAAAAGGCATCTAGACCTTGTATTGCGTATATCTGAGGGCCTTGACAGAGACAGAGCATTAAATTTATGCCCTGAAGTTGTATGTAAGTTCTATGATACTATTTCTAGTGCTTACGATAAACATTCTTATGGTGAAGACCATATATTGAACTGTGATGAAACAGGATTATAGGTATGAAGGAATTGTGGAATGCAGGTAATTTCCAAGAGAGGGAGCCGAAACGTGCCAAATATTTTTCCTAAGAGCAAGGAGTGGATAACTATTCTATGTTGTATCAATGCAATAGGTACTTCAGGATTTTATCTATTCAAAGGTAAAAATCAACTGAAAAACTATATACAAAACTGTGAACCAAGTGCACGCATGGTTGCACATCCCCATGCATAGATGACTAAAGATTTTTTTTTAATTGGGTTTATCACTTTGTTGCATATGTACTAGGTGGTGTCTCACTTAATAACAAACACCTATTGATATTAGATGGCCATAGCCACCTTGTTGTACAAACAATTGACAAAGCAAACAATTTGGGCATCGACCTATTAACATTTCCCACTCGTACCACTCACAGATTACAACCCATTGATGTTAGTGTGTTTGGACCTTTCTAGAACTACTTCAAGTCAGATTATGTTGCATGGATAGTAAAGAATCCAGGGGTTGAGATGAAAAGGTTTGAGCTAGTAGAGCTTGCAAGTAAAGAATTTAAAAGGGATCTGACACCATCAAATATCAAGGATGGTTTAAGAGGACAAGAATCTGGCCACTGAATTATGATGCTCTTATGCATGATACTAGTTGTAGCCAGGCATTTCATGTGGATGATCAGGAAGAAGGGCATAGGTGTTGAAGTGCAAGAAGTAGATGAACATGATGATGTGGTTGCAGTTGGTAATATGATTTCCCTCTCTCAAGGACACTTATATGGTGATGATGATACACATGTATGTGAAACATAGTATAATCATGAACAAATTCACAGTAACATGGAGGTCATTCTACCAACTCAAGCACATGAAACTTCTGCTATTGATATTGTTAATGAAATTGTTGAACATGCAGTTGACAATGAAGATGTATTTGAAAATCACATTGTTGATATTGCACTAGGAAGTAACAATGACCAACTGACATTTCCAGGCCAAGTAAACCCACCGTCATGGCTGGCAGAAGCCATGATTAATTTGAATGAACATAGTGTCTCAAGAACCAATGAACATGCCTTCACAACATTATAATTGAACAGTGAAATTGTTCATTTTTTTTTGTGGACAATAGATCAATGGAAGAAGATGAAGCACATAATGAGGCATAAAATGAAGATAACAATATATTTTAATCAGTTGCCCTGAATACTGAAAGGGAAGTACCAAGCAATGACATGCAGGGTGGGGTGGAGAAGTTACTTGGTCGGTTCCTGAGGCTACCAATAGAGAGAGTGTCAATAAAAAAACAAGGAACACTGGGTAGTCTTCATTTGGGCCGAAGTTCATAGTTACTCACCTCAAAAGACTATATAAACCTATTAGTTGAGTCTAAAAAAAAAAAAAAAAAAAAATAAATAAATAAAAAATTAAAAAAAAAAAAAATAAATAAAAAATTAAAAAAATATCAATATAAATAAAAATATAAATAAAAAAATAAATAAAAATATAAATAAAAATATAAATAAAAATAAAAATAAATAAATAAATAAAATAAAATATAAAAATATAAATAAAATAATAATAATAATAATAAAAATTAAACATTCAAAAAAAAAAAAATTTGAAATTCAGGAATTAAAACAAGTAAATGGAGGATCTAGCCAAAGAGAAGAAGGAAGCAAGGATTGTTGCAGCACAACACCTAGCAAATGAAAGGCTTGAAAGAGAGAAATCAAGGCAAGAGAATGAACAGCAAAAACAAATGGCAAGACAGGAAATGGAATCAAGAATGGCTAAACAAATGCTTGAAAAGGAACAAGGGATGACCGATATGGTTGACAATGATGAAAGCACAGTTGGTGAAACCAGGATTATGTCAAACATGTTGGACAATATTGTAGATAATACACGCTTATTCCAATGCCTCATAAAACTTCAAGTGCATCACTATCAAAATGGGGGTTTACCCACTTTCCTTATTCCTACAAGAGGAGGTGTCAATTCTATGTATGCTCATCACACACCTCCACTTAATGTAGGGTTTAGTAGTGCAAATGTGAGGTATGGGTACTCAATTCCTCCATGGTTGGAAGGTGAAAATTGGACTCAATCATATGGCAGAAATCAACCATTTCTTAATCAACCCTTTTTATGTAGGCATGTAATGCCCTCCTTAATCTTATCATGCAAATTTTATTAGTGTTTAAATTACCTAAAAATATTGACTTATAATTATCAAGAAATATTGGTATATACCTACATTAGTGAAACTGTAAATTTATTATTGATAAAAATTTTATTATTGTTATTATTCAATTCCCAACTTGTCTTCTCAAATTTAAATTTTGATAGGATATGGTCTCCTTCCATTTATTCCAATTTAAATATCCATATCCCCAAAATGTCCTCTCACATTTATTTTTTATTTTTTTTTATTCCTAACACTATTCAGTTTGAGAAAGGTATGAAATTACCACCTCAAGTATAGGGCCTTTCAGAATCAAAGAGAAAATTGGATCAGTGTCCTATTGTCTTGTACTACCACCCCACTTGCATAAAATTCGTGATGTTTTTATGTATATGTCCTATAACATTATGTTTCTGATGAATCCCACAAACTCAACTAGAGGGAAGTATAGGTCTCAGATGTGGGAACCATAATGATCAAACCAATATGCATATTATACCATAGGGTTCGATAGCTCAGGCATCACTTGGTGGACCAAGTTAATATACAATGGGACAAGTCTAACCTAAGATTTGCTACCCGGGAGGATGCAAAGACTATATGTCACAATTACCCCTCACTTTTGACCATTTATGATGTCCATTTTGACTTAGATAGCTACCTATGCTAAGGCTCTATTGCAGTTCCATGTTATTTAATTATGAACGCTATGTAATATTGATGCATTTAGTTGGATAAGTGAAACTACTTATGTAAATCATTAGATGGATTAAGTATTGATGATTGAAATGTTCGATGTATGACCTAATGTATGACTTACTTGGTTGTGGTTTATCTAGTCCATGACTTATCAAAGTTATTGTTGTTTCATGTATGGCTTAAAGTGGATATGATTTATCTAATGAATGACTTAGTGAAATTATGATCTATCTAATGTAATATTTATTTCCAGTATGAACTACAAAATTGATATGTGGATACTAGACTTAATAATATGATGTTTAAGATCACGTATCTATATCTATTTTGTTGTTATATATATGCATGGATGAGAACTAACCCGCATATTGGAAAGAACTATATGATAACCAAGATCTACTCTTCCATTGGGGAAGGTCGAGACATCTAATGAGGAAAGGTATGATGTACATTGTTCTATTGAATTTGTTATCTACTTGATATGCACTCTTATGACATGGGTAAAATGTAAATGACAGGTGGCAAGACTACTTAACTGGATTATTCGATGACAAGTATCCAACCAACGCTGTAGTGTGGTTCGTATTAGGGTTTTTACCCTAGTTGTAAGTAGGGGTGGAGGTATTTCCCACCGTGTAACATCCAAACCTGGAATCGTGTGAGAGCAGTGATGGACATGCTCCCTTAGATGTGTGATGATGATTTCCAGTTGGTATTGACCCTAGTTGTAAGGAGGGGTGGAGGTATTTCCCACTGTGTAACCTCCAAACCTAGAATCGTGGGAGGGAAATGATGGACACACTCCCCTAGATGTGTGATGATGATTTCCAGTTTCCTGCTGGGGAAGTTAGGTCGATATAGTCAATGCTTCCGCCATATTGGTTTTATCAGTGGTTAGATTGGTATAGTCGATGCCATAGTATATAACAACAGAGGATGGATAGGGTGGGAACGGAAGTAGGTTAGGAAGGATAGGAGGATATAGATTAGTTGGAGACTCTTGATGGGACGTGATGTCATTGTCTGACTTATCAAATTTTACTACTATAACTCTCTCTCTATTTTGTTATGCCTTATTGTCAAACTGCTTCGAACTCCTTGTATCTTTTTCACTCTAACTTCGAGACGAAGTTTTCTGAAGGAGGGGTGTATGTAATGCCCTACTTAATCTTATCATGCAAATTTTATTAGTGTTTAAATTACTTGAAAATATTGACTTATAATTATCAAGAAATATTGGTACATATCTACATTGGTGAAATTGTAAATTTATTACTAATATAAATTTTATTATTGTTATTATTCAATTCCTAACTTGTCTTCTCAAATTTAAATTTTGATAGGATATGGTCTCCTTCCATTTATTCCAATTTAGATAACCATATCCCCAAAATTTCCTCTCCAATTTACTTGGGAGAAGATATGGTCATCTCCAATTAATTACCAAATTATATATCCATATCTTATCCCAAAATGTCCTCTCAAATTTACTTGGGAGAAGATATGGTCCTCTCCAATTAATTACCAAATTATATATCCATATCTTATCCCCAAAATGTCCTCTCAAATTTACTTGGGAAAAGATATGGTCCTCTCCAATTAATTACCAAACTATATATCCATATCTTATCCCCAAAATGTCCTCTCAAATTTACTTGGAAGAAAATATGGTCTTCTCCAATTAATTTCCAAATTAAATATCCATATCTTATCTCCAAAATGTCTTCTCAGCTTTACTTGGGAGAAGATATGGTAAGAAAAGTCAAATTAAAGGATGAGAGAGTAGTTATGACATTAATGATAGGTGTTGAGGTGGATGGGAGAAAGAAGCATAAAAGGGGAAGGATGATGAGAGGAGAGGGGGATCCTTGGTCTTGGTTTTGGTTTTGGTTGTAGTTTTTTGAGGATTTTGTTTTGGGAGGAAGGTGGAGAAAAGAGAAGGGAGAGAAGAAGAGTATTTGTTTAACTTGGACACACTACATCTAGTTGGACTTGTTCACGGAGGGCTTGGGAACCTGAGATAAATCCAGTCGGGTAGTCAAGAGGAGCATCCCAACAGAGCTAGGAGCTCAGGAGCATCTCAACTAAGTTATTGGAACAAGTATTCCTCTGTTTATTGATTACTTATGTAAATGGTGGCAATGAAATTCTTACTTATTTAATTTGTGGGAAATAAATTTTAATGGTAAATTATCATCAATCAAATGTTTAAATAAAAATAAGTTATTTCCCATTTTATTGTATTTAAAATTAGAGAAATTTAGTTTTTAGTTAGAGGACCTTAGGATGGAGCCTCACAAGGCCAGCCTACTTGGCTCAAGCAGGTAACTCAGGGAATTTTGGCATTGAATATTCTCAAGGCCATAAAGAATAGGGGTGTCATATGTTTTTGGTTGTAACCACATTATTATGCGGATTTTAGATGGATTGCCTCTCTTTCTTGTCACAGAAAGATTTTGGCTTATAACCTAGCTTGTTTTATTTCATATTGTTTGCGACATTGTAACTAAAATCCATTTTAGAAGGAACATCTATAGTCTATTATAATGTAGAAATATTACCTGAGAATGCAAATGGGATATTCTATTATGCCTCTACACACCAAATGATTTACAACACATTTATAATGGAGTTGTAAATATTATGGCAAACGAGTGAATAATGAAATCTTGAACAAGTCACTTATTTTAATACGAAAATTCCATAAAACAGTGAACAGTAAAAGTACCTAACCTCACACCACATACGAAACCTCATTTACTATAAGTTAACTTAGAAGACAAACAGAGTGCATCTACGGTGAAACATCAACTTGCCAATAGAATAATTAAATGACAAAAGAGTGAATAACAAAATAAAAAAGCATCATCTGTGTTGTTAACTAAATGATAAAGCATCAACAACCATCAACTAAGTTGTTAATTAAATGGAAAATGAGTGAATATTGAAATCTTGAACAAGTCACTTGTTTTAATATGAAAATTCCATAAAAGAATGAACATTAAAAGTACCTAACCTCACAACTCACATGAAAACTCGTTTACTGCAAGTTAACTTAGAACACAAACAGAGTGCATGTGCAGTGAAGCATCAACAAGCCAAATACAACATCAAATTGCAAAGATAATAATTAAATGAAAAACGAGTGAATAACAAAATCGACAAGCATCCAAAGGAGATTCAATAAGTGAAAAAACTAGTGGAAAAATCGAAAGGATGCTTCCACACATTTGTTGATGGAATTTCCCGTCAATGTAAACTGGTATACATAACCCAAGGAGATTCAAACAAAACACCTATGGATATAGACTAGCCAAATATGCAACAACATTGGCAATAAAATGAGCTAACCCCTTGAGCTTATTTTATGAACAATATTACATTTGTATTCAATAATAAAGTGCAGGAAATGCTTCTAAGAAGTAGAGGCAAGTAGAAATCGTAACAAAGGAAGAAACAGGTAAAGAAATTATACATTTTAACTGTACATTCTTGTTTGATATTATGTTGAATGGGGAATATCATGCAATAGCTAGATAATGCCCTTGACTAAAAACACATGCCTGAAATTATTACTTGGAAGTTGTATTAGTGTGTTTATGGATCCTTGCTTAATAAGCACATTATTTCCTTTTGTTATAGAAGAAGGAATCGGAAAATGGATCTCACATATTAATGCAGTCACTGCATTTAAAGTATCTGTCTAAGAAGTTCGAATGTGAAATCTTTGCATATTATCGCAAACTTTATTCCAAACAATACATATATTACAGTGCTTCTATTGGCCACTGCATATGTTACTGAGACCACATTTCACTAAGGCATTTCATAAAAAGTTTGGCGAGTTTCATCTATTCTACCATGGTGAGCATAACCAGAAAGCATAGCATCCTTCTACTGGCTACTGCATATGTTACTGAAACCACATTTCAATCAGGCATTTCATAAAAAAAACATAATAATATCCAGCCTCACAAAAGAGAAGGAAATTTCTTTTAAGGTACTACAAATGTCTTAAAGAAAAAGGAATAGAAGTATTGCTAACAAAATTGTTGGTTGGATAACTTTTTATGAAAATATTTCTTCTATGAAAAACCTAGTGCAGGAAATGCTTCTCAGAAGCAGAGGAAAGAAAGAAGAAATCGTAACAGAGGAAGAAAGTGCAGGAAATAATTCTCAGAAGCATAGGCAAGCAACAAAGAATTTTCAACCCTACAAGCGACACTACAAACAACTAGAAATCGTAACAGAGAAAGAAAAAGGTAAAAGAAATTACATCTTTTAACTATACATTAATGTTTGATATTATCTTGAATGGGGAATATCATGGAATAGCTAGATAATGTCCTTGACTAAAAACAAATGCCTGAAGTTATTAGTTGTAAGTTGTATTAGTGTGTATATGTATCCTTGCTTAATAAGCGCATTATTTCCTTTTGTTAAAGAAGAAGGAATCAGAAAATGAATCTCACATATTAATGCAGTCATTGAATTTAAAGTATTTGTCTAAGAAGTTCGAATGTGAAATCTCTGCATATTATCATAAACTCTATTTCAAACAATACATAAATTGTAGTCTTTCTACTGTCCACTGCATATGTTACCAAGACCACATTTCACTAAGGAATTTCATCAAAAGTTTGGTGAGTTTCATCTATTCTACCACGGTGAGCATAACCAAAAAGCATAGCACCCTTCTACTCGCTATTGCATATGTTACTGAAACCACATTTAAATCAGCCATTTCATAAAAAAAACATAATAATATTCAGCCTCACAAAAGAGAAGGAAAATATTTTTAAGGTACTGCAAATGTCTTAAAGAAAAAGGAATAAAAGTATTGCTAACAAAATTGTTGGTTGGATAACATTTTATGAAAACTATTTCTTATATGAAAAACCTAGTGTAGGAAATGCTTCTTAAAAGAAATTCCTGGTGATTTGTCGTTCTCGTCTCGCATATTAGAATCAGAAGCCTCCACACTTTCAAATGTCGAAAGCACCATTTTAGGGTTTAAAACAAAAAGAATTGATAAATCTTGGAATCAGATGGCATTCAGGATTTGTTTCCGCACCTGAGGGATGCATGCACTGTCATTTTATGGAGCATCACAGATGAAAGTATAAGTAGTTAATTGGCATTCGTTCCAACCCAAACTAAAAGTATTGCTAAGAAAATTGTTGGATGGATAAAATCTTATGAAAATTATTTCTTATATGAAAAACCTAGTGCAAGAAATGCTTCCCAGAAGCATAGGCAAGCAAGCAGAAATCGTAACAGAGGAAGAAAGTGCAGGAGCTGCTTCTCAGAAGCAGACGCAATAAACAAAGTGTTTTCAACCCTACAAAAAACATTACAAGAAACATTATATAAGCAACACTACAAGAAAATTGTAACATAGGAAGAAAGTGCAGAAACCATGCAACAAGAGCTAAATTCCCAGCAACAAATTCAAGTGTTGAAAAACACAATGGTGCAACAAGAGCTAAATTCCCAACAACAAATTTAAGTGTTGAAAAACACAGTAGTCGGTAGGATTTATAATCCTATCAGAGAGTCACAAAAGCCACCACCATGTCCAAACGTCCCCCCCTAGACCTCACCATACCTCTTCTGTGATAGCCATACAAATTACCTACAACACAAACTTGCAAACACAAGAAAAAATTAGCATTTGGGCAAAAACCTAAAAAAAAATTACAATAAATTCGAAATAAAACCCATGAATTTCTAGATTTACCTTCATGGACCTCGAAACCTGCATGTCGACCACTAAACTTAATAGAATGTCCCACTAGATCCTTCGTAAACAACAGGTCGCGAGGATGAAACAACAACAAAGGTATTTGTAAACCCTCGATAGTGCAGAACAAACAACGACAACAACAACCTTAAACCCCACTCAAAACAGGTAAAGCAACCACACCCTAAACCCTAAATGAGAAACAAACCACTACAACCAACCTTGCACAGTGAGCAGCACCAAAATGGCAGACAAGATGAACCAGTACTAGAGCCGAGAGGAGCCATCATCGGTGGAGTGCATTGCCCACACACCCGACCCGAATGAAATAACACAAGGCAATGAAGACATGTAGAAAAACATGCTAACTAAAACCCTAAATGACAACAATTCTCATCTATTTAACGCACCCACCCACCGCAACAGGTAGCAAGGCCCACTTGACATTTGTCGTATGGCAGGGGTGGCGTCTCCACGTCGCCATATTACCACATCTAAATAGATGTGCCAAGACCGACTTTACCATTGCATGAAGAGCAACTTTCGTATTTCCCTTTTATGGTTGTCAAATGAAGTGCAATCAATATACTAGTGCCCCTTCTGTGTTGGTGATAGGGATGACTTCAATTTTTTCTTTAAATACTTTTCCAAAAATAAATTAATATTTTAAAATCCCTTGAATTAATATTCTAAAATATTTTTAAATAAATATAGTTTGATTATATTCCTGGTTAGCCGTGATTTGTAATAATAATTTAAAAGTAGATAAAAAGTAAATTGGATTATGCTCAATATTAACACAAATTTATAATTAATTGTGAATAATGTGAGAAAAAAAATTGCTATGGCATGTGAGATGGTATAACGAAATAATTAAGTTATTTGTGTCATTAATTTTACATACACAAATCTGCACATTCACACAAGGAAACATTATTAGCAAGCTGGTTTTTGGGTGCGTTAAAGAGTTGATGTAATAGCATTTTCCACCACAAACATGATTGGGCCTTTTTCTTTTTAATCTTGTTGATGTAATAGCATTTTCCACCACAAACATGATGGGCCTTTTTCTTTTTAATCTTGGTGTGATGGTATTTTCCCATTTTATTTTAATATCTTCCTATAATATATAATATTTAGTATTATAGTATTTGAGTTCGTAATTGTTGTTTATAATAATTTAAAAAAATTTATTGTAATTTTTATTTTATTAATAAATTGTGGTTGTTTTATTTTATAAAAGTTGTGAGTTTTATGTATGTAATATTTAGTTTTATGGGTGGATGTTATGGTTATATTTAAATATATTTATGCAAATGTGATATTGTGTAAAAATAGAAGTTGATGAGAGGTATAATTTATATAAATACATTGAAAGATTTCCAATGCAAGATAACAATATATTTTTACTATTTTTCAATATTCTCTTTATAAAAGTAGAAACAATTTTAGATTGAAAGTATGATTTTAGGATTTTGAGTCCAATGCATGTCTTTATTGTTTTTTAATCTAATTTAAATATATTTAAACTAAGTGAGAGCATCTACAACGTATCCCTTGTTCAAATGTGGCAGTGGGTTCATACCTTTCAAAGTTAAATAATTTAACCAAGCCGCAAGGAACACTAGCTATGCGGCCTTGTTAAATATTGGTTTATTATTTGGGAAATGAGATATTTCAAAATTTTATGATTGTTAATGCTATAAGTTATATGATTTATATATATAGAAAAACTAAATAAAAAATTGATAGACATGCCAATGTCATTGCCATTATAAAAACATTGTTTGAAATGTCTTGTTGGCTTGATTATCATTAAGCTGAAGAGTCCACTTGGAGTAGTGGTTGTGACCCACTATCATTGTCTTAGGAAGAGAATTCAATTTTTGTCAACTTCTTGACAAGAGCTGAGACTTTCTTGTTAAACTTGTCAACTTTATCCATTAATTATGCGACACGTCTCTATCACTCAGAACTCACTATGCCTAATAAAATTTTGATATCCCAATATAAATTGAAAACAATTTTATTTTCATATTGACAATTTATTATTATTATTATTATTTTTAATTTTAATGTATAAATTTTAATTTCATAGTTCTTATATTCTCGACCAAATATCATAGTTAATTACAATGAACATCCACCTTAGTCCACACCTAAGACCAATTCATTCATACATCATTGGATCTCTACATATAGTGAATATTCTGTTACACCATATCTCATCAACCTTACATTATGCTCTATTTATAGGCACATAAAAGATTAATGTAAAATTACACCATCTCTCATCAACCTTACATCATGCTACACAAAAAACCCTAATTTGAAACTTCTTAAATGAGTATAGGTTGTTGAATATCATTTGCTAAGATCTTAAGAATCACAAGATTCCTAATTATTTTTGACCAATTCTAACTATAGTTGATTTTCCTTCAACCACCAGTGTAGGTCAACTATGTGCATATTCCCAAATACAATCCCATCAAGTGCTACAATTGATTATCTACTTATATCAATTACTCGAATGCCTATTGGCTTTGACCAAGGTAACAACTCTTGACTTGACTTGACTGTGAACATATTGATTCAATCGTTAACTTGTCTTCTGATCGGCTTGACTTCAATTATCCCGTCAACTTGTTATTCCTAGTTAAGTAATCCCACCCAAACTTTTGTTTGTTCCTAATCATATTTCTTGGCCACTTAATTGACTAACTAAACTTTGAGATTACTTGCAAAGAGTACAACACTTCAACAAGGTCGTGGACCCAATTAATTTTTAATAAGAGAAACGATGTTTTTTTGGATTGTTGAAAACCATTGGATGGTAAAGACTCTCATTGTTTAACTCAACCCATGATAATTTAACTCACTTGGAAACACACATTATATAAAGTGTTATATAAAATATTATGAGGTCCTTGGTTTGATCCCCCCAATTAACCCATGTCCACATTAGAGGCAACATGGTGCACCTATTGGTTATATTGGTAGTGGATGAAGTCTACCCATGTCATGCAAGTACAAGACCACCCTAGTTGTCAATTCCTTTAGTTACAAAAGAACAAAAAAAAGACTTTCATTACTGAGGCATTAAATAAGACCATGGATGACCATAAAGATATCTTGCATAAAATTAGAATATTTGAGGGGGAATTTGAAACAATGTGCAAGGGTGTCTTTGGCATTGTTTTCTTAATCAACAAGGTCTCTAAAGAAGAAAAAACACAAGGGAAAGGGAGCCAACAAACATTCAACCCAACTCAATTACTTTTTGGAGGGGACCTAACTTTCAACCTCTGTGCAATAGCAAGAGAATATAGTTAGGGGTTCCAGAGAAGGACTGACCCAGGAGAAACCCCCACCACAAAGAGGGTATGACCCAAGTATAGCCCCCACCCAACTGCATCTCACCCTTAGCCTCATTGTGGTCATTTCATCTATTTACATATTACTATGAACAATGATAAGCAACTAACTTAGAAAAATTCTATTTTTGATATACTGGTAGAAAAATAACCTACATTTTTGTAAATATTTATGGTTATTAAGTTGGTGAGAAGTCTAATTTCCCTTGAGGTAGCCACCCACTACTAATGGGGTGTATCTTTATTTTGTTTATAATGTAAAATATCTCTGATTTTTTTAACTTATTAAAGAAAAAACCAAAAACATGCCAAGCATATTAAAAAATCAAGAAAACATTCCAAAAAATATTAAAAAACTGGGAAACATTAAAACTAGTCAAAAGTGTCTATTCTAATTTATTGAAACAAGTCTTCAATTTTCACACACCTTTACTAACAAGAATTTATATATATATATATATATATATATATATATATATATAATTTTGAAATTGGATTAATTTAATATAATATAAAAATTAAAAACATAACCAAACATATTTAAAAATAAAAATACATTTTAATTTTTTTATTATTTTTAATTGAAACCCAATAAAATTTACTATTATACATGCTTAAATGAAAAATAGGGTGAATTTTCAAAAATTCATATTATAATGATTGAAGTATTCCTCAAAATTTAAAAGATGGAAACGCTTCCTCAAATAAATATGGACATCTAATGGGAGGTCTAACTTAAGTTTCCACATTTCATTTTATAAGCTAATTCTAATGATTTAAGGTCGTCATCAAAACTAAGAAATAAAAACTATATATGGTCTCTTAAAATAAATAGAGGAGAGCTTAGGGAATATCTACTATTTTTATCACAAACATATTTTTGTTATAAGATAATTTAATTCAAATAATGTGGAAGTCGTCATTATAACACAATTTAATTCAAACAATGGAGAAGTCGTCGTGAAAACTAAAAGAAATTAGAAATTTTCGGTTAAAAAAATAATGGACACTATGTTGGACATTGGATAAACCAATACTCTCTATGTGTTTCATGACATGTGCTTAACCGCCTCTTGTGGACCCATTAACTCTGGTGATGCGTTTGTTTACTAACATGTGTGAGTTTTGGTGTAACGATAATCATGATTCCAACAAGTGGTATCAGAGCCAAAGGTCTTGAGATCGAATCACACCCGACTCGCGCTCAAGGGGATTGTTGGACATTGGATAAACCAGCGTTCTCTGTGTGTTTTTTGACATATTCTTAACCACCTCTCATGGATCCATATCTGTCTACTAACACCTGCAGGGTTTGGTGTAATGACATTCGTGATTCAAACACACCCTATGATATATCTACCTAAAATTACATGTAAAATAGTATTTAGAAACTATTATTGATTGCCAAAAAAGAAAGTTGAAGCCTGAACAAATCCTCAAGTACTATTAGAAAATAGTGTCTTGCCTTTCGACAAGGCAGAACCAATTTCATTCAAGGAGGAATTTTCCATTTATTCCCACCTGAAATATAGGGATTTATCATTTTGTCTCTTATTTTTAAAATAAGATTCAAGTATTTTTTTTTAATAATTGAAAACCCATTCTGACATTTGTATTTCTTTGATATCTATATAATATTTTCACCTTATTCAGAAATGGTTAAAAAATTATCAATATAGTGAACATTATGCACACATCTATATAATATTTTTACCTTAATCCGAAATTATCAAAATACTCACTAACTCATAACTAACCACTAAAACACAATAAGTGAGCATTATACACATCATCTTCCCTGATGCTTGAATGTCGATAATCCACTGTCGGTTGACCTACAAAACATACCAACATAAAATGGGCATTAAGTGTTGCACAATTAAAAATGGTCTGTGAATTTTAAAACATATAAATCTTTACATATTATTTACCAAAACTACGATAATATGATTTAGCTGGCAATTTATTTTATATTGGCAAAAAGATTTTCAAAGATTTTTCAATCACCTTTTCCTCCACAATCCAGCTAACTGGAATTCTCAAATTTCCTCTGCAAGAAGGTTGCTTTCCTTTTTTTTCTCAGGACAGAAAAAGCATGATTGTATTTATATAAGATATATAAAAGAGCCAATAAGTACATTCCCTTGAACATAGAAAATGTCCCAAAAGATCTGGATCAGCGTAGAAAAAAGCCATATTCAGAAATGGCGAGATCGAGCTAGTAAAACCCACGGAGCTAGAGCAGAAAAACCAGCATCATGTTGAAACCAGATCAAGAGAAGGCCAAAACAGGACAAAATCTGGATAATTAACCCGCAGCATGCTTCCGATGAGAAACATAGAATACAAGTATGAGTCATAAGTTTGAGTAGAAACCTGCGGAACAGAAACAAGAACCATGGAAACAACATCATATATAACAAAAGAAAAACAAACATGTAGAAATATGAAGCAGAAGAGAAAACCCGAGAGAATCCAACGATCTACAATAGAGAACTATAAGTCAGGAGGATAGAATTCCTGTATGGGAAAGATTTTTCCTCCAGAGGAAACCTGTAGATGCCAAAACCCTGGAGCCGCTTGGAGACCCTTTTTAGATAAAGTGTCAACTGAGCCACTTGTTAAAGAGTTCTAAAAAAAACTAATTCTGTCTAGCCACCCCACTAGATGAGGCCTGGAAATGGAATATTTCCCAGAGACATAATCCACCAAAACTTTTGAGTCTCCAAAGATTGAAACATCCTAAAGATTTAAAAAAAGATAGAAACTCAAAAGACCTGCGAGAGCCATCGCCTCAGCCAACATATTTGTGCCCCTCCCCCCATTCCAATGTATGGAGAATTGACTGTCTTCTTTTCTAAAATATGAAATCCACGGCCGCATAAACCATTCTGCTCAGCTCCATCGAAATACGCCCTTGGAAGAGAAAAGTGTTCCTGTGAAAGATCTTTACTAACCTGCTTATTTTGCTTGGAAGAGTATTGCGGGATTGCATCATAGAGAGCAATAATATTGAAATAGATTTCCAAAAAAGGGGCCCTTTTGTCATTGAAAATATAGTTGTTTCGCCACTTCCAGATGCACCAGATAGTAATAATAAAAATTGATCTCCATGATTCCTTTTGCTTACTGCACCATAGAAACACTTCATTTATTGAAGCATGAGACATATGCTGGATTCCAAAGCATTTCTCCAAGAAAAACCATAATTGATGAGATCCCTTGCAATTTAGAAATAAGTGAAAGTTATCTTCCTTTGCTAATCTGCAAATGGGGCAAATACCTGGACCCTGCCATCCTCGCTTTTTTAAATTCTCCCACGATAGATTCTTGTTGTGGAAGGACAGCCATGAAAAGAAAACCATTTTGGATGGACACCCAAATTTCCAGTAAATGCAAGGGAAAGAGATAATGCATGAGGACTGATTAAGACTAATCAAACTCTGGTTAATGTCTTTTACCCGAATGGAACTCATCCCTTTCAAGTTTTTCCATATAAGACAATCATGCTCCGTCGAGCGGAATATGCCACAATTTCTGAGACGCGTCCTGATATGGTCCCATTTCAGAGCAATACCAGCCGGCATTTGCAAACTTTCCGCATCACACCAAATAGGGATTGGACCTTGCCATCTTGAGATCAAACCGTCCCAAAAGAAAATACCTTTCCTATGAAGAAAAGTCAGCAATGGTTCAGGAACACTGATCTCCTCTGAGCCACTTAGAAAAAAAATATTTCCCTATAAGAATCTTGTTTCCATATTGAAAACGCCAAATTAAATTCTTCAGGAAAAATCTTTCGATTTTGCAGAGGCTTAACCATATTGATGATCCGTAGGAGGATCCTATCCTTCCTTTCCTGAACCAAAAAGATATGTTCTTGCTGCCCAGATACTTTTCCTAAACTGTGTTGCTCTAAAGCCCTTCCTCATAAATCCCCCTCCACATAGTCTTGCATAAAAGGGCCTTTCCGAAGGTCCTCAAATCTAATAGACCCCATCCACCCATGCTTTTTGGCAAAGAAATATAGGATAGTTTCGAGAGATGATATTTCCTTTTTTCCACCTGACCTCCCCAGATGAAATTTGCAGTAAGCTTGTTCATTGATTGAATTATGCTCGCAGGGAGGAAAAACAGATGAGCCCAGTAAACTGCCAACTGATTTAAAACAGATTGCGCCAGAATAACTCTCCCCGCCAGAGAAAGGCATCTATACTCCCAAACTGATATCTTCTTGTAGTATCTCTCAGGGATCCATTTCCAATCCACCTTTGAGTATCCATTCACTTTTAACATAAATCCCAGGTACTTAATTCCATTACTGATGGATTGCGTCTCAACTCCGAAAAGAGCAAATAACCAGTCCACCTCTTCCTGGTTTATATCACTGTGATAAATAATTGACTTCGAGCTGTTTATCTGCAATCCAGTTGCCTTTTGGAAATTTTTAAGAATTTCATAGTAGCACAGCCATGTGAATCTGCATAAAATTCTGAACATTATAACATCATCCACGAACAGATTATGAGAGATTGATATGTTCCTGCAAATTTTCATCGGGCGACACCTATTTTCCTTGACAGCCTTGTTGATATGGAGGCTGAGCGAATTCATAGCCAAAATGAATAAAAGCGGGGACAGGGGACAGCCTTGGCGAAGGCCTCTTGACGCTAGGAAAAAAGCAGATGGGATCCCGTTAACAATGACTGCATAATTCACCTTTTCTACGCATGCCATGATCCAGTTTATCATGTTGGCTCTTAATCCAACCTTTGCTAGCAAACATCTGATGAATGCCCAATCCATGCAGTCATATGCTTTGCTGAGGTCGATTTTTAGAATGATTGCATCACTTTTTTAGCATGGATGGCAAAAAGACCTTCTTGAGTTGTTGCAACCGCGTCTAGAATGTTCCTCCCCTGTAAAAAGGCATGTTGATCCTTTGTTAAGAATGTTGATAAAGTTCCTTTGATTCTTTCAGCGATGATTTTTGATATGATTTTGTAAGATATATTACACAGAGAGATCAGACGGAAGTCCGTGAATGACATTGCATTTCCTTTTTTTGGAATGAGTGCTATATTAGTGGAGGATGTTTTCTGGTTGATGTTGCCTGACATCCTGGATCCTTCCACCATTTTTAGCAGGTCATTTTTGATTATATCAAAAAAGTGACAAAAAAACTCTATTGTCCAACCATCCAGGCCAGGGCATTTGTCCCTTTTAAAAGCTTTTATAGTTCTCAGGAATTCCTCCTCGGAAACTAGTTGGAATATTTGTTCATTTATATCTTCATCGAACATCTGAGGAAACACTTCAATGCCCCACATAATATCCTGTATCGAACTGGTCTCCGATCTCTTGTACTGCCTTTCAAAGTATCTCACTACCTCTTTTGAGATTTCCTGTTGAGAGTATAGGAAACCCCCTCTTCCATCACTTATTTTCCAGATAGAATTCTTTTCCCGCCTTGCGCTTGCGAATTTATGGAAGAATTTTGTATTCTTGTCCCCTTCTTTTATCCATAATGCCCTACTCTTCAGTCTCCAAAACAGTTCCTCCTGTTCTAAAATTTTTGTTTTCTTCTTTTGTAACTCCTTAATGTGGCATCTCATTTGAAAAGATGTGCGATGAGAAGCCATAGCTTCCGCTGCACTATCTAATTCCTTTTGAATTCTTCGGAGGTCATTTCTGTTGGATTTCCTTTTCTTAATTTCTCTAAATGTCATAAAGATCGAGCAGGGATTAGAAGACAACATCTCACTCCAGGCTTTTTTAATGAGGTCATTAAAAGCTGGGTCTTCCAGGTATGTCCTATTGAATTTGAAGGAGTATCCTTTCCTGTAACCTTTTTCCTTCCACCCTAACAGAATCGGTCTATGATCTGAAATAAAAACCTTCTCAATCGATGAGAAAGGCATGCCCATCTTGTCAATTAAGCTAGCATGAAGAATAAATCTATCAAGCCTCTTAGCGATATAAGCTTTTTCAATTCTTCCATTTTCCCACGTCAGATGCATCTGAGCAGGGAGGATGTCCACAAAATTCCTTCTCAGCAACTCATTTTTTATTCTTTCGGCCAGCGGATCCTTTTTCCTGTTAATGCCCCATATTTCATCCATATTTAGTGTGATATTTAAGTCCCCTGCAATCAGTAAATTTTCAACATCAAAAATTTCAGAAACAAAAAGTTTCTCCCAAAAAGGCAATCTATTCCCGTAAGGAGCATAAACATTCAAGATATTTATAGGAAATTTTTGACCCCTCATTTGGGCCGAGATCAGAATTCCCGCTAGGCAGCTATATGTTTTTGCCTTGATCCAATCTGGATCCCATAGGACCGCTAACCCACCCGAGAGGCCATTAGCTTCTACAGCCGATTTGTACCAGGCAGGAAACATCTTTCTAAAATAAGAGATTGTAACAGAGGGGGCATGCATGGTTTCCTGGATTAAGATAATCTTGGGGCTTATTGAGAGAAAGAGATCCTTTAACACCAAAAAAAAATTATCTACCCCCCGCCCCCGTATATTCATTGAAATGATAAAATTCATTTTGGAAGCTTCTTGGCCATGCTTGATCTAAGAGGCCTTTCTTCTGTCATATCTATGATAGGAACATCAATAAGGGATAAATTACAGATTCCTCTGCCCGCGCCTTCACCTCTTCCTCTGAAGTGCCTACTGCCCCTGTTATTTTTCCTTCTCACCGTGATGTTACTAGCGGAATTAGGACTAATGTGAGGAGATTTTTGGATGCCTGGTTTATGTATGGTGAGGGCTCTGAGCTCCAGCGACTTCTTGCTCAATAGGAAATCCAAGTCACTGCCTATTGAGTTAGAGGGCGAGGAAGATGGTGAATTAACGGGGGTGGCTGTTATCATAATTTCCTTACCTTTCCCGGGCGGAGAATTGTTCTTTATTGGAGACAGAGATGATTGAATAATATGAATCTCTTTACTACTTTTTTTAAAAGGATGAGGAATCGGGGGTGGATTGGGGACCTCATGATCAGAGGTCGGCTCGAGAGGGGGCATAGGAGGGGATATGTGTGGATAGGGGACATCATGATCAGAGGCAGGTTCCAAAGGAGGCATTGAAGGGGATATAGGCTCCACGGGTATTGGGATTCTAGACTGCGGTGGGAGGCGTTGAGGATCGTCTAAGGATGCATTTTGCATATCCTCTGCTTCAGAGGAGGACCGGCTCTTTGTGTATAGAAACTTCTCCGAATCCGGGCATGGAGAGATTACCCTACCAAATTTTGCTATGTACTGATGAGATCCATGGAGTTTTCGGCTATTGTGGAGACGTCGTGTACAATTCTTTATTAGATGGCCAGTATGATGGCATGTTGAGCATCTAAAAGGAACCCCCCAAAAGTCCAGTCTTTGCCTAATTTTCAGCTCCTTCCAGTGAATATCGATATGATCCGGAAATCCTCCTCTGTAAGTTTTATCTATCAAGATCCACACCACTCTTTTATCTTTTTCTCCTAGGCACCATGGATCAACATAAACACACTTTCCTATGGCATTTCCAATCTCAGCTAAAGTTTCTTTTGACCATAATTCTAATGGCAGACCGGGAAGTTTGACCCAAATCAAATTGTTTGATGGGGTATTTTTTAGCGGGTTGAATCCCATGTACCATCTGTGCAATGCCAAAAAGCTTCGTTTGTACACCCATTGATGCTTCAAAATGATTTCCAGATCACTTGGTTTAAGAAAATGAAAGCAATACCATTCCTTTAGGAGACTGGCTATAATAGGAACATATCCTATTAGCAGTTTCCACTGAGACTCGAGCCAACTTCTCATCTTAGAGTCGTCCATTTCCGGAAAGTGCCACCGCCCGACCAAGGCATTTCCCTGGAGACTTTCTATGCGGTCTGCTAGGTGGATACTGTCTATTTTAATGGCTGCGGGAGGAGGAACCGTCTTGACAGGTTTTTGGATTTTCTGAGATAAACCTTCGTCCCAAGCCTTTCCTGTAAAATCTTTTTCATTTAGGCTGGATATTCGAGAAGGTCCTTCCTTTGGTCGATCAAAACCATCCAAGTCACCCTGTGGGACCGATGGGCGGATTAGCAAGTCCTCCAGAGTGGACTACCAATCATTTGACAGCTTGGCATTTTCATGGACAGATTCTGCTTGGATGGCTGCTTGTATCATCGCCTCCATGGCAGATGTGTCGGATAGTAACTCCATTCTTGAATGAGCCACCTACTCTTACCTCATGGGTTCTACAAAAATCCAGGAATGATATGAATCGGACAGAAGGTACAACTGACTTTCCGGGGAAGGAAGGTTAGAAATATAGTCGTCTGACTGCAGTACTGACAGAGGATACCTCGGGAACTAGGGGACCCTTAGGGGACCCTTTTTTCCAAAAGGGTGAGAGTTTATGAAAAGGCCATCTGTCCACCTATTTTAAGAGGGGTGATTGCATCATGAGCTGGACTCTGACAGGCGGGAAGAAATTTGAAAAATGACGGATTCGCTTAATTCATAAGATCAGATCTCGCCCCAAGGATAATTTAATATCCAGATTATATTACTGCATGACCCTTCCCGAGAATGTCCAGAACAGGTGCTGGGAGTTAAGAGATGTACCTTTGGTCATCTTCCAATTGCCGATGGTGAAAATCCAGCCCGGAAAAACCAGAAGGACTCGAAAGGTGGAAACCTAGAAACAAGGGCTTCTGAGCAATTCAAACAAACCCCAGAACAGATACCTTCACGAAGCTTCTTCGGGACATACTACGCAACAACAGAAAAACCCACAGACACACCACCAGGGACCTAGTTTAAGACGGACATCTGTGCATGGCTTTGAAATAACAAAGTAATTCTGAATCTTTAAAGCCGATATCCATGACCAATTTAAAATTGAATTCCCAGACATGTTAGATTCGCCAGTTTTCCACTAGAGACTTGTAATCCAAAACTTAATTTCTAAACCATATCAGCCTAACTGCTATGCCATTTCATCCTTCCTTAATGCATCAATAATAAGTTTTAGCTTCCAGAACAGAATTCATATTGAAAAATTTTTACCAAAAATTAACTGCAATGCTGATAAATTTTCCTTCAAAAGCAAAAAACCTTGAGACAGATACCAGCATAAAACATGACAGAAAGATACTGACCTAGAGAGAAACGCAGGCAAGCCGAGAGTGGGGTGCAGAAACGATAGAAGAAGCACGTCCAGAGAGAAGATTGAGATGCCACTCCTCAGCAAAAACAGTGGCGCATAAGTCCAGAGCAGGGCGAGACAAGGAGCCTAGGTTGCCATAAACTAGAAATTGAGACGCATAGATGCACGGATAGAGTATTACATAGAAGAGACTCCACTTGGAGAAGAGAGTCCCCGCCAGAAAGCTAGCCTAATGACAGTGTATGGGAGCGATGAACATGCAGAATTCTTTTGCGTCAGGTGTCCTAGACTGAAAGGTGCGAGGATTATCGTAGCAAGGCTGGCGTTAAAGAGTCATGGCGCGATAATCTACATGCATTAGATGATGATACGCACCTGCGCAGCGCTTATAGGCCCCATACCACAATCTCGTTCTCTGGTTGGACGATTTTACCAAGGAACTAACCACTTCCTCGTCAGAACCCAAATGTTGGGTGCCTACCTTTTACTCTACAAGTTAATAACACAATTGATCAGGCGTTGTCGCAAATCCATGCATCCAACGAAAGTTGTTAAATTTCCACGTCATCAAAACTCCACTTTTGAATTGCCTTAAGGTCATCCACTCACTTCAATAGGAGGACAAGGACGGTTACAATGCCATATCATCAAAGCTTTTTTTTCCAAGTGTTTTTATGACATCCATTCATTTTAATAAATGAATGAATGAAATTTTAATGTCCACGAGACTAGATATAGTCTATGGGATCACTAGCTTCTTTGTTTTTGTCTTTTGCAATTCAATCCTCTTATTATTCAAATTAATGATGAGCTGGCCCAACCTTCTAATAGTCCCCTCACTGAAAAGACAATGCCAAAGAACTGTTGTAACTGTCTCTTATGTCTCTGAAAGCATCACATTCCAAAATGAAATGTTTTTTCGATTCCACTGCCCCAGAAGTGCAAAAAGTACACACGCACTCTTCCCAATCTTCTTTAGGTATTTTCCACCGCCCTGTTTCACACCATAATTGATGCGAGTTAGTTCTTAATTGAGCAATAAGAATATTTTCTCTCCATGGAATGCTAGCACCAATGTATTCTTTTTGTTGGAGATCACACGTGGGGTTGAATTCTTAAACATGATACTTCTTCTTTCTACCCAACTCTTTTCCCATATATACTTACGAAACTTCTCCATAACATAACTCTTTAAATCCTTTCTATTTGTGGGACATGCATTGAGGTAAATATTCCGTTGTTGCATCCATTTGTTGTTTTGTCTCATCCATGTTTTCTTTCTTTCATTCATTCCTTCATTGAAGATAACTTTAGGTCATCTACCTTCTCCCATTTGCTCAATTCTCTGAAGATACCTTATGAAACACACCACAGCAATTGCTTCAATGGAAGTTTCTCCTCCTTCACTCAACATTATCTCATAAGAAACCGAAATTTTTATTTTAAATTTGCTCATGATCAAGTGTTTTTGGATATTCTCAATTTGATTCCATTTTTAGACAGGGATGCTGCTAGCCTACAATTCACACCCATATAATATCATTGGAAAAACTAGGAGCCCAAAATTCACTTTAATTGTTTTCCAATCCCATAACTTTGCCTCTCTACATCTGTTTTGAAGAGCATATAATGCTTTCCACCCTCCTAAAATTCTCTTCTTTCTGCAGTGCTCCCAATTAATTTTGTTGTTGAAATCAATCTAAAGGTACTTGTATTCATTTACTTCTTCAAGAATGTTGCTTTCAAAGAAGAACATATGCTGGCTCTGCTTCTTTTTATTTGAGAAAATCATTATTTTGGTCTTGTTGGTATTGACTTGCATCCCCACTGCTTTACAAAAATATGTAAGTGCATATAAGTGCATCTGCAAACCCTAGCTGATTTAGCAATCAATACAAGGTCATCAGCATAAAGAAGAAGCTTTATCACAAAATCCCCAACCAAACACCATCCCCACCTTGTAGATTTGGACACTCTTCCAATTTATTAATATATAAATCAAAAAGAGTAGGGGATAAAGGGAAATCTTGCTTTACTCCGATGTCACTTCTAAAGCTTTCTGAAATGCCTAATGAAGTTCTAATTTTGACTTTCACCTCTTCATAAATCCTATGGACAACAACTTTGCAATGCGAAGGAATTTCAAGTTCTTCTATTCTACTACACAACTTATCTTTAGGGACCGTGTGCTTTTTTGAAGTCAACAAAGTAGCAAAATACTTCTTCTTTTCCCTTTCAAACCTTTTCAATAATGTGTCCCAACGTGATACCATGATCCATTGTAGAATGTTTCAGCCTAAAACCTTCTTTTCCTTTTGCCCTCTTTTCTTTGACTTCCGCCCACTTACTGATTATATTTTCCACCATGTTGCTAAAGAGCTTTGCAAACAAAGGATTGATCATAATGGTTCTACAGTTGGAAGGATTATTAATGTATCCACTTTTAAACAAGGGTATTGCTAGAGTAGTTGTCCAATCTCTCGGGAATCCTTGCCGAATGACGTTGTTAAATATTTTCATGATGTGCGGTGCAAGAATGTTCATTCCCCACTTTAGATATTCTGCTTGAAGTTCAACCAAGTCCTTTGTCTTTCATATTTTCAAATTCGTAATTGATGTCTCTACTTCCTATAATGTGAAAAGCTTTGTAGTTGTGTTGATCCAGGGAGGAGGCTCCTCCTCTGATTCTTTCTCATAGAGTTGCCTTGCATAGTCAAACCTTTGATTGGATGTAATATTATTTTCAATTTGCTTCTTCCTTGGTTGAAGTTCCTGCCAAAAACTCTTTGGGTGATTCTTGCCTAGATAAATTAACTCTTCTTGCCTTGTTTGCATAAACTCATCTTTTTTCATTTTTAAAATCTGCTCATATAACTTTACATTCATCTTTTCCTCACCTGTCTTTTTCAAGGTTTTCCTTGCCATTTCGAATTCCTCATCAAACCAAGCATTTACAAGAAAACAATTTGATTCAGAGTTCCTGTAAATCGATCCAAGAGTGATATCATAAGCATAGATACATTTATAAATATCAAATATTTATTTATTATATGAGTTTTAGGTTCAAAATTGTTTTCTATTTTTAATTTTAATTTTAATTTATTTGTGCTTTTGAACAAGCACAAATAAACTTAAACCCAAAAACTTCTCATTAATGTTAGGAATTCATTTAGAAACATTTGACTTTAAACTATAGATGCGTAAAAGCATAGACAAACCTAATCATTTTACAAACCTATGTGCATTATATAACATTGTGTGAACATACTAAAAATTGTTGATTTTTTTAGATGCCTCATAAGATAGATAAACCTAAGTCCATTATATAACAATGTAAACACATTAAAAATTTTGATAAATTATTTCGGATTAATCACATTATGAGTTTTTGGTCAACGTTTCGAACCATTTAATATAGTTCATCGTTAGAAAAAACATTAAAAATTATTTGATTTTTTTTTTAATTTTGAATTTTAAATTTTAAATTTTATAAATAATTTAAATCAACAATATTATTTACCAAATTAAATTTATTTATATATAATATATATTATATATTTAAAAAATATAAAATATATATATAATAAATAAACGCCATTTAATTTATATAATTGCAAAATTTACCTAATAAATACAAAAACAATTTTAGTTATATAATAAGTTTTAAATTATATTAAAAGATTAAGTGAACCATCCTAACAAAAAATTTAAGATTATATTTAATTTATCAATATAAAATGTAATTATATATAAGTTATAATAAATTTTACATGAAAAATTAACTTATTATTATATTCTATATAGTATTAATATTCAATTTTTAATTTATTAAAGTAAAATGTAATTATATGTAAATTATGATAAAGTTTACGAAACAAATTAATCGGCTATTATGTTTTATATGACGTTAAACCATGTAAAAGATAATTATATAACAATTACAATGGTATAACAACACATTAAATTAAGTTCTATTAATAAAATTGGCATCTATATAAATTTAATATTAATAATTTAATTTTTAATTATTTATATCAATTATGTTAATAATGTTTTTGTAATTGGGCAGTAGGAACGATAGGGGTATTTTATAACCTCAATGGAAATATAGAAACAAGGTTCGTTTAGGGATTGGGAAAGGCAATGAACAATCAAGTTGAAGCCTTATTATTGTGGTAAGATCTGAAGATAGTTATCTCCAAAGGTCTAAGGCATCTGAATATAGTTGGTGATTCAATGGTTGTCATCCAAAGGTGTTCAAGGTCCTTCAAGAATAGGCATCTCACAGACACAGAAATTTATCCCATGTTTATAAGGATTAAGATCCTTCTGAGCAAATTCGATGATTTCAAATTATACCATATAAAACATGAGAATAATTGTGAGGCAGATATTCAAGCCAATATTGGTGTTGCATTAGAACAAGGAGCCTTAATCATCGATCAATCCCAACCTCAAATATGTCACGTCCCTTAAATGATCAAATAAATAAAATCGCATTGGGTGACAACTGGAATAAAACAAGCATTAAAGAGGATAGATAAAACATACTCGAGTATAGTCTCGAGGTCAAGCAGGAATATTTTGGGAAGCAAAGTCGGAAGCTGGGTTATATTAACTCCAGTTGTTGGCTCATGAATCTTAGTACCATGTTGAAGGCCAAGTGGAATACCTTCCGAATGATATTAAATGTGAAGGATTGGCAAGGCAGATTCAGTGCATTTCTCCAGCTTCTTAGAGTGGAAGCAAGTCAATTTGAATGAAAAATGGTGGGGGAAAGGATGGTGGATCTTGTCGTGTATGATCTGTTGAACCTGAGAATGATTTTAAATGTAATAGGATGTGAACATCGTTTGACAGGAAACATGGAATTATATCAAGGAATTGGGTGAACCAATTAAACCAAAGAATAATTTGTGTGCAGGGAAGGGTTGCTTGCAAAATGGCCTCAACAAGTCTTAACGGAAGCGGCGATAGTGCAGAGAAGCAGGGAAATTCAAACAATGGAGATATGGTGGCCATGGTAGAAAAGACAAGGAAGCGAGTAATTCAGGAGGTGCACGATGAAATAACGGTGGTTTTGACTCATCTTGTTAGGATTGGAAAGGATCTCGAGCCGCTACATAAAGCAGTGGAGCATCTGAACATTGAATGATTAACTTGAATTTTAAGGTGGACAGTATGGAGGTAAAAGTGGAAACAATGACTGTTGTAGTTCTTAATGAGATATTCAGATTGGGAGAAATTCCCACTCCAAATACAGTAGAAGGGGAGTGTTGACGTTGTTGGACCTACCAACATTCAGGGGATCTCCACGACATGAAGTCTCAATTAGACCTCACACCATTTGGTGTAGGAGTCACATCCAGAATATGGCCTGGTTGTCGATGAAGTGGGTTTTAATTATGTGTCTTGGTTGCAATAACGCATAGAGTGATGTATAGTGACTTTGGTGAGAACAAGTGTGTGACCCTGCAAAAAGTCAAGTGCGATGCATGAAGGTTCTAACACGCGAAAGGGAAAATGAGTGAGCCCCTTAGAAGCCTGTAATAGTACGCAACTTGAAAGGAACACACGAGCATAAATGACATCACAAGCTAATATGCAAAATAGTTCACAAGTTAACAGTGATGGAATTAAAAAATAACACGCATTCAATGAGATTCATACCAATGCAAATGAAATAGTTCATAAGCATAATAGTAAGTTAAATAACATACATTGCAAACATAACAAGAATAGTCCTACTATATTCACAACATATGCATGAAAATGTGTCAGCTCTGAGCTTTTATTAAGTGAAAGTTCCAATCATACATACACCATTGATGGACCACTAGCCCCAATAGTGGAACGTGAAATCAAAATCACTTGCTCGTCCAAAGAAAGATACTCCCTCTATGCTACGGAGAATCCAAGTCTCTCACAAACTTCCAAGCTCTTGATTCTAGGCCTAAGCCTAGCCAAAATCTTAGCTCTCAAAAGGCCTTTACATGAGTTATGAGGGTATATTTATAACTATAGGGGGTGACTCTTCAACTCCCCTTTGTGACTTTTGGACTTCCCAAACGACTCTTCAACTTATTTACAAAATGAATCATTCCATTACATCACGACTCTTCACATTCCAATATTGACACTTGAAATTCCACTTTTGTCCGTCGAACACTCTAAGGAAGGTGTCATCCAGTGAGGAAAATCCATCTACTATCTCTGCTACTGCTTCCATTTCCCCATGTGACATGCAAGGTGGTGCTTCCTCAAAGATAATCTTATACAACAGAATGAGGAAGTGATCAGTTAGCTTCTCCATTACCCCTTTGTGGTTGTACTCCGAAAGAAGCTTACAATAAATATACGTGGAAGGCCCCTGTGGTGTCCAATTCCAATTCATGTCAGGGAATGCATTGTGTGCGCAGATTGCATCTAATAAATATGCAAACATATAAAATCTAGTTTTCTCGCCCTTAAGAGGAATAAGGGTGTTAGACATATGGATCCGCAGTTGTTGAGCCAACAAATTTTCCTAGTTGAATGGTTTCCCTTTGTTCACAACCTGGTCCAATAAGAAATCCCACCCTTCAGGAAAGGTCTCAATGCTCCGCTGACCGTAGATTCAGGAACATAAGATGATCAAAAACTGATAGGCCCTCCTGAGAGATCTCATCTTGTATGTGTTGGTAGGTGTCTCCAGAACTTT
Source organism: Pinus tabuliformis (assembly GCA_031772625.1). Taxonomy (NCBI): domain Eukaryota; kingdom Viridiplantae; phylum Streptophyta; class Pinopsida; order Pinales; family Pinaceae; genus Pinus; species Pinus tabuliformis. The sequence goes on along the minus strand of CM062814.1, from coordinate 209,916,048 downwards.
GTTGGCTCTTTCACCCAACCTTTAACAATATCCTTGGTGCTCAAGTGGTTGGCATTCACATAGAAGTATGAATCCATGAGCCATTCTAGCTCAGGTAAGTGGTACATAAGATGATAGTCTGTTGCCATAAAAGAAGAAACCTTTTGTCTATTGGTACTGCCAAGAGTCATAGTCTTCGGATCTGTATGAGATAGTATCCTGTTAATAACATCTACACATGGAAATGTTGGGTACCTGCATGAAACCCTGTGTAACCCTGACTTCTATACATTAACATACACTTTTCGGTCTTCGAGATCTGCATTGAAGGTCCTTGCTGAGAAAATTTCATTCACATTTTGACATTGTAATAGATGGTTCTTTTTCCACAAAGAGTTGAGTGTCTGAGTATACTAGCAAGTAAACTGGAGTACTCTAAATTTCTTCTCCGGTACTGCTCTCTATGGTATCCTTTGAAGCATCTCTCTTGGGTGCCATGATAACAGTGACTGATGAAGAGAAATGCCCAACACTTGTAATACCAGTGAGAGGAAAAAGCACTCATGATATACAATAAATTAGCTTCAACAAATCAACTTACAAAGCAAGACCAGGCACAACCACATGCATTGACTCGGAAAATTATGCAATTATGGAAGTGAAGGGAGGGAGGATGACTGAGGTAATTGTGCATTACGTAGTCTTAGCAGCTAGTGATGCAACTTGAGGCTAGACATTGTGCAATGCGCAGTCCAGCCTAGGAAGACTGTGGGAGAGATTGTGCATTGCTCAGTCTTAGTGGCCAAGGTGGCATGCCTGAACCATGGAATTATTCAATGCACATTTGAGTCAGCATGTACTGCGCATTCCGAAGTCTCAAAGGCCAATTTGAGAGCTTGAGCCTTAGACATGCACAATGCCCAGCTAGACAAGGTGAAAATTGGCCAAGGGATGAGCAGATCTATCCAGTGAGAGTGTGGGAATAAAACATATCTCAGTGATAGTGCATGTTAAAGTGGAGATAGGAATAATTATGGATATATCATTGCAAAACAAGTGTGGAAGATCAAAATGCAAAAGGAAAAACAAACATGCAAGAAGAGTTGTTGCAATGGCAACCACTAATGAGAAAAAAACAAGAAAACTAATGTGACACTTGTGAAAGGAAAACAAAGGACCAAAGAAACACTTGTACAATCTAATATACATTAAAATTCCAGCAACCATGAAAATAAATGAGCTAAACAACACTCACAGAAGTCAAACAACAAAAAGGGATGAAAAAAACAACAAAAGACGACAAAAGCAAAACTCACCCGGAAAAGCACCGCAAATCCACTGAAAGATCCTTGATCTCCTTGGGAATGTTAGAGATCCAAGATCGAATGTATAAATGAGCTCTAGGGGTGTCAATTAAATAGACCTGAATTGATTGAGGCTTATGATGCACATGCCTAAAATCTAGGGAAAAGTGACACTTGGCAGAAAGTTAAAAAAATAGTAAGTGTGCCACCTTCAGGAAACTAATTAATGGATCCCTATTTTCTAGGGATGGTTTTTGTTTTCTTTTCCTTTTCAGGAAACTTGCATGCACATTGCCAAGAAGAATTGCGCAATTCACGAGGACTGGGAAACTTCTTGACTTAGTGCATTGCGCAGTTTCTAAGATCGAGGGATTCTTTACGCAGTTTCCATCATGAAGGTTGGGCTGCCATCCAAAACTGTGTAGTTCTCAAGTTCAAGGTTGGCCTACCAAGAAGGATTGCGCAATTCCTGGAGGCAAGGCAGGCATGCCTTCCAAGATTGAGCAGTTTCTAGAGGCAAGCCCATTAATGCTATAAGGTCAAGTCAGAAGGTTTCTTGTGACTTAGAAGATTTAGATCGAGATCAAAACAAGCTATAAAAATCATGCATAAAAGATAAGCCTTTGACATACCATGAATACTTGATGACAATAGAAGATAAGCTCTTGTGGATAAAAGGAAGCATCCAAAATCAAAGCATGGGCAAAATTTTGGAGGGTAGTTGTAGCAGCTAAAACAAGGAGGCAAAACAGGGGTGTCGTGGGTCCAATTTGATCCTGGTACCTAGTCAAATTGTGGAATCAATCCAGGAGGACAACCCACTAGAGAAGATGGAAAGCAGTGGGTAGACAGTTCCTTTATAGACTATATGTTTTGTCGTTTTGTAAAATTTTGTGGGGTCTTTTGGAGAAAATATAGTATAACTGTTGTACGTAGAATAGTTATAAATAATAGGGGTTGCATCATATACTCTTATGATTTATCTCTGCAAATCTTTGAATCATAGAAAATTTTGAATATAAAGGACCCGACCTGTTTCCAGTTTTGATATATAAAATTGCTACCCATTTCCTCAATAATAATAATAATAATAATAATAATAATAATAATAATAATAATGTTTTCTTAATTATATTTTAGTATTAAATGTTGAATGTAAAATAGTAATAATGATTTTAGATACTTAAAAAAATTATGTATGTTTGTATTTTTATTGTTTCATATTTCTTTTTATTGATGATGAAAATGTTGATAATTATTTTTGTGATAAAGAAGTTCTTCCTATCAACAATAACCATTAAAATAGGCATAAAGACTGGCATAACATGAAAATATGTATATAGAAATGCTACTCATCTTTAATGAGTTTTAAAAAAATAGAAAACTAAATTTAATAAGAAAAATTCAAAAATAAAAATATCTCGATTATCCTAAAAATTAGATTAATTAGATAAAATATTAGCGCAACTACATTAATAAATGTGGTTGATATACGTTCAACGTCTGTCAATAACATGCATAACCACATTAGTAAATATAATTAACATATGTTGATAAGTGCTATAAGTACGAATTATATATATATATATATATATATTATAAACAATATAATAATAGTGTATAATTGATAATAAAAGATACTATAACATGCATATAGAAATGCTACTCATTTTCAACTATTAAAAAACAAAAACAAACAAAACGATTTAATAAAATAAAATTCAAAAATACAAATATAACTTAATTTGTAATTAATTTACTTTTAAAAATCATTTGATTAGTCTAAAATTCGATTACTTAAATAGAATAAATATTAAAAATCAATAAAATAAAATAAAATAACATGTAATACAATGTAAATTTTAAAAAATTATGATGTAACCAAGTTTACTTATGAAGGTGAGCCTAAGCTTATTCTTCTAATTTAGAACTTACGCTCAGTTTTTTTACACACCCGTGTTATAAGATATTTTAAAGATAACATTCATCGTCGGGAAAAAAAATATTGTTTGTGTTGTTAATTTGTCTTTCCTACCTTAACGGCATAATGAACTAACTAGCATTTGCACCACATGTTGCAAAAGAAACGCCGTAAGGCAATGATATGAAAAACAATAGCATAGAAGAGAGAAGTCAAAATTTTATGCAAATGACATAAGAAACAACAGCATAGAAGAAAGAAGTCAAAATTTTATGCAATTTTGTTTCTTTACCGGTGTTTATTTTTTATCATCAACAAATGGCCAATTCGAGGCAATGCTAATCTACATTTTTGACAAAGAAAAATCAATAAAAGTCAAAAACAATTATGGATCTAGAATTGAATCGCAACACAGAGGTGTGCCTTACTGTCTAGCATGTATGAGTGGATATCACAATGAGACTTTTCAGAACATTATATACCTTAGTGTCAGACAAGGGATGAACAAAGAGGAATCCCAGATAAAATGGAGACTTCTGGCTTATTTTAAGTTTGATACATTATAAGTGCTACATGCTTTTTCCAACCCTAGCGTTGCTTCTGATCCTAAAAGAATTCCACAATGTTCTGATTTTTATTGAGAGCTGAGAAAGTGTTAAAACATGTGTACAAACTCATAACGTTAAAGAGGAGTATACTATAAATATAAGATTTATCCCACGTGTCTATCTAGTCCTGTCAGCAAATCTAAAATAACTGATCTTACCATTGGTTTAGGAGCCTATAATACAATTGGATGGATATAAACTCAATTACATCTTAGAAATCATGGGAAGACAATCATATGGATGGAAACGATAAACATACATAAATTTGAAAAAAGTGACTGCATCATTGCTTGTGTGCAGCATAAGGACACCCACAGGGAGATATATTTTGAATAACATCACTCCTCGGAAAAATCAAAGAGAGTGTATGCAAATTGTCACACAGAATAAGCCATGACGTTGTCGAGAATAACATGCTGTTAAAAATTAAGTACCTTATTCTTCAAATGATCAAAGTATTATCAAAACTTATATTGTTCTAGAATCTATTAGTTCCAACGATGTTTAAATTATTCTTCATTGTAGTTGTCTTTTTATTTCTGGGGTTAATAATACTTTGTATCTTATACCAGGAAGGTCAGACTTTTATAACTTTCTAGGTCCGGTTTTTATTTCAAGCCTTTTAAAAGTCTTTTGGTTAGTTTAAAAAGTATGCTGTAATGTTGTCGTAGAGTCCTCTATTACCAGAAAGCTGACCGATAGACTGGTTTTTGCTTCTGTTCACCAAATCGCTCTGCACTTACACTCAGCCTGTATAAGAAGTTGCATGTTTTTTTTATATTAAGAACATATTGAGAACTTGAATGATATCTACTTAAAACTTGAGAGTCAATATTATGTTTGGTGGTTCAATAAATCCCTGTAATTTTCATTCAACCAATTTTCGTGATTTAAAAAAAAAACAACAACAAATACAGACACCCAAACCTTTAGAGTTCATAACATTTTTCCAAAAGTTTTATCCCATGCTTCAAACATAACTGCGGGAGGATTCGCCCAATCACAAAACAGTGCTGCGTTGAAACTTTCCCAGTAACAAAACAGCTTTCCTCTGCACCAGGTACAAAATTATTCTGCCATTTTGGTCATCAATGTCGATCAAAATAGTGCAGTAAAAATTGCAGACAAGTACAAATAACATTTTCCTCCAATGAAAAGCAAGTGGCTCCTTCATAGCAGATTGAAATTGCAATACTCCAAAGACAGATGAAACAGTGATAGAAGGAAACAATGTGGCTCATGGATTTTTGGGTTGCAACTGTCTGAGAATTTTTAGTCCCATTGCTTCCCGTTGAATTCTTCACCATCATCAGGGAACAACAACAATGTAGAAGAAAATCACGCATTAGAAGATTGCATAGTAACCAACCTTTGTTTTTGGATTAATTGATTGTATCTGGCAGCCATTCGTCTCCCTGTATAAAGTTTCCAACAGTATACATTCCTACATTTCTCTCAGGTATCTGATTAGACCATGGCGTTCTTCCAGAAACCTTAGCCCCCGGCCCATAATTCTGGTATTCCCCATAGTAAAGCGTGTTAAGAGCAAAGTCCTCTATCCACGGCATCCATCCCTCAGGGCTAATGGCCTCTCCCAAATATGAATTTATGCAGATTGCTCTGGAGTACATCTTCCATGGCCGACCCAAATAGCCTTTGTAAATTTTTGGGTTGGCATAGTAAGCCCTCATATATTCTTCAGTTCCATTGATAGTGCAGTTACGGAAAACAAATCCTGTGGGCTCGGCTGGATCTGTTCGACCCTGTGCAGTGACAGGATCTGATGATCCTTTGTCTGAGTTTATTTGACGAGGACGCAGCAGAATGAGACAGTTTTCAAAGATGGCTGCCGAGTCTCCAAATATGAAGTCAACAGTGCCTTCTATTCTGCAGTTTCTATAGAACTGATGAAGAATATGAGTGTACAATGTATCCTGGTGGCCAAGAAAGGCACAGTTGTAGAAGGCAGAGTGATCACTATCTACTCTTAGGGCTACCGCTTGTTGACTACCTGGCCCTGCTGCATTTTCAAATGTTATATCCCGTGCTAAGAAGCCATCAACATTTACAGCTGCAATTGTGAAAACAAATAAATTAGCAATCCTCAACATCTAAAACGAGATTTAGTGGGATCGAGGAATATGGATTGATTGAATTTTCCTTTGATAAGAGTTCAAAACCAAAGAACGATGGTAATTGTAAGTATTAAATTCCATCTTTGTTTAGAAATAGCATACACATATTTATCTAGTTATCAGAATAAACAGAGGATCCGATTTTAGCATATGCCCATTGAAATTTCTCAAACTTACAAACCCCAATGCATGTTGAAAGACATTACACCTATCATATGAAAGGGTTCCAAATATCTTATTCTTAAAATGTAAAACGATAATTATTTTTTTTGCTGCTTTAATAGGATGAAAGAAGTGCAGAATCTGCAAAAATAAATGTTATTGCTCTCTTCTTTTCAGCAACCTACAATCTGAAGAAAAGCATTATTGCTTCCCTTGCAAATGACGGATTGCATTCCAAGCACTGCTGGATTTTGATTGTTTCCTTCTCCTCTCATTTGTATTTTGTTGATGCTTTCTAGATCAGCATTCCTTTGCAAGGGAATTAATCTGGGTTGAACTCAAGTAGAAAATTTCTCTCTCATTAATTGGATGGTCATTTTCACAATTGATTGTCTCCAAAGAAGTCTTGTCAGCCAAATCTCTACCTTTCCTCAGGCTTTTATGTTTAACCAGCATGCAGGCCCTCAGTGTTGTGGTTTGGCATTTTTATCCAGTAGTTCTTAGCAACATGGAAGAAAGGGCACACTTTATGTCCATGCAGAAGGAATTGGAAGCAATGGTAGTGGATTCCTTGGGCACAGAATTGAACAAGCATTTAAAGCCCTTTGGGTTCTGCAAGAAGACCCATAAAAATCTGCAAATGTATCAAAGAGAATTGCTTCCTAGATCATACTTGTACAATAAGTGATCATAGTAGAAGGTCATTTGATTGTGAAACCGTTGTGGGATTCAATCCAAGTGACCTGAATTTACTGTAGATAGACGTCCTCTTTGATATCCATGTTTATCTCCATTCAGGGGCTAGGATGTCACTAGGGCATCTAGAGAATAGCTAAAAGGAGGGAGGCACTCTTTGAAGAACTGAAGACGCCTTTAAAAAAACAGCACATTCACTAGACAAAGGGGCCTGTGGAGGCAATCTAAAAAAGGCAAAGGGCCAGATAGGAGTTTCCCGTGAAGAAAGAAGACAAGTCCAAAAATGCTCTCAAGGAAAAAGGGATGAATGCCAAACTGTTTGTACAATGGGTTATGGAACTGTTTGTTTATGCTAAATCATACACTGTAGCATGAGGAATTGGACTGTCTCAGCCTGCGCGCAGTCAGGTGGTAACGAGGTAGGCCCCAAGATTTCAACACCATATAGTACTATAGGTCTGTTAATTGTGTCAAAAAATGCATCTCAGAAGAGATGTCCTGAAAATGCATATGGAAGTATTGTCGGTCAAGCATGGAGAGAGACCTATAACCCTTTCTAAGTTTGGGTTGAAAGACATGCCTTAAGCTAAACCTAAGGGCTATGGATCAGATCCCATAGATGTATAAGCAATGGTAATCTCCACCTCGCTTCCTTTGAAGAAGAAGTGGAAGTTTGTTAGGGTGCTCTTGGATATTTAAATCACAACCTCAGTTTCACTAAGGTTCACCACCATCATTCTATGACCATCACATTGGCAGGGGCATCAAGCTATCTCTGAATGTCCCTAGGGGAGGAGGCTAAAAGGATCAGATCCTCTGCAAATAAGAATAAGGTAAACAAAACATGGTGTAAAACGTAAACATCTCCCTTGTGGAAGTACTCGCTCGGTTATGCTCTAACCCATTAATGTATATCCCATGGAATTTCATGAAAGCAACTATGAGACACTCAAAGATGCGAATTTCACGTAGTCTCCAAAACGATAATTCCCTTGGAACAGAGTCCAAAAGCCTTCTGAAAATCCACAAAGCAACAGGACTTTAGATGAGGGACGTCAGCTTCCTTGATAATAGCACACAGGCTAAAAATGTGGTCACTAGTTTCATAATCTCTTCTAAGACTTGGTTGCCCCATAGCTTTGAATTTGTTCCTCTCTATATGTTGAGAAAGCCACACGTTCATGCCCATAACATAGAGTTCAACAAAGGCACGCCCAATCATAATATTCCTGTAATTATTTCTATCAGAAATATCCTTCAATTGGAAGATGGGGTGGATGATATTTTGAGACCATGAAGAGGGAAAGCCAATGCAAATTCAACTTGCAGACCTTACTCATCTACTTCTTTGCTGGTGCTCAAGATCCTAACAGCTCTTTTAATGTCTCTTAGGGTGAATTAGTGACAAAAGGTGAGAGAGGAGAGAATATGGACTAAGGTTGACCTGAAAAATCACAGAGGGATGTGGTCCGCAAGAACCATGTGTAATGATCAAAACATGTTGGAAGAGCAGATTTTCCAATTTCAATTCAAGGCATCTCAAATCTGCCAGGAACCACACCATGATCAAACACAATAACAAAACCAAACTCAGGCAAAGAAATAAATTCCAACTTAATATGAAGAGGAAGAGGAACAATGATGAGCATTACCAACAGTTGCAGAGCCATATGTACTTGGAACACCAGGCAGGGATGGCACACGCATAGACCCCGTGATCATAGTCTTCCCCATGCCATCACCCACAAACATAAGATTAGTTTTACTGGGAGGAACCCTAACAATCTCCTTATACACCCCAGCCTTTATATGTATCACGAATCTCCACTTAGATTTATCCGGCGCACTGTTCACCGCCTGTTGAATACTCATAGAGGATTCATCCTTGGACACAGTCACATCGGGAACCAATTTATCAACCTCTAATACATCCCAAATTTGATTATAATGATGGTAATAATCTGCAGTACTAGAGGAATTGGATGATCTCTCTGTTTTTGGAGGCCTCCATAGGACCATATTCTGTCCGTATGTATCCAGAGCATCTACCATGCTAAGGGCATTGCTGGTCAAGCTCATGACTGTAAGAACAGGTTACGTTGCACAGCGGCTGCTCAGCGAGATTTGAAGCAGCAAAAAAACCCATTGTTTGATTATATATAATAAATTAAATATAATCAAACAATGTAGTGACTTATAGTTCTGCCATCTTAACCTGGTTGGAGTGTTCAGAAGTTTTCTTCGAGCAAGGATAGTAATCGACGGATTTCAAGGGGCAGGCCTGCCTCCCCTGATTCAACCACTCTGTCAAAGCGTTATCTGTCCTGGGGATCTCCATCTCTGTCCCTTCCCCAGCTCAGCAACAATGCTTGTCTCCCCCGATGCAGCTAACGAATCTTCCAGTGGAGTAAATACGCAGAGGAAAAATACGAAGACCGCCAAGAACAGCGAGCCTTAAGCTAAACCTAAGGGCTATGGATCAGATCCCATAGATGTATAAGCAATGGTAATCTCCACCTCGCTTCCTTTGAAGAAGAAGTGGAAGTTTGTTAGGGTGCTCTTGGATATTTAAATCACAACCTCAGTTTCACTAAGGTTCACCACCATCATTCTATGACCATCACATTGGCAGGGGCATCAAGCTATCTCTGAATGTCCCTAGGGGAGGAGGCTAAAAGGATCAGATCCTCTGCAAATAAGAATAAGGTAAACAAAACATGGTGTAAAACGTAAACATCTCCCTTGTGGAAGTACTCGCTCGGTTATGCTCTAACCCATTAATGTATATCCCATGGAATTTCATGAAAGCAACTATGAGACACTCAAAGATGCCAATTTCACGTAGTCTCCAGAACGATAATTCCCTTGGAATAGAGTCCAAAAGCCTTATGAAAATTCACAAAGCAACAAGACTTTAGATGAGGGACGTCAGCTTCCTTGATAATAGCACACAGGCTAAAAATGTGGTCACTAGTTTCATAATCTCTTCTAAGACTTGGTTGCCCCATAGCTTTGAATTTGTTCCTCTCTATATGTTGAGAAAGCCACACGTTCAGGCCCATAACATAGAGTTCGACAAAGGCACACCCAATCATAATATTCCTGTAATTATTTCTATCAGAAATATCCTTCAATTGGAAGATGGGGTGGATGATATTTTGAGACCATGAAGAGGGAAAGCCAATGCAAATTCAACTTGCAGACCTTACTCATCTACTTCTTTGCTGGTGCTCAAGATCCTAACAGCTATTTTAATGTCTCTTGGGGTGAATTAGTGACAAAAGGTGAGAGAGGAGAGAATATGGACTAAGGTTGACCCGAAAAATCACAGAGGGATGTGGTCCGCAAGAGCCATGTGTAATGATCAAAACATGTTGGAAGAGCAGATTTTCCAATTTCAATTCAAGGCATCTCAAATCTGCCAGGAACCACACCATGATCAAACACAATAACAAAACCAAACTCAGGCAAAGAAATAAATTCCAACTTAATATGAAGAGGAAGAGGAACAATGATGAGCATTACCAACAGTTGCAGAGCCATATGTACTTGGAACACCAGGCAGGGATGGCACACGCATAGACCCCGTGATCACAGTCTTCCCCATGCCATCACCCACAAACATAAGATTAGTTTTACTGGGAGGAACCCTAACAATCTCCTTATACACCCCAACCTTTATATGTATCACGAATCTCCGCTCAGATTTATCCGGTGCACTGTTCACTGCCTGTTGAATAATCATAGAGGATTCATCCTTGGACACAGTCACATCGGGAACCAATTTATCAACCTCTAATACATCCCAAATTTGATTATAATGATGGTAATAATCTGCAGTACTAGAGGAATTGGATGATCTCTCTGTTTTTGGAGGCCTCCATAGGACCATATTCTGTCCGTATGTATCCAGAGCATCTACCATGCTAAGGGCATTGCTGGTCAAGCTCATGACTGTAAGAATAGGTTACGTTACACAGCGGCTGCTCAACGAGATTTGAAGCAGTAAAAAAACCCATTGTTTGATTATATATAATAAATTAAATATAATCAAACAATGTAGTGACTTACAGTTCTGCCATCTTAACCTGGTTGGAGTGTTCAGAAGTTTTCTTCGCGCAAGGATAGTAATCGACGGATTTCAAGGGGCAGGCCTGCCTCCCCTGATTCAACCACTCTGTCAAAGCGTTATCTGTCCTGGGGATCTCCATCTCTGTCCCTTCCCCAGCTCAGCAGCAATGCTTGTCTCCCCCGATGCAGCTAACGAATCTTCCAGTGGAGTAAATACGCAGAGGAAAAATACGAAGACCGCCAAGAACAGCGAGCCTGAAACCAAATCCAGAGCGAGGGCAAGCATTGATCTGCGAGGGCAAGCATTTGATCTGAGGTACAAACCCTGCTGCCCGGATGAAACTATTCGATGAAACACCCAAACCGTTTGGGCAACCCCGATCAACGACTGAAATGGTTGCAATCGTCTAACATATAATCCTGTGGCTCACAAGATGACAAGTAGGCAGAGAGGGGAGTTGATCTCAGAGGGAAACGTCTTACGGCGTAATTATTCAAACAGTTGGATTACACATTGTTGCCAAGTCATGTAATCAAAATATTGACTAGTTCAATAATAGATATAGTTACAATGCCACGTCATTAAAGCTCCCTTTATTTTGAATTGTTTTTATGTCATTCGCTCACTTCAATGGATCGATTCAATATTTTTGTTTTGATTTTGATTTTTGTTTTAGCGGTGGTATTAAATTTTGATTTTTGTTTTTTTACTAAATTCTCAGGAGAAATTTTCCGCAATGACTTATTATCATAAATAAAATTATTATAGTTGATTTTTTTATTTAATTATCATGATTTTGGTTTTTTTATATTAACAGTGATGTTCACTTTGAAAAAGTATTATTGGAGGATCCTAAAAGATCGTCGTGGCTCTTAGCTAAAAGAATGATATCGTCAACATAAAGGAGAAGAGTAACGACCATACCAATGAGGTTGGGGCCATCACATCCTGTAACTTACAAACACTCTACTAGCTTATCAATGTAAATGCCAAAAAGTGTAGGGAATAACGGACATTCTTGCTTAACTCTGATATTACATGTAATTTATTATGACCATCCCTCAATGGTCCTGAGCTTGGTAATAACATTCTCATATAGCCTAGTCACAACAACCCTCAGTTTGAGAAGAACCATTATCTCTTCTAGCCTCTTCCATAGCTTATCCTAAGGAACATGTCGAAAGTTTTTCTAAAGTCAACAAAACAATGGAAGAGATAGTCTTATTATTGTGACATTCCTCTACAATGATCCTAAGCGTAACAAGATGGTCTATGGTTGAATGATGTCCCCTAAATCTAACTTTCCATTTAGCTCTTTTACAATGACTTTCAAGCTAAAGGCTAATTTTCTTTTCCAAAATGAGTCCATACAACTTGGCTAAAATTTGGAAAATCATAATGGTCCTATAGTTAGAAAGAATATTTGTATCCCCCCTTTTAAAGATAGGCACAATAAGTATTTGCATCCAAGGCTTAGGGAAGCCTTGTTTCACTGCCAAATTAAGGGGTTTGTAGGTATGAGGGATGAGGATAGACTTCCCATTTTAAGCATTTCAACTTGGTAGCCTTCAATATCCCTAGCTTTCCCATTAGCGAGTTGCTTAATCTCGAACTCAATGTCTTCCAAATAGACGATATCCTCTTCTATATGAGTGTTTGAGATGGCGCCCATGGCGTGAGTGGAATCATAAAGATTCTTAAGGTAGATATCTCAATTCTTTACGGCTATCAAATTGTTTTCTTTTATTTTACGAACAATAATTTTTCTCCAGAACTTTATGGGATCAACTTTAAAAGGGTAAAGAAGATGCTCTTAAGTCCTTTTTATATATTCTTCCTTTTGATTAGAGCTTTGTACATATTTATTTTTTCAAGCTTTATCGTTTTGTTAGGAGCATGTCTAATTTATTTCCTCGTAATTTTACAACCATTATTATACTAAGGATTGTAATTTCTATTATTTTTTTTATAATACACCTCAGTAGAGAACTTATTAATGGTAGTGGAAAGTTTTGTAGTAAAACTATGGTAGATGTGATCAATGCTATTATTATACATTAAGCAATCTAAATCCCTATTTGAATCCTTTAAGAATATATCCATTTTACTTCTGTCAAAACAAATGTGCCTTTGACTCTCACAATTCTCTTGCATGCGACTGGTGAGAATGTCAAGGCTTAGAGTTAAGGTTAGAGGTATATGGTCAAAATAAGGCTTGTGGTCATTTAGGAGGCATGGAGTAAAAAAAATTTACTCTTTGAAATTCTCATCACATCTATTATTTTATATCGATGCGAGATTTGGGGTTGCAATATATCTAGAGAATTGTGCAGAAATATTGAGTTTTATATAAAAGTACTTTATAACCTACAACCTCAATATTAAAGGAAATACTCCCTACCCTATCATCTTTATTGGAGTTATATTTCCCCTATTGAAAGCATGGCTATGACTAGGTATCTCATATAAAAGAAGTTATACAACATGGAAACGAAGAGGTTTCCTAAAATTGCTTCTAACTGTAGCCAAAATCCCCACCTCCAGCCCAAGTGAGTCTAGCACAAGGATGCCCAGTATTGGTTAGACCATTGTTTGATAAAGGAGGAGAACATCTTGAAGAATAATGATAATATTAAAAATATTATTACTTCTAAATTTAAGGATAAGTTGTGGAACGATACGGAGTTAGAGGGAAAAATGAAGCTAAGGTATTATATGGAGGTGATCAACCCCAATATCAAAAACCAGAATTATCTTTCTGTCTTGACTAGTGCTAAGAAGAAAATGAACATTGCCAAGATAAGAACTAATTCTCATGAGCTTCAAACTAAAACCGGGCATTGGTCAATTCCAAAAACAACTTGGGATGAGAGAGTGTGTCACCTTTGTGACACTAAGAAGGTTGAAGATGAAAATTGCTTTCTCTTGGATTGCCCAACTCTTACTCACATTCGTTCTAATTTTTAAAATATTTGCCACACTACTAACCTTCTTAACTTGTTAAGTAAGAAAAACTACGATGATTTAGGAATGCTTCTCTCCATTGTTTTTTATCATAAAAATAAAATTTTAAATAATCTCTAGTAGTGTAATTATTTCTTGAAGTCTGATAAACCATATTAGTTTTGGTGGGTGTTAACCATCATCGACGTAATCATTTTTTTTTTTTTTTGGTCAAATAAGAGTGGAGCCTTCAATTAACTGAAAAACATGATTACATATGGTACACGTCTTTACAAGTGTAAAGACCAGTAAAAGACAGACCCGTTGATGAAAACAAACAACAAGGTCAACAATACCCTAAACATCACACAGCAAAACAAATTTACCCTCTTTTACCGAAAGACTAACTACGAATAAATCCCCATCGTCGGTCTGGTTCTTGATTCGGCGGTTGACACAACATCGCTTCGGAAACTTGCGCACCCCTTAACCACTTTCCGGACCCGATATAGTCAATGAACCTTTGGTCTATAAAAGTTCGGGTCCGCTCTTAGCCTTAACCTCCCTCCACTTTGAAACCCGATATCCAATCAAAAAGCATCGCTTCAGAAACTTGTGCACCACTTAACCGCATTCTGGACCCGAAATAGACAATGAACCTTTGGTCTATAAAAGTTCGGGTCCAAACTTAGCCTTAACCTCCCTCCAGTTTGAAACTCGATATCCAATCAAAAAGCAATGCGCCGGAAACTTGCGCACCACTTAACCACTTTCCAGACCCGAAAAAGAAAATGAACCTTTGGTCTATAATTTTCGGGTCCGCTCTTAGACTTAACCTCTCTCCACTTTAAAACCCGATATCCATTCAATGATCAGGGGCGCTTAAAACCTACAGTCTGCGGTTATTCAACTAGCACGCGGGTTACAGGTAGCAGAACCCCCGTAAAGGAAAGTGACGTCAGCACAAAGAAATAAGATCGACTGTCAGGATTAAATGCGGCACTTCAATCAGGTACAAGGACTTCTGCCCTCTCCTACTCCCGCTATTCCTGCTTATCTTTTCCACCACATGTCCGTTGATTTTCCATGATCTAACGACTCTTGTGCATAATTACCCCACCTCTTCGTCCTTCTCTTCACTTCAAGTTTATGTCATTCCTTCATCTTACCTCTTCATCCTTCTCTTCACTTTGGGTTTATGCCATTCCTTCATCTCCCACTAGTCTTCCTCCTACTCATTCTTCATTGGTCTAGAGATTCACCATGTATTTGTCTGCCTGTCGTTGACAATCATCACGCAGTTTACTAGAGGGTATAGACTCCCAATCATACCAAATATAGCTTTCCTTACATAGCACCCCTTCATTCACCAGATAATCAGCTAACATATTGGCTTTCCTTCTCACATGAACAAAGCTGACTGTTCTCAGGCTGAATGAATACGTTGAAAGACTTGCGAGAGCCTCCAATTTTTTGACACTTTTCCATGTGTCATTCCATTACAAATTTTCTTGGCTGCATTAATGACCAGTTCAGAGTCAGCTTCAATGATGGCGTTGTGTAAATTTGCCTCCATCAGGATTTCCAGGCACTGCTCTAAGGCCATAAGCTCTGCCATGTTATTTGTGGCAGTCCCCAAATGACTATGGAAGATATTCTTTATGCGCCCCTGCTCATCTCTTATGACACTACCATAGCCAACCATCCCTGGGTTGCCCTTAGAGGCCCCGTCTATATTGATTTTCAAAAAACCAGGAGGAGGAGGTTGCCAGATATCTTTACCAGCAGTTGTTTTGCTCACACCCTTGCCAGCACCTTGGGGAACCAGAGAATGGAGACCCAACTGAATCAGTATCTGAGCAAAGTCCAAGCCTTGTTAATGATTTCATTACCTGAGAAGTTTTTCCTGCAACTCTTCAAAGTGTTTTTGATGCTAAGTCTATCCCTATCTGTTTGCCTGAAGACTGAGGCTGCCCAATCCCACATGGTAGAGGTGAAGGGGCAGAGGTTTAGTAAATGCTCCATCATCTCCTCCTATAAGCCACATAGATGGCATTTAGATGGGCCAAAAAATCCCCTTTTCAGAAGATTCTCCCATGTGAGAATTTTCTTTTGGTGAACCAACCACATAAACAATTTGATTTTCATCCATTGTGGGTTCTTCCAAAGGTCATTCCAAACCTGATCAGGGTTTGGATAATCAAAACCTAGGGCCATGCATTTAGCTTCTTTGAGGTTAAAAGTGCCTTCAGTGTTTCAACCCCATCTCAGTTGGTCAGACGAGGAAGACACCAAAATATTCCTCTGCTCCAAGTCAAGAGCAAGGGAATCTGCCTGGGCCCTCAAAGGACTCTCTTCACTGTAACCAAGATTCTTCCACATTCTCCATTTACCATTGTCCCTTACCTGATCCCAGAAGTCACTTACCATAAGTAAACCTTTTTTATCAGTGTCATTTTTGAGAGCAGTTAATTCTTCTCTAAACAAATTTGGTTCCTGCTGCCAGTTATCCTCCCAAAACCATGCAAGGTTCCCATCTCGGATCTCCTAGAAACTATGCTACTGGACAATGGATTTATTTTCCCAAGCAAGGTTCCAAATTTGGGAGCCCTTGATAAGTCCTAACATTATGATATGATCCCTCTCGTGCCAGTTATTTGCATATTTCTGCTTCCAAATCTTAGCCCAAGGGGTAACCAATTCCTTGAGCCACCTCCATCAGAGTTTGGCTCCCGAAACTCTGCTGAGGATTTCAGGGTCGTGAAGCCCCAAACCACCATGGGCCTTAGGTTTGTAGAGCTTGTCCCAAGCTACCAAAGCCCACTTCTTTTTCTCTTCCCCTTTGCCCCAAAGAAAATCTCTTTGAATATTCCTGATCTATTGCATAACTCCTTTAGGAGCAGGAAGAGCTGACAACATGAAAATGGGTATGGCCTGTAGGACAGCCTTTGTAAGCACAAGACGCCCTGCCAAATTCAAAGATCTGCAAGTCCATTTCCTGATCTTTTCCTAAAGTTTTTTAATTACTGGCTCCCACACTCCCTTGCTTAGAGGTTTTTCCGTAAGAGGCATTCCAAGGTACTTAAAAGGTAGCTGATCCCTTTGAAACCCTAGAATTCCGATGAGGTTTCTCTTAATAGCAATGTCAGTGTTAAAAAAGAAAACTTTTGATTTTCCAAGGCTTACCTATGTTCCAGCAACCATAGAAAAGTCATTCAAGATTTGTTTAAAAGCTTTGGCTTCCTTGACCATGGGAATGCCCTGCAGCATAGTATCATCCACAAATTGTTGGTGAGTTGAAGCAGCTCCATCTATGGTAAGTTTCAGCCCTTGAATTCTTCCTTCAGCACTTGCACTTTTTATTGCTCTACCTAGCCCTTCCATCATGAGCACAAAGAGGAAGGGGGAGAGCAGATCTCCTTGTCTGAGACCCCTAGAAGGCATAAAGGTTCTTGAGGGCGAGCCATTAAGCAAAATTGAAAAAATAATCATGGATATCATGGCCATAACCCATCTAATCCAGTTGTGGTCGAAACCATAAGCTCTCAGCACTGCCCTGATGTAAGACCAACTTAGCTTGTCATAAGATTTCACTAGGTCAAGCTGTATGATCATGCCAGCTTGCTTATTTCTCTTAAGAGAGTGTACCACCTCATGAGCTTGTATGATGTTATTGAGAATCTGTCTTCCTTCCACATAACCAGTTTGCTCCTCTGAGATAAGAGCTGGAATAAGGGACTTAAGTCTATTGGCAATCACTTTGGAAATAATCTTGTACACCACATTACATAAAGCTATGGGTCTGAATCTGTCCGGTGTCATAGCTTTTTCCTGCTTTGGAATCAAAGCTATGAAAGAGGCATTGAGAGCCTTCAAAACCGTTTTGGATCTTCTGGAGTCTTCCACTACATCAAGGATGTCTTGTTTGACTATTTTCCAGCATGCTTTGAAGAAGTCCACATTGAATCCATCCGGACCAAGAGCTTTCCCATTTTGCATCTCATTGATAACTTCACTGACCTCATCTTCAGACACTGGCATGTTAAGATTGTGATTGTCTTCCCTTGTTACAAGCTTGGGAATATACTTTGTGAAATTGTTAATGAACTATGACCTGTCTAAGAGAGGCTCCTTTGCAATGCTAAGGAAGTGTTGTACTAGGACATATTCCATTTCTTTGTGGGAGACAAGCTCTTTCGCTTGAAAATCTCTGAGTTTTGAAATTTTATTGTGTTCCCTGTGATCCAAAGTTGATTTATGAAAAAACTTTGTGTTTTTTACCCTTCTCTAATCCACTGCACTCTAGATTTCTGCCTCTAGAGTATCTCCTCTTGGATGCGCCTATCTTCCCATTCCTTCTGAAGAGACTCAGCTTGAGTTTTCTTTTCCTTGGTAAAACCATTTGTGATTAGGATTTGATTAATCCCCTAGAGTTTTTTATCAACTTCTCTTTTGGCTTTAAAAATATTACCAAACTCTTTCTTGTTCCAATCTTTGAGTTTGGATTTGATGTGTTTAAGTATTTGTTGCATCATAAACATTTTTGTGCCTTGAATGGGAAAATATTCGATCCACCATTTGTCAAAATTGCTAGTGAAGTCAGGGTGAGAGAGCAAGATATTTTCAAACCTAAAAGGTTTGTCCCTCGATGTACCCATAAAAGCGGCTTCAAGCTAGACAAGCCAATGGTTCGAGCCTCCAAAGGGAAGGATTAGAGCTGACATGTCAAGGCCTGTGAGAAGGAGGTCCTCTAAGATTATGAATCTGTCTAGTTTAGAGGCAACTTGAGAAGCCCCTCCTCTCTTGTTGTTCCAGGTGAACATTCCATTTATTGTTTCAGCATCCACTAGTCTCATTTTATTTATGAAGTTCTAGAAGGAAATGGAGTCTCTGCCTAGTGTTCTGGTGCCACCTTTTTTTCTCTGTAAGAGATTTAATCATATTGAAATCCCCTGCCAGAATCCAGGGCATATCAGGATATCTCTCTCTCAGCTCCTCAAGGGAGGTGAGAAGCTTGAGTTTGTCTTCTAGTTTTTTAGGACCATAGACATTTGTAATCATGTAAGTCTCCCTGTCACATAAGAATACCTCTTGCCAAGTTATCTGCCTTAACCTCTAGATACTCATACTTGCTTAACCATTTGCTATGTATTTCTCTGATCTTTTCCATCGAACACTTAGTTTCCTGAATAAATACCATATCTGGTTTTTCTTCTTTTATTCTACTGCTGAGATTTCTTTGTTTACTTTTACTTCCTATGCCCCTAATGTTTCAGGTTGTAAGCTTCATTAAGAAAGGTTTGTAAAGGAGTAGTTGGTGATATCTCTCATCTTACCTGATTTAATCATGAGTTTTACACATTCGGTCAACAGCTCATTATGTCTTTTTCTTCCTCTTTTCCTACCCGGATTCTTGGAAGAGTGCCCCGGTGTTTCCTCCATTGTTTTCATCCCTCTATTCTCCTGGCTATCATGGTTTATTTTTACTCGAGAGCCCTTCGATTGAGATCTCCAGAGGAAGAGTTGTTGAACCCTATCAAACTCCTCGTTTGGCAGGGAGTCAACCCCTTTGGCAATACCTTGCTCCAGAAAATTTTCTAGATCTAAATTCTCCCTCTCAAGAATCTCCTGTAGTTCATGGTCCTCCATTCCCGCCTCACTTGGGGTCATCTCATGGTCCCTGCTGAGCTCCACAATGTTTGGTAGATCATCATTTTGCTGGCTATTCTCTGGTATATCCTCCATGCTAGCATCCCTATCCTTCTCATTGATATTAGTCTTTGATTCCTGGTTTGCCTGTTGTTTCCAACTTCTTCTTCTAATATTTTTAAACTATTGTGGCTCGGTTGCCCGTCCTCGTTGATTTTCTTTTGGTACCGCTTTCCTCCTTTCCCTTTCCCCCCACCTTAGTGAAACCCTCGAGATCTTTGCTTGTGGTGGTTTTTTTGTTGTTCTCTATTTTGTTTGATGGGAAGTCTCTGTATAGGTGCCCATGTTCATGGCACCTATGGCACCTGAATGGGATATGTTCATAGTCCACTGCCTGCACCCATTATTCATCATACACTTCTAAAATGATCTCGTCCAAAAGTTCCCCAAATAAGTCCATTTCCACATAAATCCGGGCAAATGAAGTGTATTTACCTCTTAGAGTCACATCTGATATTTTTATAAAATGCCCTAGTTTATTGCCGATAGCCTTTAGAGACTCTGGCAACCAATAATCTAAAGGAAGGGAGTATAGTCTTATCCATACCGGTACTGAAGTGAAAGTTTCTCGTTCTGGGACAAAATTCATCACCCATGGTCGCATGTAAAGGCCTGCAGTGGCGTAAAAATAGGGTCCTCCCTCAAACACCCTGTCTTTATCTTCTAAGCTTGTGAACACCACCGTAAAGAAGCCCTTAGATCCAAGGTGAAGGTCTATTTCCCCCTTTGGTTTCTAGTGGTTCCTTATCCATGCGTGTAAGGCCTTCTCTATCGGCCAAATCCCCATAAGTTTGCATATAACCGCATGTTCCGCCATGTGCTCTCTGTGCACCTGTAGCGTTGGGTCGCTTAAAACAACTCGAGAAATAATGGTCGACTTGGGTTTACAGACCCTTGTTGCGCTCATAGGTGCAACTTTCTAACTACTACCCTCTTTCCTCTTCTCCCTGCTATCTTCCTCATGACTTTCTTTCTATCTGTGAGGTTTGATATTTCCTGTGTTAATATCCTCAGTTATCACCTTCGTGGTTTCTTGAAGCGATGCAGACCAGTTCCCTTACTCCTGGTCGCGGCTATTTGACTTTAGGAGGGAGCAAAACTCCCTCCTCCACAACCCGCCATGGTTACCAGCGCCAAACCTTAACTCAAACCCTAGTTCAGATTGCAGAGCTCAATTTTCCTCCATCAACGTAATCATTTTCAAACAGACATATATAAATAGTTATTATTGTTTACTTATTTACTACTTGTGAATCTAGATTATTAGTATAAATTTAAAATCTCTTGATTGTTAATGATATTTCAAAATGAAATAAACCAAAAACTAACAATTATACTAATGACATTGCCATTATAAAAACATTGATTGAAAATTGTGGTTTTTCTGACTATTATTTAATTAGAGTTCAATGGTTGTGACTCACTATCATTGTCTTGGCAAGAGCTAATATTTCCTGTTAATATTATCAACTTTATCTATTAATTTGGCCATATAGATTAGCATTTTTTGCTCAGTGTTAGCTTTGTCAATGAAAACTCTATCCATGAGAATTTTAATATACCCATACAAATTAATGACAATGAATGAATCTACTTTTCATGTAATGATCATGGGTAATTTCTTTTATTTTTCCTTGATATAGAGAGAGAGAGAGACAATGAACCAATCTACTATTCATGTAATGGTCATGGGTAATTTATTTTCATTTTCCTTGATATATATATATATATATATATATATATATATATATATATATATATATATATATATATATATATATATATATATATATATATATATATATATATATATATATATATATATATATATATATATATATATATATATATATATATATGGATATGGTTTATGAACCCCATGTAACCCGCAGATCCACCCAAATGGACCATAGAGCTTGACCCTTAGGGTGTCAAGCGAATTGAACCCATGACCTCTCAATAGCAATGGTGTTTTAATTACGGGGACTCAACCAATTAAGCTAACCCTCATAGTTAAACATGAATACATTTACAAATATAGATAATCATTTTATTTTATGTTTTAATTTTAAATTTAAATTTTTAATATATAAGTTATTTTTTTTAATTCTTTTATTAACGTAAAATACGAAAGTTATAAAACCATTTAAAAACATGTATATTAAACCAAAAACATCTCAAACACACAAATAAACTTAAACCCAAAAACATCTCATTAGTTTTAGGAATTCATTTTACTAACATTTGGAATGTTCCTAATTCCTATTTATCACTTTCATTTTGGACTCCATCTCTAATAATAGTTTTCCTATTTCCAATGATTGCCCATTTTCCTTCTTTCCTTTCTTCCTTTACCTTTTGGACTTATTTCCTTAGTTCAGCTTGATCTTCTGGGATAAAATGTTTATTTATAGAGATTTTTTAACCTTTTAGATTTGGAGATTTACTAAATATATCTAATGTGTGGTCATTGCAGCTTACCTTAACATGAATTCGTCTATGTTTATACTCAAGAATATTTCCCAACCATTTTGCTTCTGCTAAATAATATGTTTGAATTTGTGAGTTAGTTTTCAATTTTCTAATGCATCCTCATTGTGCGGTGGAGGTTTCCCCAGCATCCTGTGTGAGGGAAGAAAACGAACTCTGCATAAAAGTTTTACCTGTAAGGGAGTTTTCGGTATACCAATATAAAGAAACTGCGAAGGTAAGTTAGAGAACCCTCGAGGACCTGGACACAACTATGATGATACCATAGAAAAAAACCACAGAATACCAAATATGGTTGAAGAAATGCCCCCAATTATTTTATTATTACAATAGAAATAAAATTCCAGCCAAATATAAAATAATGCAATGAAGCTTCTCATTGCAATGGCCTTCATAACTGCTACACAACTATGAATGAGGCAATGAAGCTTATTTGTGGGCCTTGGATGGACCCATCTCAAAGACCGGTAGGATCTGGTTTTCGTCTGATCTACCCTAATGTCACCAGTGGTGTTTTTGTCCTGATATCACAATGGAATTGACCAAGACAAGTCCTCAACAAAATATATAATGGAAACAACAAATTTAGGATGATCCAAAGGGGTTTCTACTCCTCCCTTTTAAAGACTGGATAGAAATCTCCCCAATATTCTAGAAGCTTTTATTTTATTATTCTTGTTCTAGAAGTTTTCTATTTTGTATATATTATTTAAGTGACTCTTTTAATTTGAATTATTTTTAAGTCACTTTTTACATCAAAGAGCGATTATTTTTCCTCTTCCAAAAGTCTCCGGACCATAAAAAAAAAATACCATGGTAAATATCATTGGAAAATACCACAGGAAAATACCATAAATACCATACCTTTCTGTGTTTACACCAGGAAAGGTTATTTCACTCCTATAACATGGTTGCCATTAATGTTGGAAGTCCATCCGCACCACACCATAAAAAATAATAATATGGTTTTCATAATTTTAATTTAATTATAAATAATTTTTTTTGTTTACAATGGTGAATTAGTAACTCGTTGGAGTATTATGGGCTAGACCCAAGATCAAACTTAGCAATTTTCACTATAACACGAAGAGTATGTCTAATAATTCACTATAACACCAAGAGTATATATAATAATTCGTAAGAAAATATACTTGGAAAATATAATTCCTACTTGGCTTAATTGTGATGCTTTCCAAGTATAGGAGTTTTTCCCTATCATTTAGGAGTTTGTTGAGACCTAAATGGTTGAGAGATTCTATCCAAATAGTTAGCTTTCTAGATTGGTCTGTGGTTGCGATATTCACTCAACCAAGAGATTATATGTCCAATATAGATTAGCTATCTCGAAACATAGCATCTTGTATTTATATTGTATTATTTATTTTTTGTGAATAGAATTTTGAATGGTTTATGCAAAATTAACTTGGTATCAGAGCCTCCACAAGGGCTAACTCCCTCTTGGGAGGGCCCAGGGGCTTGGGGAAAGTAGAACGATATTGCGAAGTGTGTTTTTGTCCACTATCCAATATTATAGTGCATGTTCTGGAATAAATTTTATTGGAGCAATGTACTAAAGTGCACTATATTGTGCACGACCTTTCATTTCATTGCATGTTACAAGGGTTTGCAGAGATCTACGTGTAACCATCTCATGGAAGGAGTCGTGAAGGATGAGATCAACCGAATAACTCTAGATCTAGGTTGGTCAAGAGTGAGAAAGAGTCGTCGAGTGTGAGAAATATGTTGATCATTGCATATCTAAGGAATATAATATTCCTAAGTGTTTGCGTGTGCGATCTGTTGTGTGTTGGAATTTTTAACTCTCATTGTGGTATCCTATCTCCCTCTATTGCATTTTTTTCTCTACTCCTAAGAAGGATGTCATTTTCCTTCCCTTAGTGCTCTATTATGCTTTTTGAGATTGTAAGGCCTAAGGTGGTAAGCGATGGTCTCTGATGGATGAACACTGCAACAAATGATATTGATCCTTCTTTATAAATATGGAAACAATATTCTCTACTTTGGTCAAATGCCAACATTACTTCCATGGCAGCCACATATTGACTTTTTTATTTGCCAAATTCATTGGGTAAGTCGACTGTCAACCGGTTGAGAATGTATATCAACACACCCTTAAGTGTAAGTGTAGCTTTCCAATCAACTTTATTTTTGTTTGTTATGTTCGATTAGGAGTAAATGGAATCTTGTTCATTGTAACTAGAGCTGATTTGGTCTATGGGTGAATCTAAGGTGTTTATCAGCCTAGACCTTGGAATGAAGCACATGCGACTTTCTATAGTGGAAGCAATGCCTCGGGTACTGCCGAGGGTGCTTGTGGGTATGGAAACATGTACAGAGATCGATATTGAGATCAATCTGTAGCATTGTGTACAATTCAGATATTTCCACAATTGTTAAGAATTAAAATACATCATTGGATGTGTATCACCACAAGAACTAAATAAAATGTTGACTAAGATATGTAATCTCGTGTGTAAGAAATGTGCAGTTGCAGAAATTGTCCCTTTATTTCATGTCATGGAATTGGAGTGATAGAAGTTGTCATTGAAAAGTAACTTATTATATAAGGTGTGCCATCAGTGTTTCTCAATACATTGATTCAAGTTATTAAAATTGACATGTTATTAGTGTAAATATGGTTTAAAGAATCTAGTGGCATTTATTCTTGCCAACTATCGTCACCAGTTTAAGTCTATGTTAGAATTGGCCATTTCAACAATAGACAAAATTATTTGAAAAAATTATTGAGTACCAAATATAATGAAGACATGATAATGAAGATGAAAGCATCAAAGATTAAAGGATGATGGGCAACCTAGTGAAAGTTTGTGTGAGTTTCTGGAATAGAGTCATAATCATGGTGTATTATGTATCAAATACATGTATTAGTAAGAAAATATATGATTTTTTGTAGTGGTCATTCAAAATTTTGTAATATTATGTACTTGTGTGTACCTTCGCAAAGTTCGTGGTCATCTTAAAACCACTTTGTAAGTGCAGGTTTATGGTAAGCCAAAAACCACTTTGCAGTGTAGGTTTGTGGTAAGCCAGAAACCACAAGTGTGAGAGGGAAGTGGGCAAGGATTCCTGTAGCATGGTTTAGGGTCCGCCGATAAAACCCTAGGCATGGTTTATGGTCTGCCAACAAACCCCTGGGCATGGTTTAGGGTAATCTGATAAAACCTAGTGCGTGGTTACAGGTAATCTAAGAAAACCCATATTGATAATGATTGAGGGGGATTTACAGGTACAAGTACAGTTATTCAAATATAATGGTTGACTGGACCATGTAGACGAATGACATCCTAGTAGACTAGCGGTTGCAGTGGTTGGTACCCATGCATTCTGGTAGATGACATTGTTCCTTGATATGGATGACAATATGTTCTTTTTTATCATGTTTGTAAACACCAAAACCACAATTATACTTTGTTGATTGAGATCAAGACAAGCAGTCATTATGGGAGGGACTTGGAAAATATAATTCCTACTTGTCCTAGTTTTGATGCTTTCCAAGTATAGGAGTGTGTTCCTATTGTTTAGGAGTTTGTTGAGGCCTACTTAGTTGAGAGATTCACTCCAACTAGTTAGCTTCCTAGATTGGTGTGTGGTTGAAATATTCACTCAACCAAGAGATTGTATGTCTAAGATAGATTAGTTATCTCGAGACATAGCTCCTTGTATTTATATTATATTAATATTTTATTGCCAATATAATTTTAAGTGGTTTTGCACAATTAAGTAACGTCTAATTTATGACTTAGCAAGAGAAAAGACTCCACAAGAAATTTAATCTCCAAAGAATAATTTTAAAATCAATAATTATTAGGTGGATGGTAGGGATTTAATCTCCACATAATATTTTAAAATATTCTTAGTAGTAGTCATACATCAAAGGTTGAGATTCCTCTCCAAAGTAGTTACAAATTTTCTACCCTAGTAATTAAATTGATTAAAAAAAAATGTTAACAAATGTCATATGAATTGAGCTATGGATTTTTGGGCATGTGGTATTGATATGTCATGGTATTGGCCCATGGCATTGTAACAAAGCTCGTTTACATGTTGTTGGGTCCTTCGTTTTGGGGAGCTAAAGAATGTAGCTGACAAGTTGAAGGTTGATGATATTTTGCGAAGATAGTCGTTGCGAAGCTGTAAGGGAGACAATCGGCAAGAAGGAAGGAACTCATAGAGAATTATCAGTTGCAGAGGAATGGTGGAATAAAGAAACCACAACTGAGTAGAGAAGAATAATGAAAATCAAGCAACAAAATTAGCCAAATGACGAAGAAGGCAGAGCCTCCAAGAAAGAACTAGTAGTCCAAGCAGGGGTGGAAATATAAGGAAGGGTGTGTGGAAAAGGAAAAGGAGGAGAGAGTATTGAAATGTTGTTTCCGATCTATTTGAGCCACACTATATCTATTGATGTGGTTATGTATTGATCTCTTATGACAGTTTTGCGAAATTGATATGAGGCTCTAGAGATAGATGTAATATTGTATTGTTGAATGGATTAATAGAAAAGGAGTTTGTTGGCATAACTGTATAGTGCATGGATGGTTACATGGTTTCTTAAAATTTTTAATATGGTCGTATTTGTGTGTATTTATCTTCTATATGCTCATGATCTATTGCAATTAGATGTTTGATTGACACAGTTTGGGTTCTCTGATCCCTGCATTCCTCATTGTTAGGACTCCACTATGTACCATTTTTGCTATATATTTTGACATCACTTTACTCTTAAAACCATGAACCTCAATGTCTTTTTCATTCACTTTATCCCAAGGTATATAGAAACCTCTTCTTTATTATATGGTTAATCTGTCTTACATTTAATTCCACAATACTCTTATATTTTATAATTTATTGAAGTGCATTGTTGCTAACACAAGTCAAAGATCGCAGATAAGTTATATGCCTTGTTGGGAACAAGCGGCCGTTGCTGAAACAGCTGACTCCGTTGCTGAAACAGCTGACTCCGTTGCTGAAACAGCTGACTCCGTTGCTGAAACAACTGACTCCGTTGCTGAAACAGCTGGCCCTGTTGCTGAAACAGCTAACTCAGTTGCTGAAATAGCCATCAAGCACGCAAATCCCGTTATGCGTAATTTGCGATTCTGGAAGAACTTTTTGAGGATAATAGCAGCAGCCCGAAGATACGGTTACCTGGATTATCTTGAAGATAGCACTTCTGTTGTCTCGGTTGTAATAGTATCTCTTTTTAAAAGAAAAGAATAGTCCTGTTTTGAACAGAATCGAGATATTCGCTCTCATGTAAATTGTAAATGATGTCTCCTCTTTAAAAAGAGGAGACATCATCATTAGAGGGGGATTGAATTGTAAGTCACAGAACAATATTGTGTGAGAACAGGAGCTAGTCTCCTTCTGTAATGTATCAGTTTCTTGATAGATGAATAAAAACTTCTTTTGAGCGTTTCAACTTAATTCTTTCTCTTGGGGAATCTTGTGAGAAGGAAAGGGCCCGCCTTCCTCACAAGATTCACCCCTTTGGTTCCTGTAGTTTGTTTATTTCTTTATGTGTTTGCACTTTCCTTAATTCTGTTGCTGAAACACTAGTTACATGGTTTGTGATACTCTGTTTCTTAGCGCTACACGTATTGAATGCACGAGTGGATGATGTTGAGAGCATGTGCTGAAGATCCCTGCATAAAGGGATAGGGTCTTGCTCCCATTGATTGCTTTCTTTTGCCTGCAGTGTGATTAGAAACAAGAGGACAAGTGCTGAAGGTTCCTGTTCCTGGGAATAGGGTCTTGATCTCTTGAAGTTACTTTTCCTACAGTGTGATTAGTGCCAGGCAGCAGGTGCTGAAGTTCCTCACCAAGGAATAGGGTCCTGTTCCTGCTATGGTTGAATGATTTCTCTTCTTGTAGATTGATTTTCCTTTGCTGTAACAGAGAATTCGTTTCTGCTATAATTTAATTAACTGCAGCTTTAATTAAGTAGAGTGTGAATTGATGAATTTAACAGATGTGTGTCTTTCTTTCACTACAACATTGATCCCGCTTTTGAAATTGAGCATATCCAGTGCGCCATTACCTTTGAAATAAAAAGACCTTCTCGGGTTGACAATTTATGTGGAGCTCGAATTGTGAAAGCAATTAGAGCGAACAACATTTTGGCGCCGTTGCCAGGGAAGGTAATTATAGATTTCAAAAGCATTCATTTTTCTTACTTTTAATGTGCAGATTGTATGAGAGGACGAGGAAACTAGAAGAAAAATAACCGCACAGGTGGCAAGGGCTGGGGAGGATGAAAAACGTTTATTGACGAGATTGTATCGAAGGCTGAATCATCACAAAGATTAAGTTCTCGGAAATCAAAATTTCAGCGTTCTCCTCAGTCAGATTACAGAACAGAGGAAGTTGTGGGTCCTGAAAATACAGAAGAACCAGCAGCCAGCGCTGAAGAGTCAGAGGGAAGTATTAGCAGATCAGTAGAACACATTGAGGAAATAGTAGAAAGTGCTGGATGACCGGTAGAAAACATTGAAGAACCAATAGAGGATTCTGACGATCGAGAAAGCGCAGTAGGAGGGCCAACAATGGAAGATAATAATGATGCATTCCTCTTTGGAGGAGGACGTGCAGGTCCTGAAGAAGAAAGAAGGGATGAAAATTCCCTTTCTACCTTGGGATTTCCCATCAGTGATCTTCCTGCAGGAACAATGAAAAATATCCCATTATCTGCCCTACCTAACTTTCATGGTTTATCCACTGAGGATCCTGACGAATTTCTTTTTGAATTTGATATTTTATGCAGAAGTTATGATTATGTTACTAATGCTCAAAAGTTGAAACTGTTTCCAGCTACCTTAAAAGGGAATGCTTTAAGGTGGTTCATGAGCCTTGGAAGTCAGGTAATCACAACTTGGGAGCAAATGAAACAAAAATTTCTGCTTAAATATCAAGACTACTACTGGACGAGAGAGAAGAAAGATGAACTATTCAATATGGCACAAAAATCGGATGAAAGTCTGGAGGATTACATAGAAAGGCTGCAATACAACATACAGAGATCCGATCACCCGGATATAAGTAAGGAAATTCGTAAAACAATATTACTTAGAGGTTTAAGGGATGATTGTTTAAATATGTTAAATATGCTTGCTAAGGGAGATATATCTAAAGAATCATATGATGAGATTTGTGAACTTGCTAAAAGGTGCTCTAGGGGAGCTGCAAGAAACAGAGTAAGAGATTCCACCTATTCAAGGGTACAGAAATCAGCCAATGGAGGAGCAACAAGAGCAGAAATAGGTAATTTACTTGAAGAATTTAAAACCGAAATGCTAAGTTCCTTTGCTTCGCAGATTGACACTTTGCAGGTTAAGAAGAAGCAGGCTGAAGGAGAAGCAACTCTGGCTGTCTATTGCCCGAAATGTAGAGACAAACATCCACTAAGGGAGTGTCCAAGAGATAAAGTACCAGTTTGCACCCTTTGTGAGAAAGATCATGAGACAGAACAGTGTCCATCTCTACCAGGAATAAAAGCAGCGATGCAACCAACGGAGGAAGAAGCTGAAGCAGTCTACCTGCTAACTCAAAGAAGACAATGGCAACCTAAAGGGCAAGGTACGAACTCTGGTATGCCATTTAATCGTTGGAACAATTATTCTGCTTTTGGCCAAACAAGCTACCCCCCCTTCAACCAAATGCAATATCCACTTTTCAATCAAATGAATTTCCCACCCATGCAAATGCAAAACCCTCCCTTTGTTGACCCTTCAATGTGGACTCCTTGGCCTCCACAGCAACCACCTCCTTTCAATCCTTGGAATCCAAGTTGGAATAGTCAATCACTCCCGTACCCAAATCAAATGCCTCAATTCCAACAATCACTCTCTCTGCCATCAAATGCTCCACCAAACAACCAAATGAGACCCCAACTACCTGCGCAACCAAATCCTAACCCCAATAATAAAGCTGTGCAAGTCATTGATATTCAGAATCAGTCTATATTTCCTACTATACAATGTAATGATATTCATCTGAGATCTGGAAGAGTAGTAGAGCCTATTATAGATGACATAACTGATTCAGATAAAAATGAAACTGAGAAACAAAAAGAAGCTCAACCACCTCCTAACAAAAATGTTGAATTAACAGAACCTCCATTCCCCGAGCGTTTGGTTTTAACCAAAACAGCTGAAACACCTGCTTTTAATTTTATGGGGGAATTGCAAAATTTGTATATTAAAATTCCACTTTTACAAGCATTAAGAGATGTACCAATTTATGCCAAAACATTAAGGGATATTTGTGTTAAGAAACCTGGTAGGAAAACCAAGGATCCCCTTACAGTACATGTGATGGGAGACTTGTCTGCATTAATGTCCGGAAAAGCCCCTCCTGTAAAATATGGTGATCCTGGCCATCCTACTGTCACAGTTCAGATTGGTAAAGCAATGAT
This sequence comes from Pinus tabuliformis, assembly GCA_031772625.1. Taxonomy (NCBI): domain Eukaryota; kingdom Viridiplantae; phylum Streptophyta; class Pinopsida; order Pinales; family Pinaceae; genus Pinus; species Pinus tabuliformis. The sequence continues at coordinate 209,885,574 of CM062814.1, read as the reverse complement.
TCCCCGAGTTTTGGTAGACTTAGGTGCAGCAATTAATATAATGACTCTGGAAACTTCACAATTGTTACAGCTGAATAACACAATCAGAGATACACCCACCATCTTAGAGTTAGCTGACCGTTCCACAATTAAGCCAGAAGGGATTGTTGAAGACCTGCTCATTTCAGTTGAATCCTGGAAATATCCAGCTGATTTTGTTGTATTGCAAACTAAAACAAAGCTGGGGGGACATCCCTTAATTCTAGGAAGGCCATGGTTGGCCACAGCTGATGCATTTATTAGTTGCAGATCTGGTTCAATGACAATATCTAATGGTTATGAAACAAAACAATTAACTCTTTATCCTCACGCTACGCCAGTAGTCAATAATGAAGATTCTATATGGATGGATTATGATGATAATGTTGTTCAGCCGATTCTAACTATAGGACAAGCTTTAACTCTTAAAGACAATACAGAGGATGAAATAATCAATAATTTTATTTGTGAGCCTTCTTCTGTCATTGCTGAAACACACAACCAATTAACTGCAATTTTTGAAACTGATGCACAAGAGAAGATTGAACCTGAAGATTCATCTCAAACTTTAACCACGACCTCATCTAAAAGCATAACAGTTGAAATTGAACCCGGTAAGACATTAAACATAAATCCTGATCTAACAGATGCTGAAACACAGCAGCTAATGAAGTTATTACACGAATATAAGGAGGCATTTGCCTAGGATTACACGGACATGAAAGGTATTTCTTCTGAATTATGTACTCACAGAATTTACATTAAAGAGGGATGCCGACCTGTTTGTCAACCCCAAAGACGAATGAATCCTAATTTACGAGAAATTGTTAAAGAAGAACTTCAAAAACTGCTTAACGCAGGATTTATATACCCCATATCTGACAGTGAATGGGTTTCCCCGTTAGTAATTGTTCCTAAGAAAAACGGGAAATGGAGGGTATGTGTTGACTATAGAGCTTTAAACAAAGCTACTCAAAAGGATCACTTTCCCTTACCTTTCATTGATCAGGTGTTGGACAGTCTTGCAGGGAAGAAATTCTTTTCTTTTCTAGATGGATTCAGTGGGTATAATCAGATAAAAATTGCACCCCAGGATCAAGACAAGACCACTTTCACCAGCCCCTGGGGAACTTTCGCCTATAAAGTTCTTCCATTTGGATTGTGCAATGCACCAGCAACTTTTCAAAGAGCTGTTATAGGAATATTTTCCGATATGCTGAATGATTGTATGGAAATATTTATGGATTATTTTACCCCCTATGGTGTGTCTTTTGAAGAGGCATTACAAAACCTTGAGAAAGTACTTAAAAGATGTATTCAAGCTCACCTCTCCTTAAGTACCGAAAAATGCCATATGATGATGAGTGAGGGAATAGTGCTTGGACATTTCATTTCATCTCAAGGTATTCAGGTAGATCCATCTAAAATATTAGTCATTCAGAATCTTACTGTTCCTAAAACTCAAACTGATGTGAGAAGTTTTCTAGGACATGCTGGTTATTATAGGAGATTTATTAAAGATTTCTCTAAAATAGCTTCTCCATTATTTGTATTGCTTATGAAAAATGCTGAATTCAAGTGGACTAATTCTTGTCAGAAAGCTTTCGAAGAGCTGAAGCATCAGTTGTCTACTGCTCCTATTTTGAGGGGGCCTGACTGGAATCTTCCATTTCACATATCTTCTGATGCTTCAGACATTGCTATTGGAGCAGTTTTGGGACAAGAGGAAAATCATCTTCCTTATGCTATATACTTTATCAGTAAGAATATGACCTCTGCTGAGCTTAACTATACAGTTACCGAGAAAGAGTTCCTTGCAGTAATCTATGCCATTAATAAATTCCGACACTATATTACTGGTTATCCTACTTTTGTGCACACTGATCATTCAGCTATTAAATACTTAATGAACAAATCTGTCACAAATGCTAGAGTTACCAGATGGCTATTACTATTGCAGGAATTTGATATTACAATTGTAGATCGGCCTGGTAAAGAAAATGTGGTGGCTGATTTTCTTTCACGGTTAAAAACTGACAATGATATTCCAGTAGATGATAGTTTTCCTGACGAATATTTGTTTGCAGTTTCTGCTCATTCTCCATGGTATGCAGATATTGCTAATTACTTGGTTGCAGGAAAACTACCAGCACACCTGTCATATAGAGAAAAGAGAAGAATTGTTCAACAAAGTGCCAGGTACAGCTGGATAAGCGGATGTCTCTTCTATACTGGGCTTGATCAGGAGATCCGAAGATGCATTAGAGAAGATGAAGTGTATGACATATTGAAAGCTTGTCATGATGGCCCCTGTGGAGGCCATTTTGCTGATAAAAGAACAGCACATAAAATTCTGAGGATGGGTTACTATTGGCCCTCATTATTTAAGGATGCAAAGAAGTATGTAAGGGCTTGTGACAGCTGCCAGAGAATGGGTCAACCCAATCATAGAGACCAAATGCCATTAAACCCCCAGGTAGTTTCTGAACCATTTGAAAGATGGGCCTTGGATTTCATAGGACCCATTAACCCTCCATCCAATCAAAGAACCTATATATTAGTCTGTACAGACTATATGACTAAGTGGGTGGAGGCCAAAGCACTTATTAGAGCCAATGAAGAGGCTGTACTAGCCTTCTTGTTTGAAGACATTTTCACTAGATTTGGAATTCCCAGAGAGCTAGTTACTGATGGAGGACCTCCATTCAATTCTCATGGTTTTAAATCTACCCTTCACAAATATCATATTCAACATAGAATGACTACACCATACCACCCCCAGGCCAATGGGCAGGTGGAAAGCACAAACAAAGTTTTAGAGGCCATTCTAACTAAAACAATGAAGGACAACCGAAAGGATTGGTCCCAAAGGCTCCCTGAGGCATTATGGGCTTACAGGACTACTTGGAGAAACACTACAGGTTTTTCTCCCTATGAATTGGTTTATGGTAAAAATGCTATTTTTCCTGTGGAATTTGAAATTAAAACTTTAAAGACTGCTTTAGCTGTTAATCTTGATTTGAATGATGTGCAGACAGCTAGATTGCAGCAGCTTTTGGAGTTGGATGAAAAGAGATTAGATGCCATTCATCAAACAAACATGATTCAGCAACAAAGGATGAAATGGCATGACAAAATTATCAAACACAAGCAGTTCCAAAAAGGTAATTGGGCCTTGTTGTATGACTCTCGGTTTGAAAATTTTCAGGGAAAGCTACGTACACGTTGGCTTGGACCATATGAAGTAGATGATGTCTTTCCAAACGGAACGGTAAGGCTTGTAACAATTGATGATGCTAAAACACCTCTACTAGTCAATGGCCATAGGCTCCGTTTATATAAGCGCCCTGTTTCTAAAGAGGATTTCAAGACTTCTTGCATGACTGATATTCATTATCTTTTTCTAGGGGAGTCTTTTGCTCCTCACAGCACTTAATTTTCTGCACTATATTTTTAGTACTAGATTAGATTTAGCACTAATAATCCCTGTCAAGGATTGGCATATTACAATTGAATTTTGCAGATTCTGGAAAAGCAATAAGGAGGACAGATTCATCATGAGAAGATCTGAAGCTTTAAATCAAGAAGCTTCTTCCCATCATTTTACCCTCTTTCCTAAAGCAATATCCCTCCATACCCACATTACTTCTATCATTCCCACCACTCCTGAAATATCCTCCTTCAGTCAGTATTTCCCACCCCTTACTGCTGAAATAATCCCTTATCATTCACGGACCTAACTCACTTATCCCATTTCTCTGATTTTTCCCGTTGCTGAAACACCTGTTTCAGCAACATATCATTAAATATCATTAACTTTTCCGGTTGCTGAAACACCTGTTTCAGCAACGTATCATTGATTTCTCCCGTTGCTGAAACACCTGTTTCAGCAACGTATCGTTCATTTTTCAGTTGCTTAAACACCAGTCTCAGCAACTGGTTATCATCAAAACAGTATCCCTCTTTGCTCTCACATAAGCTTTCTGGTTCTTCACGATATTACTTCAGATCCTTTTGGTGAAAACTATTCAGCATGTACCAGATTCAATTACACTCTGTTCTAAAAATCAACAAATTCTTCCATGTATATTAGAGCTATTTTGAAGCAACCGACACTTCGAATTATTAAATCAAAGGTAAAATGTAAGGTATAAGGTTTTAATGTAATTCGGTTAAATCATATTAAAGAAAGGATTTCATTTCATAATGATTGCATATCTTTACACGTCCAATCATTATTACACCATACGTAGGGGGGGGAATTCCGAAAATTGAGTAATTATTTCGCATGAACCAAGCAGCCGCCCGTCGTCATATCCATTTCTGCCGTCATTTAGACTACGCAGCCTCTGTTGCAACAACTAGTGCGATCAGGGTCTGAGTTTACTGTATTGGTGCCTCTGCGGAGAACTCAAAGCTATAGCCATGGGAGGGTCGGCCATTAGAAATGAGCCCGGCTCCATAAGTCTTCTTCAGCTGTTTCCTGAAGTTTATCAGATCTTCCAACAAGCGGGATGGATAGTATATTTTGAAAGGTTGGGGGAATTCAACCCGGAACAAGTATTAGAGTTTGCACAAAACCTTGAAGACAATTTCTCAGTGGTCCAAGGGGTTCGCATTTCAGTGACAGAGGATGACATAGTTCAGGTATCAGGGTTGCCAGCTGAGGGCATTCGCTGGTTTAGCAGGAAGCAGGTCGTTCTCAACGCACAGCAAGAATTTCTGCGTCCGGACGAGCAAGTGGAACCCAGAGGCCGCGGGGTTAGTCTGCACTCACTTCCTCAACCATGGCCATCAGTGGCAGAGTTCATCAAACACTACTTAACCTGTGAGGGGCGTTATCAGGTAGTGTACAATCATGATTTTGTTTTGCTGAATCACTTGAGGAATGGACGACTGATTAATATACCCTATTTTCTGCTTGGTTGTATTAAAAACATGTCTTATTATTGTAAACGAGCCAAATCTCCAATGTCATCCCTTACCCATCACCGTTTATGCCAGTTGCTGATACAGAGGGGTTTTGCGCAGCAAAATCTCCCTCTGCAAGCCCCACCAGAAATTCCCCAACTACCCGAAGTCCCTCTGCAAGCCCCACCAGAAATTCCCCAATCACCGGAAATCCCTCTGCAAACACCGGAAATTCCCCAGCCGGCCGAAATTCCTCTGCAACCACCCGAAAATCCCCAGGATATTCCGGAAATTCCTCAGCAGGACCAAACGCCCCAACCATCTGAAAGTCCTCATGACATTCTAGAGATTCCTCATGAAGAACAACAGGAGGAAACCCCGCATTCCCCAGTCAACCCAACCCCGAGCTCGCCTCGGTTAGCAGAGCCAATGGCCTCTACTATTCCTGTCCCTAGTGACGATTCTCTAACACCCCCTTCTTCACCCGTTAAGAAAAAGAGGAAAACCTCAGCAGTCACAGGCTCCAGACCACGGACAAGGTCCACATCCCAAATTCTTACCCCTCCGGAAAACCCTGTCCCCAGGAAAAAGCCCTCCCTTTTAAAGAAAAGGAAGGGCAGCGATTTTGCTGCCTTCCTATCAAAAAGAAAGAGGACAAAGACTGTTGAGACAAAATCCACTTCCATTTTCCCTAACCCTGCCACTATTCTACTAAAATCTTTATTCCCATCCCAAACTTCCCAACCTGTCTCGTCCGAAGGCACTGTCACACAAGAACCAGTGCCTCGGGATAATATGACATTGTTTATGGGTCAAGTAGTGACTGCTCCACAAGAACCAGTCACTTGCCCAGTGACTGAAACACAAGAACCAGTCACTGAAGCACAAGAATACACCAAGCAGGACAATAGTGGGAAATGCCCAGTGACTGCTCCACAAGAACCAGTCACTGAGGCACAGGAATTTACCAAGCAGGACGATAGTGAGAAATGCCCAGTGACTGCTCCACAAGAACCAGTCACTAAAACACAGGAATTTACCAAGCAGGATGATAGTGGGAAATGCCCAGCGACTGAAACACAAGAACCAGTCACTGGAGAACAAGAATCCATGTCTAGCCCGGTGGATGAAACACAAGGACTACCCACTATGGTATCAGAACTAGTCACTGGAAAACAAGAATCCATGTCTAGCCCGGTGGATGAAACACAAGGACTACCCACTATGGTATCAGAACTAGTCACTGGAGAACAAGAATCCATGTCTAGCCCGGTGGATGAAACACAAGGACTACCCACTATGGTATCAGAACTAGTCACTGGAGAACAAGAATCCATTCCTGGCCCGGTGGATGAAACACAAGAACCACCCACTGTGGCGCAACAACCAGCTACCACTGTGCATCAACAAAATATTCCAACAGAAACAGTCAGCATACAAGGTCCACATACTATGACATCTCTACTGCAGGAAAATGAGTTCCTGAAGTTTGAATTAGAAGCTTACAGAGCTGAATTAGCCATGGCTCGAGAGGCTTTTGAAAAAGAACTCAATCTCCATACATTAGCACATGTAGCCTCAATGCAAAACAGGGAGCCATGTAGGGAATATATGTGCAAGGAGTGTGGCACCATTTATCAGAATGCAGGCTATGAAGTAGTTGAAATTCCACTCCCTGAAACATTGATGACAGATGGAATACAAGAGGAATGCCCTACTGCTCCACAAGAACCAGTAGGACCCCCTATGATGCAAGAAGAAGAAGAAATCAAACCAGAGATATCTCATCCTTTGTGGACTGATGCAGCCATCCCGACAGAAGAAACACTGCCCCAGCACACTACTTCTGATGTAGCCATTCCGACAGAAGAAACACTGCCCCAGCACACTACTTCTGATGCAGCTATTCCGACAGAAGAAACAATGCCCCAACGCATTACCTCTGAGGCAGCCATACAGACAGAGGAAATAGTGTCCCAACCCACTACTTCTGCTAAAAAGACACAGACTCTGCCATGGGACCCATTGGAACAACTGAACAGATGGAAGAAGCAATATGCTGAAGAACAAGATATAATATTACGACAGCATAAGTTGCAATGGCAGAGCTATGTATATACTAACTGGGATAGCTGGGAACAAATACTGCAAGAGCACAAGGAATATAAGAAGGAAGCCAGACAGTCTAAGGAACGGATAGCCTTGATGTTTTCATTGGTGCGGAAGTTGATGGTTACACGTAAACCCTCTGTAAATTACTCTCTCTTTCTTACTGAACGACTAGTTTATTTTCAGTTAAAATCAATAGCAAATGGCAGACCACATGAATTAATGACTTCAGAGAAATTTGTTGAGACCTTTAAAGAGGCCCCTGAAAGTGACCAGCATCTGCTGTGCGAACTCTACCTTCATAATGAGGCCATTCCTGAAGAGAGGAGAGTTAATCTTATTCCAATTGCAGGCGATATACAAATTAGGGCATTTGCTTCATTTTTGTCTAATCAGCTCACTTGGCAGACTGCGTTCACTGCTAGCAGTCATAATGAGGAGAATAAACTCCTGTGGATTAGACCAGAGCCTGTAGGCCCGGCCATGTTTATAGCACAGTATTATGAATTCTTGCAGAAGCCAGGAATGAACGAGCACATACAGCAATTACAGGATTCAATCCTTTTTAAGTGTCAAGAGCATATTAGAATGAAGGGTCCTGCTGCACTGAAGGCCAATGATATCTTTTGGCAGCAGTCATGTAAGGAAAGACAGGATTATCATCCTTTTAACCCTCTCAATCTTCAAGCTGCATTGTCCAGGGTTCCTAAGTATATTGATTGCATTCAACATTGTGGAGTAAACTGGATTGGGTATCATTTCCGTTTTCCAATCTTATGGCTGCCTTCAGAAAAATATCAATGTCATTATCAGTTGACTGACAGAGAGGAAGCCTCGGCATGGCAACAGTTGCAGACCAACAGCGGATTCCGAGCTCCTACAGACGCCACCTTCTCCAGCTACTGCTTGAGTAATTTGCATTGCCAGTCCCAGTACTCAGACTCTGATTCGGACGAAGGGGTTGCCTGAGGACATGCAACATTTTTAGCTGGGGGGGATGTTAGGACTCCACTATGTACCATTTTTGCTATATATTTTGACATCACTTTACTCTTAAAACCATGAACCTCAATGTCTTTTTCATTCACTTTATCCCAAGGTATATAGAAACCTCTTCTTTATTATATGGTTAATCTGTCTTACATTTAATTCCACAATACTCTTATATTTTATCATTTATTGAAGTGCATTGTTGCTAACACAAGTCAAAGATCGCAGATAAGTTATATGCCTTGTTGGGAACAAGCGGCCGTTGCTGAAACAGCTGACTCCGTTGCTGAAACAGCTGACTCCGTTGCTGAAACAGCTGACTCCGTTGCTGAAACAACTGACTTCGTTGCTGAAACAGCTGGCCCCGTTGCTGAAACAGCTAACTCAGTTGCTGAAACAGCCATCAAGCACGCAAATCCCGTTATGCGTAATTTGCAATTCTGGAAGAACTTTTTGAGGATAATAGCAGCAGCCCGAAGATACGGTTACCTGGATTATCTTGAAGATAGCACTTCTGTTGTCTCGGTTGTAACAGTATCTCTTTTTAAAAGAACAAAATAGTCCTGTTTTGAACAGAATCGAGATATTCGCTCTCATGTAAATTGTAAATGATGTCTCCTCTTTAAAAAGAGGAGACATCATCATTAGAGGGGGATTGAATTGTAAGTCACAGAACAATATTGTGTGAGAACAGGAGCTAGTCTCCTTCTGTAATGTATCAGTTTCTTGATAGATGAATAAAAACTTCTTTTGAGCGTTTCAACTTAATTCTTTCTCTTGGGGAATCTTGTGAGAAGGAAAGGGCCCGCCTTCCTCACAAGATTCACCCCTTTGGTTCCTGTAGTTTGTTTATTTATTTATGTGTTTGCACTTCTCTTAATTCTGTTGTTGAAACACTAGTTACATGGTTTGTGATACTCTGTTTCTTAGCGCTACACGTATTGAATGCACGAGTGGATGATGTTGAGAGCATGTGCTAAAGATCCCTGCATAAAGGGATAGGGTCTTGCTCCCATTGATTGCTTTCTTTTGCCTGCAGTGTGATTAGAAACAAGAGGACAAGTGTTGAAGGTTCCTGTTCCTGGGAATAGGGTCTTGATCTCTTGAAGTTACTTTTCTTACAGTGTGATTAGTGCCAGGCAGCAGGTGCTGATGTTCCTCACCAAGGAATAGGGTCCTGTTCCTGCTATGGTTGAATGATTTCTCTTCTTGTAGATTGATTTTCCTTTGCTGTAACAGAGAATTCGTTTCTGCTATAATTTAATTAACTGCAACTTTAATTAAGTAGAGTGTGAATTGATAAATTGATGAATTTAACAGATGTGTGTCTTTCTTTCACTACAACATTGATCCCGCTTTTGAAATTGAGCATATCCAGTGCGCCATTACCTTTGAAATAAAAAGACCTTCTCGGGTTGACAATTTATGTGGAGCTCGAATTGTGAAAGCAATTAGAGCGACCAACACTCATGTGACTCTGCCCCGATACTGGACATTCATTCCCCATCTAAATAAGGTCGTGGCATGCCTCGAGTGAGACTCCTTATCCTCCCAATATAAGTTGAAAATGTCGATGTTGTGTTAGACTATGATGGAGCTTTGTTGGCCCTTGTTCCAGAACCCAGGGTCTCAACCCTGTTAATATTTTTTAACAAATAAATGGTTCTGTTGTTGGGACCTGAAATTTCAAAGGGGGGTTAGGAATATGGTATTGAGGATCTTTAGGAAGGAGCTGCAAGACTGGTGACATGAACAAGTGGACCGGTTCGTATTTAAACAAGATCAACTTCGTCAACAAGTTGTGGGGAAGTTGAAGGAAGAGATCCTATACACGGAACCAGCTAGTGATCAATATGAGATCTTCTACTCCAATTTCCCAAAGGAGATTTACAATTGGTTGCAGAGATTGCAAGAAAATGGAAATACCAACGGACAAAACCAATCTTGGTGTGCCTGGACTCAAGTGGATCTTGTCGCGCTACATCGACTTGACACTGATCTAACATGATTTGTGGATTTATGGGTGCATCCCACGCTAGAAGGATACATTATTGAGTTTGCAGTAGAGATTCATCACTGTTTTTCTAAAGCGGAATGCGTGTTCAGGTCAGAATTTAGAGGAAGACTACCGAAGGAAATTTTGTTGTGGGTTAAGGTTCTAATGGCAGAATAGAACTTGTTGGTATTCTAGAACCCAAACATGGTAGCTTAATCATCTATGTAGGTTTTAACCCTGTACAGAAGTTACCTGCATACAAATTCTAAAACACAGAAAATAAATAATGCGAGAGCATAACACATAAAACACATATACACAGAGATTTTCCGCTAGATCCCAAAACCAGGACTACCAGCTTGATTTTTCATTATGTTCCTTTCAATGATACAATACATATTTATACATGCCGAAGCATCCAATACCATGGACAGAAAAACCATCGTGTCCAAAACCATGGACCGAAAACCATAGGTAGGTTCGCCCAACCTAATATAGGGTCCAAAAAAAATTTCCCCGGGGCGCTGCCTCAGACCCCGTAAGGAGGGCTACTGCCCCCCCTGTGACCCCCCCATTGCGCAATCGTCACAACGAAGGGGAGGCTCCACCCCACCTCTAACCCCCTGGTTGACTACGTAAGTTAGTCAACGAAAGAATATAACAGAACCCAACATTATCCCACTTGTTGTTTTCTTTCCACAGGGGGCCACATGATAGCTTAGTCATTTTTCCAGCCCTAAAACACCCATTGTTTCTCTAAACCAGGAGAACTTCTCAGAGCTCACAGACTTTGTCAATGCATCTGCAGTATTCTTCAAAGTGCCCACCTTTACCAACAACACCTTTTTCTCTTCTATCATATCCATCACAAAGTGATATTGAACATCAATGTGCTTTGTCTTTGAATGATAAGCAGGGCTCTTTGCCAAGAAAATTTCTCTTTGGCTGTCACAGTATATCCTTATAGCTCCCTGTACTAACCCCATACTTGAACACAATCTCTGCAACCAAACTGCTTCCTTGCTTGCATGAGTGGCTACCATGTATTCTGCCTCTGTAGTTGATAGTGCCACTATAGATTGTTTCTTAAAAAATGTAAACTTTGAAACTAGAACTATAAACTCAAAACAGGAACTCTGGCAAAAAAACCCCGAAAAAACATCAAAAACAGTGCTAAAACGAAAAGTGTGTATACTGGAACGATGTTTTTATTTTTTAGGCATCAATTTTGAACATGTTTTAAAAATGGCAGTGACTACAAAATTTACTATGAAATTTCCGTGCAAAATATAACTTTAAAACGAAAGTGATGATACTGGAACAATGATTTTTTTTTAGGGTCAATTTTCAAAATTTTAAAAAAATGCTAGTAAAACCAAATTTTTATGTGCCAAACAAAGTTGTTTATGAGGAAAAAAACACATTAATGTTTTTGGTAGAATATCATTTTTCTTTCCTAAGTATAAATTCAACATGTTTTCAACCATAACATGCTAGATACAAAAGAAATTGAAATTTTTTCAACTATAAAATTAAAAAACCATGACATTATGAACAAATCACATTACTAAATGAATTCAAAAGTCATTATTTGTATATTGAATAAAACATACATTATATCTCTAATTTAATATTACATTGTAGATATTTTAAGCAATAAAATTTATCATAATTAAGACATATAATCCAACAACATAAAAATGCCTCATAACTTCTCATTTAACACCATATGGAAATCATTAATTTTATTTGAAGATACGATGCATACATCAGTTATATAAACTGTCTTAAACAATTATTCAAAATCACTCATATTTTCTTGCACACCATCAGAATTCACATCTTCAAATGAGTGACTAGATGCTGACGAAGATGTTCCATATTCTTCTCTTTCATCAACTAGTTCCCCATCTGAGTCCACATGCATGCCCAACATTTCAGGTTTCAAAATTCTTCTAGATCTACCACTGGTTTCAGCAGACTCCCATCTCCACATTGTTCCTTCTGGTAACAACATTTTCAGAATCTTTATCGTCTTGAAGCGAAGAGTTCCTCTCTTTGTTAAATTGAAGTCATAAAGAAGTATGTCAACATCCTCCCATTTTAATATGTCTGTGCAGCGGCGTTTATATTTGTACCCTTTCTTTTTCTCTTTCCGCCATTTTTTTTGTCAACTACCATCTCTGGCTTATACACACCATTGAATGGGTGTGTATTTGTGGCATACCAATGTACTTCAACACTTGGAACATCCTCATTTTCTGTAAAGACCTTTATAACTTTAGCAACCCAGAATGGATAGCAATTGGGATCTCCATCTACTAGCACTGCAATCATGCAACCCTCCTTAATATCATGTACTGAACCCCTGTAAAGGTCTTCCATGGCTTCACGTTGTACACGAGATCTTCTGGAACCAATATACATATCTCTTTTCGTTGCCTGTGAAGAATTAATAATACCTTGAGATTGTTGTTGTTCAACAATGTTTATTTCCTCATGTTCATTCGACACATTTTGTGGCCAAATAAATGGATATTTCAAAGGTATATATTCATTTGTTGTTGTTGGAATGATATCACTTTGATTATTGAAAAATGACTCCCACCAAACTAAATCAGCAATGTCAAAGTACTCATATGTATATCTAATACATTTTTTAATTTCTTCCAGGCAATCAGAATAATTTATATCTCTATTATGTCTGCGTGGATTCTAAACTTCACCAACTGATTGTAATAACAATATTTTTGATGCAAATATTGGATGATCTGGAATGAACTTCAAAAATTGCAAATATGATGACGGTGCCCATTCTGCAGTAGTTGAATACTTCTTGCCCGATATTAGTGTTTTCCCATCAATTTTTTTGATACGAAATTGATGTTGGAAGCTAATGCCATTAAGTTGTTCAATGCATTTCCCCTCACCATAAGATCCCAGAATAAACCTTCGCATGTCAACAGTTTCTTCCAACACATCAAAAGTAGGCTATGGCATGTATGATTTCTTAATACATTCAATTAGTGATGGCAAGCTCCCAACTTCCTTCCACCTCAATGTGACTGAAAAATGACTGAACATCTTATCAATATGGTCATGAGTGTGCCCAGCAAGAAGGAAACCAACCTTTATCTTTTGAAAATTTCTCAATTCAACAAGCATGTTTAGATATCCAAAAACAACCTAATTTTTGTTTTCACGGCAAGTGTTGTCCAATTGTAGATACAAAACTTCAGGAAGATTACCAAACCAATGAGAAATCACATCATGAATTATGGTTATGGTCAGATTTGCATCATTATGAATATTTGGAGCTGTGAAGTACACCCTTGGCAACATTTTCCCATTGAAGACCATACAATCGACCAAGTGAAACTAAATAAAATTTTCCTCCTGTAAATTTTTGGGTGTGCGAACAAAATGTTGTAAAAGTGTTTTCTTCTGGTCCATACCATCAATTATCAAACCCAAATATTTATTTGGATTATCATAACACTTCTTTCGATTCTTGTACAACTTCTTCCTTTCGTTTGTTTGTTGTTCGCGATGATCCTGAAGTTCTTTGACAATTAAATCTACACAACATAAAAGAAATTCATTAAGAAATATGTTTTCATAGTTGATGACTATACAATTTTAAAAGTTAAAGTTATGAATGCTTACCTCTTTTTGACCCTTCACATTTGTCCCTTTTTTATTTAATAGAAGCACATGTACTGCAAATCGCCATCCTTGTCTTCTTAGGAATATGGACATTGTTGAATTCTTTCTTCCATACTTTCACAAAATATTGATATGTAATAAATCAGCCATGTCCCTTAGCACCTTCTGCATATTCAATGTATAAGTTGTAGATTTCTCGTCTTGAAAAATTATCTGGAATATGTATTGTCTCTCTATTTGGCATACACTCTCCATGCTTTGAAAAGAAATCTTTCATCCATGACATTGTAGTATTTGATAATGGCCCAAATTGTCTTTTATGACGTATTTATGAATAAAATGTGGGATCCTTTTCCAAATTTTCTTAAATTTTCGAGAGACGAAAATTCCCAATCGAATGAAACATTTTGAAAGCTTTTCTACAGATAAATAAAGTCCCAATATGATAATCATAACCTAACAATGTAGATTGCATGCGCCCAACTAAATATGAATTTTGCATGCTTTTATTCATTGACAAATATCTCTTCCCGCTTTCTAATGCAAATTTGAAATCCATATGTTTCAAGCAATTTTTTTGGCAACATTCACTTGAAATGAGAGCGCTGATAGAACTTCTTCTCGTCAGATATTCTGCTCTACCCCTTGTATAACCAGAACAGCTTGCATTGATACGAAAAGGTCTGCTCCTCCTCGATACAATATTTCTTGGCAACATCTCCATCATTGGATCATCATTTGTATAAGGATTTTCATCATCATTAAGAGGAATGTTATCCACACTATGATCAGTTGTGCTTTTCAAATATTTACTTAGAGGATATTCTTCATCTTCCCCTTCTTTAGTGCTACTGTCATAGTCCTTAGAATTCGGACTGAATGGAAAATCTGACTCGATGTTTAATGGATATTCTTCCTCATGTGCATTGTTAGTGCTACTCTCATTGATAGGTCCCTATAATACTAATGATTACCCCATTACTATTGTAGTTGTATCCCTTATTAATATTGTTGTGCCCCTATTATCCCCATATTTTTATTATTGTGCCCCATAGAATCCTTCTATTGTTATTTTTGTGGCTTTATATTATTATTGTTAGGTCGGCTGGGTTATATTGTGACTCCTTACACTCCTATATATAGAAAGGAGGTTTTGTCATTTGAATCATCCAAGAATTGTTCATTTATGTAATGTAAAGAAGGTTGCCCCCTCGAAGAGGCTGAATTCTAAGGCGTTGATCTATCTTTTCAATCTTTTCTTGAGCTAGTTTTATAACATTTGGTATTAGAGCTTTAGATTCTATGGTTTCTCTGCTCCAAACAGGTCATCGTGGCATTTTTGCTATAACTTTTTTTCTGCGACGTTTCAGAAGCTAAAAAAAAACCAATTTGAGAAGAAATCGCGCTAAATCTTGGGTCCACATTTCAGAGCTTTTCGCGCTATATTTGCGGAGATATGATCTGAGGAAGTTGGTCTTTTTGCAGACTCCTGAATTACATTCCAAACAGGTGACCTGGGGAAAATCGTCATAACTTTCTTTCTGAGCATTGGATTGAAATTTCATAAGAAGGTACAGAAAGAGGACGAAATTTAGTTTCTTTTATATATTTTTCAGAGCCAAAAGTCAAAACAGTGACTCGTGGCATGTCGTACAAGTTCACTCTACTGAACTAGTCTATAATCAGGTCACTGTGGGAGATTGTGCATAACTCTTTCTTGGAGAATTAAATTTGGATCAGACTGGTGGCATTGGAAAGAGGACGCAGAGGGCTACTACAGGTCGCAATTTCAGAACTGGATGATCCAAAATTACAGAGATACATTAGATTCAATATCAGGCTCCTACAAAGTGAAAAAAGGTGTGTAGTTTTTTTAAATTTTTGCATAAGCTTGGTTTGAAAAATTAGTTGAAGGAATTCAAAGGGCATATTAAAGCATTATTATCAGTAATTGATGCCCCGGGGAAAGAAAATTCAAACACCTAGTAGGCAACTTGAAAGCTCTAACATGACTCATGAAGAAGAGGAAGAAATGCAACATGATATATCAAAATTACGAGACCAAGTGCAACACGTGTCACTTGCACAAAAAGGAACAGAATCTAAGATGGATGGTTTAAAGAA
Source organism: Pinus tabuliformis (assembly GCA_031772625.1). Lineage (NCBI taxonomy): Eukaryota > Viridiplantae > Streptophyta > Pinopsida > Pinales > Pinaceae > Pinus > Pinus tabuliformis. The sequence goes on along the minus strand of CM062814.1, from coordinate 209,869,760 downwards.
AGATGTAGAAGCTAAGATAGATGGTTTAAAGAAAGATGTAGAAGCTAAGATGGATTGTTTAAATAAAGGCGTAGAAGCTAAGATGAATGACGTGGAAGCTAAGATGGACGATTTGAAGATAGATTTGAAGACAGACATGGAAGAATTGAAGATAAATATGAATAAGTTGCTACAAAAAATGGTCACTATGGTGAAAGGGTAGTAAAGGAAGCACATGATGAGAACAAAAGAAATGTTAATCATGATTCCATAGACTCTAATGTTGGATCGAAGACCCACCATATTCCAAAAATCGATATGAGGAAGTTTTGATGGCAAGGATCCTGCAACATGGATATTACAAATGGAGCAATTTTTCGATCTCAATAATGTGCAAAACACACAAAAGGTACGTATTGCAACTTTATATTTGGAACTAAATCAGTTTGTATGGTGTCAATGGCTTTGCTCTCGTAAACAAATTATCACTTGGGCAATTTTTACGGAAGAATTGACAGCACATTATGAGGATACAAAAAGCAACACTTTTTTTAGCCAATTGATAAGTCTCAAACAAAAAGGTTCAATAATGGAGCACATTGAGGAGTTCCAAAAATTGAACATAAAGGTAAAAAAAATTTCCAAAGGAGCATAGGATTGATGTGTTCATAGGGACTTTAAAGGATAATATCCAACATGATGTTCACCTTTGGGAGCATGATTCATTAGAAAAGGCATTCAGGTTAGCAAGAAAAATGGAAAGCAAAATTATGGCAACCAGGAAGCACACCAGTCACAACTATAAAGATGGAAGTGTTGTTACCCCTAGCCTTCCACAACCTATAAGATTGACACCACAACAATTGAAAGAAAAAAGAGCAAAAGGGCTTTGTTACAGTTGTGACCAAATACACTAAAGGTCATAAGTGTGCTGAGAAGAAATTATTCTACATAGATTGTGAAGAGGAAGAAGAAAAGGAGCAAGAAAGGTCAAAGGAAGAGGATATACTCTAGGAACAAAGCCTAGATAAAGAAAAAATGAATCCGACCATATCTTGTAATGCATTGGCTGGAATTACCACTCATCAAACCATCAAGATAGAAAGACAAATCAAGAAGAAAAAGGTAATAGTGTTGATTGATTCAGGAAGTACCCACAATTTTATTCATTGTAAGGTAGCAAAGGAATTGAATTGCTTCCTATATCCAGCACCAGAGTGTCAAGTGATGATTGCAAATGGAGGAACGATAAATTTCTCTGGAAAGTGCCATAATATCAATCTATCCATGGGAGAATATGTATTGACTAGCCCAATGCTTTCCATTCCAATGGGAAGTGCTGATGTTGTACTAGGAATCCAATGGCTACAATCCTTGGGTACAATAACTTTTAATTTTCAAGAACTCTTCATGAAATTTTCTGTGGAAGGAAAGGAAGTTGAATTAAGGGGTATTGCAGGGAAACCGAGAAAGATAATCAGCTCTAACGGTATGACAAAGCTTCTAAAATAGTAACAAAGAGGTGTAATTGCACAATTATGTTCGTTAGATGTTTCCACATCGGAATCATCTATTTCTCCAGATCTCCAAAAAGTCTTGGACAATCATTCCAAGGTATTTGAGACTCCCAAAGGTCTACCACCTATTCGTGATCATGATCATGCTATTCATCTGATTCCAGGAAGTGTTCCTCCAAACATCAGGCCGTACAGATATCCCTATGCCCAAAAGAGTGAAATTGAATGTATGGTTGCAGAAATGCTGGAGGCTGGTATAATTCAACCTAGTCAAAGTTCGTTCTCTGCTCCAATAGTATCGGTGCACAAGAAGGATGGATCATGGCGCATGTGTCCGGATTATAGGGAGCTCAACAAGCTCATTATTAAAGATAAGTTTTCCATTCCTGTCATTGATGAATTATTGGATGAATTGCATGGATCAATTTACTTCACCAAGTTGGATCTTCGATCAGGATATCATCAAATCATAATGAAGACTGAAGACATTCCAAAAACAGCATTTAGAACTCATGAGGGTCATTATGAATTTTTGGTCATGCCTTTTGGCCTTACCAATGCACCTTCTACATTTCAAGGTTTGATGAATTCCATTTTCAAACCCTTCCTTAGAAAATTTGTGTTAGTATTTTTTGATGATATACTAATCTACAGCAAGTCTTGGAAGGATCATGTTGAACATGTTGACAGGGTACTACAACTATTGGAGGAGAAACAATTATATGCAAAAGATCCAAATGTTTCTTTGGAGTACAAGAGGTAGAATATCTGGGTCATATTGTATCTCATGAAGGAGTTAATGTAGGCCCTAGAAAAATTAAAGCCATTAAGGAATGGAAAATCCCCACATCCATAAAGCATCTGCAAGGATTTCTCGAGTTGACAGGGTATTATCACAAGTTTGTTAAGAATTATGGGAGAATAGCAGCACCTCTAACAACATTATTGAAGAAAGATGCATTTTCATGGACTCCATAAGCAAAAAAGGCCTTCGAACATCTTAAAGAGGCAATGTGCCAAGCACCGGTCTTAGCTACACCAGACTTCACAAAAACCTTTATAGTGAAATGTGATGCTTCAGGAAATGGAATTGGTGCTGTTTTAATGCAAGATGAAAGACCCATTTCTTTTGAAAGTCGTCCAATCAAGGGAAATTTTTTACACAAAGCTATTTATGGGAAGGAAATGTTGGCAATACTACATGCACTTAAGAAATGGCGACCCTACCTAATGGGAAGACACTTCAAGGTAAAAATGGATCATGATAGCCTTAAATACTTTTTGGAACAAAGATTATCCTCTGAAGAGCAACAAAAGTGGGTCACAAAGATGTTGGGTTATGAATTTGAAATCATCTACAAAAAAGGGAAGCAAAATGTGGTGGCAGATTCACTCTCTAGAAAGGATAAGGACGTGGAAGCGTTGTTGTGCACCATTTCTATTATCCAACCAGATTGGATAAATGAAGCAAGGGAGGAGTGGAAGAATTATGAAGAAGTGTGGGCACTTATTCGAAAGTTACAACAAGATTCCAGTACATCTGATACATTTAGCTGGCAAAATGATTCGTTATGGTAAAAATATCGCTTATACCTCTGTAAGAATTCGCAACTCAAACAAAAGATTCTTATGGAATTGCACACTTCTCCCTTAGGAGGGCACTCAGGATTTTTAAAAACTTACCACAGGGTTAAGAAGGTATTTTTTTGGGATGGCCTTAGATCAGATATTCAAAAGTTTGTGGCGGAATGTTTGATTTGCCAACAAAATAAAGTTGAAACAATTAAGACCCCGGGTCTATTAAAACCTTTATCCATTCCAAGCCAACGTTTGGAGGAGGTTTCAATGGATTTTATCACAGGTTTACCCAAGTCTGAGGGAAAGAGTGTCATCATGGTGGTAGTTGAAAAACTTACCAAGTATGCACACTTTTGTGCATTATCACATCCATTGAAAGCCAGTACAGTTTCTACTGCATTTATGGAAATAATTCAAAAGCTACATGGAAACCCAAAGATTATTGTAAGTGACAGAGATCCCATTTTCACTGGAAATTTTTGGACAGAATTATTTTCTTGTCTTGGTACTCAGTTAGCTCATAGCTCATCTTATCATCCTCAATCTGATGGGCAAACTGAGATAGTAAACAAATGTTTGGAAGGACATCTTCGTTGCTTTGTATCTGATAAACAAACACAATGGGTCAAATGGTTGCCTTTGGCTGAATGGTGGTATAACACTTCCTTCCATACATCAACAAAAATGACCCCATTTATGGCACTTTATGGATATCAGCCACCATCCATCACATCATATTTACAAGAGAATTCTAAGGTTCAAGCAGTAGAACATCACATTAAACATCAACAACAAGTCCTCCAACTCTTAAAGGATAACCTCGTGTTGGCACATAATAGAATGAAACAAAAGGCCGATCAACATCGCAGCGAAAGAAGTTTTGATGTAGGCAATTAGGTATTCATACGGCTACAACCATATAAACAAATGTCCCTCAAGCAAGCTAAGAAGGATAATAAATTATCACCAAAGTATTATGGTCCGTACAAGGTGTTGCAAAAGATTGGTACTATGGCATACAAATTGGAGCTTCCTGCAGCGTTTCGAGTGCACCCAGTTTTCCATGTTTCATGTTTAAAGAAGGTTATAGGTGACAAGCTCCCAGTTCAAACAATATTGTCAGAACTTGACGAGGAAGGAAAAATTATATTGGAACCGGAAGCAGTCACAGAAACAAGAACTCGACAGCTACAAAATCGATTAATCTCGGAGTATCTCATCAAGTGGAAGAACTTATCCGCTAAAGATTCCACATGGGAGGATGAGAATTTTATACAGAAGCATCCAGAACTACTCAAGCGTTGAGGACAACACTTTTTTTGAAGGAGAGGGGCATGATAGGTCCCTATAATACTAGTGATTACCCCATTACTATTGTAGTTGTATCCCTTATTAATATTGTTGTGCCCCTATTGTCCTCATATTTTTATTACTGTGCCCCATAGAATCCCTCTATTGTTATTTTTATGGCTTTATATTATTATTGTTGGGTTGGCTAGGTTATATTGTGACTCCTTACACTCCTATATATAGAAATGAGGTTTTGTCATTTGAATCATCCAAGAATTGTTCATTTATGTAATGTAAAGGAGGTTGCCCCATCGAAGAGGTTGAATTCTAAGGCATTGATCTATCTTTTCTTGAGCTGGTTTTATAACACTCATAGTCCATAGAATTAGAACTACGTCGAAAATGTGACTGTTTACTTATTGAAGATGTTGCATCTTGTCCTTTGTCACTGCTACCTTTATACTCATTAGAATTAGGACTAAGTGCATCATCCTGTCCTTCATCACTACTGCTCTCATAGTCCTTAGAATTAGGACTAAGAGGACACAGTGACACTCCATTCTTTTGAAATTCATCATCACGCTCTTCATAACTGTTGCTCTCATAGTCCTTAGAATTAGGACTAAGTGGACACCGTGACACTCCAATCTTTTGAAATTCATCATCCCGCTCTTCATCACTGCTGCTCTCATAGTCCTTAGAATTAGGACTAATTGGACACCGTGACACTCCATACTTTTGAAATTCATCATCATGCTCTTCATCACTACTGCTCTCATAGTCCTTAGAATTAGGACTAAGTGGACACTTTGACACTCCATTCTTTTGAAATTCATTATCACACTCTTCATCACTGCTGCTCTCATAGTCCTTAGAATTTGAACTAAGTGGACACTGTGACACTCCATTCTTTTGAAATTTGTCATCATGCTCTTCAAAACTGCTACTCTCATAGTCCTCGGAATTATGACTAAATGGACACTGTGACACTCCATTCTTTTGAACTTCCCCATCATGCTCTTCAAAATTGCTGCTCTCAAAGTCCTCAGAATTAGGACTAAGTGGACATTGTGACACTCCATTCTTTTGAACTTCACCATCATGTTCTTCATCACGGCTGCTTTCATAGTCCTTAAAAGTAGGACTAAGTGGAATCTGAGACTCTTTATTTATTTGAAATTCTCAATCCCCTCTTTCATCACTGTTGCTCTCATAGTCCTTAGAATTAGGACTAAGTGGAAGAATTGACTTTCTATTCATAGTGGAAGAATTCCCGCTATATTCATCAATATGAATAGAGTTGTTATGCGATGAAAATGTTTATGGTGTATAAATCGAAACTTCACTATCAGAACAATCCATTCCTTTCAAATAGAAGATGTTGAATGATACAAATGGAGAGTCTCCTAAAGATATGATATAGCTTAAAGAATGAAATTTTCCCTCCAAAAAGTTTCGCGAAAATATTTCCCTCCAAAAATTTTTGCGAAAATATTTCCTTCCAAAAAGTTTGTTAGATTTATTTATCTTCATTATTTTATTTTACAATTTATTGAAAAATGTAAACTAATTTTTTTTATGAAATAAATCATTAAAATTAAAATTGTAAACTACAACTTCTACATTAATTATTTTAATAGTTAAAGTATATAATATTTACTAAACAATTGTTTTTTTTTAATATATTCTAAAACAAACTAATCCCATATTCAACCCGTTATAAAACAATTCTACAATATTCGCTTTATAATATTTAAAACAAATTATCCCACATTAACCGTATGGTAAAACATCTCCGTAATTTCACTTATATATTAAAATTTCATTATCACTATTACTCACATCACATTCAGGTTTTCTGAAAATCGTTGAAAGACTCGTGAATTTGTGGAGCAGCTACATTGTTATCAACGAAGAATTCTCGCAATTGAAAGGTAAGTTAAATTTTTTCCCTTGAAAATGTTCATATTAAATTAGTTTAATGAAAAAGATTTTTTTTTTAAATTAATAATTTTTCTGATCCAAAATAACAATTACGTCCGTCGTGAGCATGGTGGGCCCGATCAAACTCAATCGCCCAATAGCCATGGGTGGGCCGTCGTGGTGTCGCGGGGTGGGCGGGGAAGTCGGGCGAGCGGGCGAGGTGTGAGAGCGTGGGGAGGCGGTAGGGGGTGTGGGGGCGGCCCGGCGGCTCGCCCACCTGTTGCAGGGTTGGGCGATTATGAGAATCGCCCAACCCCGCAGCAGGCAGGCGAGCTACTAGGGTGGGCGCCGCAGCCCGACTCGTCCCCTTCCTGCCACCCCCCCTCCTCACAACCTCACTCCCTTCACCCACACCCCGCGCCCCCTTAACCCCCTCTCCACATTCCACCCCCTCATCCCCTACCACCAACACCCCAGACCCCTCACCCCCACATCCCCACATGATTCGCTAACCCTCCCATCCCCACTCGGACCAGCCCCTTCCACCTCCACACGCCCACGTCGCCGCTATCCCCTCACCCACACCCACTCGCCCTCCCCGTCATCTTCATCCCCCCCCACACCCAACCGACTACACCCCACATCGACTCCCCCACCCACACCCCCTCACCCGCGCACGCCCCACCTTCGCCCGCCCTCGGCACGCCCTCCCCCTCACCTCCTTCCCACCCACGTGTCTTCCCCCTAACCCACCTTCTCGACCCCCTCACCCGCACGGCCTCCCCACACGCGCCCTCCACCTGACCCTCTCCCGCGCCACCCCCTCCATCTCCTCTTACCCCCTCACCCCCACTTTCCTCCCCCCCCACCCCCGCGCTCCACCCCTCCCCCTCCCTCTCCCCCCCGCGCCCTCCCTCTTCCCATCCCCCTCCCCCCTTGCGCCCCCTCCTCCTCCCCCTCCCCCTCCCCTCACACGCGCCTGCTGCCCCCCTCGCTCACACCCTCCCCCTCCCTCACCCCCCCTCACCCACGCTCCCCCCCACCCCCTTCGCCCTCCCTCCCTCCCGCGACCCGCCCTCGGTCGGTGCCACCCCGGCGGCTTGCCCCCCGCCCGATTGGCGGCCGGGCGATTCCCGGAATCGCCCGGCCGTAGGCCAGGCGAGGGTGCCAGCCGCCGAGGTGGCCCAACCAAGGCCTGCGCCACCCCGGCGGGGGGCGAGCCACCGAGGTGGCCCAACCAAGGCCTGCGCCACCCCATCGAGCCACCCCCCCACCCTACTGGTGGCCAGGCGATTCCGGGAATCGCCCTTCCACCGGTCGGGCGGGGGGCGGGCTGCGGGAGGGAGGGAGGGCGGAGAGGGGTAGGGGTAGGGGAGAGGGCGCGGGGCGGGGAAGGAGGAGGGGGAGGCGACAGGGGGGATGAGGGAGGGGAGAGGGCGCAGGGGGGGGGGGTTGGTGGGGGGAGAAGGGGAGGGCGCAGGGTGGGTGAGAGAGGGGGAGGAGGGGATGAGGGAGGGTGGAGGGGGCTGGGAGGAGGGAGCGGCCGAGGGAGGGCGTGGGCAGAAGGGTGAAGGAGGGAGAGCGTGTGGAGGGGAGCGGGGGGGACCGAGTGAGGGGGAGGGAGGGGAGCGTGGGTGAGAGGATGGGTGGGAGTGAGGGGGCGCAGGGTGAAGAGGAGGGTGGTGGAGGGTTGTCACTCACGATGGTTATTACTCATTTTGAATTAATGGAAACTTCTGTTATACACTTTCTGTTTACAAACAATTTTCTTCACTTATTTCAGGTTAAGTTTGCGAAGATTTTTAATGTGCATGGTTCATTTTGTTTCATGTTTGACTTGGTGATATATTTTTTATTTAAAATCTTTGGCGGTATATTATAATTACTTTCGGTCAAATATTTTTTTATTTTCAATTTTTTTTATTCATTACACATATATTTTTTTGTACTTATTAAAAAAATCAGACATATATTAAATGAAATATTAAAATAAATTATTTTAAATTTCAAAATATTAGATTTTTGGGTTTAGTAGATATCAAAATGTAAATATCATTTTGAGCGTAAAACATGATTTTTTATTATTCTACATTTTTATTAGATATAGAATCAAGATAGATCTATGAAAATTTCGACTAAAAAAATAATAAAATGTAAGAATTTTATTATTTTCACTACTTTCATATAATATATACATAGTTAATTTTGGAATGTTTTATTCGTGATTTACTTTTTCTACATTAGAATGTTAATGCATACCCTTTTAGAATGTGAGGGCGGGAGAGGGTGGGGGGGGGCGTGTGGGTAAGGAGGAGGGCGTGGGCGGATGGAAAGGTGGGTGGAGGCCATGGGCGGGTGGAAGGGTGGAAGGAGGGCATGCTGATGAAGGGGTCGGCGTTAGCGGGCGTGGGCGAGGAGGGCGTGTGGGTGAGGGGGCGGGCAGAGAAGGGGAGAGCAAGGGAGGGCGAGGGCGTAGGGCAAGGGTGGGCAGGGAGGTGGAGGCCATGGGCGAGGCTGTGTGGGGATGTCAGGTGGGCGAGGATGTGCGGGAGTGCCTAGTGTGTGAGGGGGTGTGGGAGGGATCAGGTAGGTGGGCGGGCGAGAGGGGTGGCGGAGAGGCGGGTTTGTGTGAGGAGGTGAGGGAGTGTGTGAGGGGGGGTGAGAGGAGTGGGGGAGAGGCAGGTGGGTGTAAGGGAAGAGGGTCGGTGTGGGCGCGTAGGGGTGGAAGGTGGTCGGGTGCGGGTGGAGATCAGGAGGTTGGCGGGTCAAGGGGGTCGGGTGCAGGTGAGGATGGGGAGGTTGGGGGCTGGCCCACCCCGCACGACACCCCCCCCCCCCCCCCGCACGCTCGCCCCCACTCACCGCCCGCCCGTCCACACCCGCGCACCCTTCTCGCCCACACCCACCTAGCCTGCTCGCCAACCCCGCCCGCCTTCACCCACCTGGCTGCCCACTCTACCCCGCCGTCCCTCACCCGACCTCCCGTCTGCCCACCGACCCACCTGACGCCAACCCGCCCATCCGCCCGTTAGGGGTAGCTGGGAAATTCTGATTATACAAATAAAAATTTTATGATATATTTTCGTTGTTAATTTAAGTTAATATGTTTTTGTTATTTACTGATTTATGTGTTTCTATTTTTCAGGAAAATGGCATCAAAGAAAATTTTTGTGAATCTTTCTGGACCAAAGACTTTTAAAGGTGCATCTTCAAGAAACATTGGTGCATGAACTCCACCTGAGCTCATGACTACAAATCTTTCAAGTGTCTCAAGTGATAAGAAGATGATTTCAGACTGGAAGAATTCAAAAGAAATGAAATTTCCATCAAGAATCTGGTATGTGAAAGAAAGAGAAAGCACAAATGTGAATATATATCTATATATTGATATACCGAATGATAATGGAATTTTTGAGGTGATGGGAAGAGTCATAGATATGTGTTCGGTACCGGACACTGAAATTGTTTACATACTTACAAAAGCTCCCAAGTCACATGAAAGGATTAAATACTGACTATCATATTCATTGTATGACATGAAAGAGGTATCTACAAAGTTGTGTAAACAAATCGTAAATGAGATGACACAAAACATCGTAAGTATTGTTCTTTATATTTGTATTTTGCGTTCTTAAAAGTGTCTCGCTATATTTTTTTAACTTTGTTTTTTATTGACATATGATATTTTGTTTGGTAGAATTTTGTTGAAAGTTGTTCAATTAGGTTGGGAGGCATTCATTTCAAAGAGCATGATATCATGAAAGTTGTCAGCAGTTTTTACTCAATGTCAAAAGAAGATATGGAAAACAAGCAAAATGTAGTAATTGATAATGCTACAAAACTACATCCAAAGAATCAGAAAAAAAAAGGCCTCTGGTGGATAAATCTAGCAAGGGTAAACAAGTTACTTTTGAGGACAATGAAGTTGAAATTGACAGTGAAGCATATGTTGCCATTACTGAAGATGACATTGGTACTGAGAAGAGTCGTAAAAGACCAAAAGTAACAATGCCCAAGAATAAATCTGTTGGGAATTTTATGACGAAGAAAAGTAAAGTTGAAGATTTTGAAGCAGTCATTACCAGCAGTCAAGAACCTAGTGAAACTTCAAAAGAAAGCAGAGAAATCATTACACCAGTTGCTGATTTAGAGGATGGAATTATCAAAACAAAACAAAATGCCATTTGAGAGAATTTGACAAAGAGAAACTTAATTGATGGTGGCCGTACATTTCAGCTAAATGTTAGGCAAACCTATAAGGCAAGTGAAGGACATTGTCAATACCAAGTTAGAAAGCCACATTATCTGCATGTTCACAACTTGAAGACATTGATGAGGTACAATCCATATGTTCATGTGGTTAGTTATGTGCTTCTTGTTGATCCACTTCAAGTTCCCAACAAAGAAGCATTTGATAGGTCAAAATGTTTTGAATATAATTATTATGTGCTTGGGGGGAACCATTCTGTAGAAGCTCAAAGACAATTGATGGAGGAATATCCTAATAACCTACATTTTGAAACAATGAAATGTATCATTTACATTGGTTTATCAGATAAAGAAGAAAAGTTAGTGGCATGGGATCATAATTCAGATAATGAATATAGGATGTCTATGACTTTCATCCAAAGGGTTAGATTTACTCGTAGTGAATTTGAAGAAAAATGTGGTGGGGATAGGATAAATGTTACTGCATATTTCCGAAAGGAATGTTGTATGGAAATAGGCTATCAAATTGATGAGAAAACCAATTCAAAAGGTGGAAAAGGCAACAAAAATAGTGATTTATTTAGAGGTGTTGATAACATTTTCCAATTGGCATTTAGAACTAAAGATGTTTGGAAGTTGATTGATGAGATTTTTAGCACGTGGGAAGACATTGCCATTAAAAACTAGAGGGTCAAAAAGTCTAAGCCATTGATATGTAGCAACACTAAATCAGCTCCTGAAATGAAACAGCTTCCAGAAGATATGACTATCACACCTTGGAGTGCGATGCAAGGAGTGAAAGATGACAAAATTGTCATAACAATATTATGTCGTGTGAGGTCAGGGGAATTATCATTGAAAGAAATGTCTGAAGAATTTCAAAAGTAAGTTTGTTGAATTATTTTTATTCATTTCTAGATTATAATTATATTTTAAATAAAACTTGTTCTCGGTAGTATTTGTTATACATATCATTATATTAACTTTTTGTTACTCTATCTATGCAGTCACAAAGTTTACATGAAAATTCAAGAACAAATGGTTAGATTGTTGAATGAAGATAGTTGGGATGATGTTGTACGCAACTATCCAGATTCAAGTTCTACATCAACATTAAAAGCTTTTTATTTTGCATTTAAAAAAGTATCTTGATTTATACATTCATTTTTATTCACCTGTGTACTATTCTTAATTTATAACTTACACATATATTTGTTTATTTTATAAAATATGAGGAAGGATGATAATGGAGCGCCAAATAGTTTCAAAACTTTTATTGAAAAAATAAAGATCGAAAGACTGAGGAAGCAACGTATTAAGAATGTTCAACTTGATCCAACTCTTAATCATTTCATTTGGAATGGGCTAGACACTATTCAATATCAAGTAATACAAGGCGACTGTGAAGACATTGCTAAACTCATACCTAAAAAGGATTATGCCCTAGTCATTGCAGATATTCCCCATGGTTTCAATATTCCAAACATTGACTATGATAATGATCCTTATACTTATCAAACTCTTAGTAAAGTGGTTGCGGGATTTGTAGAAGTCACGTCATCACCATTATGGAGATTTATGACATTTCATTCAGACACACAATTGGCAATGATATTGTCAAGCTTCAAGGGGAAAACAAATTCAAGGATGCAACTTACATGGTAAGACGTTTAAAATGTATATTTGATTAATGTTGAAAATTTTATTTATGTACAAGTTAATTGAACTTTTACTATTTCATGTTATAGGCAAAAGTAAAATTTTCTTAACAATGAAGATCAACAATTTATAAATGATTGTGAGTTCATTGATATTGATAGTTGGGCAAAATATGATAGACATATGTCTATGATTTTTAATCAGATAGACGGAAAGAGTCATAGCCAAATACTGACTTATGATGCTGTTGTGACAAAACTAACATATGAAGACAAAGAAGCAAAAAGAGAGATAGTTAACATTTATCAAAAACCACAATTATTGATTAACTATCTTATAGAAATATGTTCAAATGAAGGAGATTGGGTTCTGGATTTATTTTCTACCTCAGGTAAGTTTTATTATATGGAATTGAATTTCAATATGTTATTTTTTAATTAATATGTCATTGTACTAATTTAGTTCATTATTTCTTTTGTGCTTGATAATTAGGTACAACACTAGCATGTTGCCTTCAAAAAGGAAGAAATTGCATTGCAATTGAAAAAGATCCAGTACAATGCAATTTCATTCAGCAAAGAATTAATGTTCTTCAATTTCTTCCAGATGCAATGCAAGAAATTGGGTTTAAGAAATGGGAATTTAGTGAATCACATGTGGCAAAAAAGGTAAAGGAACCTCAACCACCATTACATGGAATATTTGGAAAGACATACATTGGGAGATTCGCAGACATCAAAGATCCATTAGAAGAGGAAAATGAGCAAAAGGAAACAGAAAATATTGTGAAAGAAGACAATAATGAAACTCTAGAGGATGAAGAGTTTGGATTACGTGACATTGTTGATTAAATTTAAGTTATGCTTGGAAATCAAGCTTTGCAATGTTTTGACTTTGACATTTTATGAGAAGAATAAACACTCAATTAGGGTTGTTATGCGTTCAATATTTGTAATATGTGATTTTCGCATTGATTTTTAAGTTAATCATTATTTTTTGAAAAAAAAAGTGGTTATTATTATTTTTTTGACATGAAATTCATAAAAAAAACTATTATTTAATCATTTTTAGTTAAAATTTTTGTATAAAAATTGTGATTTTGACATGTCTATTCTAGCAAAAAGTTATCAAAATGTATAGTTTTTTAGTTATATTTATGTTAAAAATGATTATTTTTATGTCTATTGTTAAAAAATATTGTTTTTTTAGAAACAATTACTTCATGTGGATTGAAAAATTAATTAAGGATGTATAAATATGTAGAATATCGAAAATTCAAAATATCGACTTTCTAATTTAAAAATGAAAAACAATAAAAACCTCACTACAAAAAAATTAAAATAAAAATAAAAAACAAGAAAATATGAAGAAAACGACCACTTCAAAAATTATCAAATTTACAAAATAATTATTTACATTTTATATATTAGAAAATTTAAAGCCAAAAAACAGGTCTTTCAAAAAAGGGTGTGATGCAGAATACTCACTTTTTTAAATTAGCATGAAAATCACTACCTTTCTAAAACGTAATGTACATAATAAAAAAATAAAGTGCCAAAAGCTATGCTCGAAAAAAAACATGTGTGTTCTGCATCACCTATTTTCAAAATCAGGTCACTTTTTTGCTATCTCTATGAAACAAGTAACAGTATCAATTCCTGTTTCAAAGTTTACACTGTTCTTACTCATCCAACTGACTACACCTCCAAATAGGTTAAACACATACCCGCTTGTAGATATTCTCTGATTCAAATCTCCAGCCTAGTCTGCATCAACAAAGCCACGAATATTCAGAACTCTGTCCAATCTTAGTCTTCCTTGGTAGTACAAACCATAATCACTAGTGCCACACAAATACCTGAAAACCCGCTTCACTGATGTCCAATGCTCATTCCCTGGTTTTGACATAAACCTGATCAATACTCCCACTGCATGTGCAATGTCTGGTCTAATATAGACCATTGCATACATAAGGCTACCCACTGCACTTGCATATGGAACACGGGACATATCCTCTTCCTCTTCTTGTGTCTTGGGACACTATTCAGCAGATAACTTTACACTTACAAGAATAGGAACCTTCACTAGTTTACTATCCTGCATATTAAACCTCTGCAGTATTGTCTCGACATACTTCCTTTGGTTTAACCAGAGCTTCCTCTTTTCCCAATCTCTTTTAATTTCCATGCCCAAAATATAGTTTGCAGCACCAAGATCTTTCATGTTGAATTTGTAGGACAATTGGGTCTTCAAATCCTAGATAATTTCTTTGTTATTTCCAACCAACAACATATCATTCACATACAAGACCAGATAAATAACACAGTCACCAATTAATTTAAAATACACACAGTGATCTGCTTTGCTTCTGGTGAAGCCAAGTCCCTGTATAAATGTATCAAATTTCTGATACCACATCCTTGGTGATTGTTTTAACTCATACAGAGACTTCTTTAACTTGCATACCAGTTCTTTCTTACCCTTCACTGCAAAGCCTTCAGGTTGCTTCATGTAGATCTCCTCTTCTAGATCCCTGTGAAGAAATGTTGTCTTCACATCCATTTGTTCTACCTCAAAATCAAAAGTAGCAGCAACAGATAAAAGTAACCTAATAGAAGTTACCTTGGCAACATGAGAAAAAATATCACCAAAATCAATTCCCGGCACCTAGGAATAACCTTTTGCTACCAATCGAGCTTTGTATTTCTCCACCTCTCCTTCTGCATTTTTCTTCTTCTTGAACACCCATTTGCTGTCAATGGATTTCCTTCCAACCGGCAACTCCACCAGATCCCAAGCCTCATTTTTGTGCAAATATGCCATTTCATCAACCATGGTCTTTTTTTCAGAGTTTTCCATCCTCTGAATCTACTGCTTCCTTCATAGTTATGGGATCATCATCAATAATAGATAAAACAAAACTTGAACAGAAAGTAAATGGACTATACCTTTCTAGCTGCCTTCTTTCTCGAACTGATCTTCTTACACCTGGAGTTTGTGGCTCTTCATCTTCTGATTCCTCCTCTGCTGTAGAGTCTGATTCTCCCTCCTTTAGCTCAAACTCTATCTTCTCAGGGTCCTTTCATTGGAGTTCATGTTTAATAAAATCTTTCACCTCTCTGAACACCACATCTCGGCTATACACAACCTTCCTTGTTGCTAGGTTCCAAAGCTTATAACCCTTTAAACCATCCTTATACCCAATAAAGATGCACTTTTCAGATTTACTATCCAACTTGGTTCATTTCTCCTTTGGAACATGTACATATGCATCACATCCAAATACCCTTAGATGTGAAGGAGAGGGTTTCTTACCAGTCCATACCTCTTGTGGAGTCTTATCCTCCAACGCTGATGAAGGTGATCTGTTGACCAAGTGACATGTTGTCTCCACCGCCTCTACCCAGAATTCCTGTCCTAACCTGGCACCACTGAACATGATTCTTGCCCTTTCCATCAACGTCTTGTTCATTCTTTCTGCAACTCCATTTTGTTGAGGTGTATATGAAATAGTCTTATGTCGTGCTATACCACACTTCTTATAGAATTCTTCAAATTCCTTACTGCAAAACTCTCCACCGTTATCTGCCCTCAGCACCTTTATCTTCTTCTCTGTCTAGTTTTCCACCAGAGCCTTAAATTCTTTAAACCTGTCAAATACGTCAGATTTCTTCTTAAGGAAATATATCCATGTATTCCTTGAGAAATCATCTATGAATGATACATAGTACACAGACTAACCTATTGATGGAACCTTCACAGGTCCAAACACGTCACTGTGCACAAGCTTTAATATATGTTTCGCCCTCTTACCACAAGAGGGGAAACTCACCCAATTCTGCTTCCCATATACACAATTTTCACAGAAATCAAAATCCAGAGAGCTATTACTCATACCTTCCACCATATCTTTACTTGTTGGATTGTGTTATATTCTTTCCATGACTAGCCCACGTAGTTAACCGGGGGGTTAGAGCACCCCCTTCGTTACGTCGATTATGTAGCGAGGGGGGGGTCACTGGGGGTTTGAGGTGTACCCGTAACTCCACTTTATGGGGTCCGGGGTAGTGCCCTGGAAAGTTTTGGTTTTGGACCCTATGTTAGGTTGGGTGGACCCACCTATGATTTTGTGCATGATTTTCGCACATGTTTTTTGGATGCGATGGTTTTCGGTCCATGGTATTGGATGTTTTAGCATGTATAAATATGTACTATAAAATTAAAAAGAACATAATGAAAAATCAAGCTGGTAGTCCCGGTTTTGGGATCCAGGGGAAAATCTCTATGTAGATTTGTTTTATGTGTTATGCTCTCGCATTGTTTATTTTCTGTGTTTTAGAATTCGTATGCAGGTAATTTATGTACGGGGTTAAAACCTACATTTGGGATCAGAGCATATTTGGCTTCAAGGGGATGCCTTTGTTACTGAGGGGTTTCCCTTGGGCCTGTGGTAGACCCTGTTCAGTGGGAAATCTTGTTACAGGGAAAAGTGTCTACATAGAACTGCTTATCCCACTAAGGTGTGGTAGCTACCTTAGAAACAAACAAAGTAAAGCTACTTTCGTTTTTCCTTTATGAAATATAGATGGGAGAAGAAAAAAGAAGACCAACCTCTGTCTTGCGCTAATCTCCTAGTTCGATTCCTCTCTCTCTTGATAGTCTTTCGCTACTTGCTCCCTTGTACGCCCAGCTTCACAGAGTACCTGTAGGATCACAGTAGCATAATACTATACAAGAACATGGATCTATAATCATAAACAATCTAGGATCAGATGTAAATTGACCATACGAATGCATAAAACATAAATGACACAAGAGTATGGAGGAAAACTTGAATGGCTTTTATTGATAACCAAGAAAGAGCCAAGGGAGTTACAACCAGTTGTTCTGACCCAGCATCATCCTCTCAGCAAGTAAGTCCTTCTTCACCTCATACAAAGCTTAGATCACCCAACACTATGATGTTGTCTCAAGAAACCAACAGCAATTCCTTACAAGATGCAAAATTCCAGCCTCTGGATCTCTCGGATGAGGGATCCATATATAGATATCTGTAAGGGAGATGAGTCAGCTTGTGATTTGATTAGTGTCTTCCCTCTGATAGTTCTTGCTTCCACTTGGAGATTGATGATCTCTTACTCATCCTTGGTCGAATTCAGAGAGGCAAGTGTCACAGGAGAAGTTTCTGGAAGATTCCATGCCTCTCCACCTCACGGATTGACACTGCCATTTGTCACTTCTCGCCCATCGCACCCCATAGAAGGGCTTTTTGAAATGCAACGCACCCACGGAGTGTACTTAGGTGAGATGCAATGCACTTTGCCTATGGAGCAGCTGAAATGATCCTGTTTTGACCAGTTTTGAGCAGTTTTTCATGGAGAACTTCTGGGAGAAGCTGTAATCAGTTGACCTTGTTCCTTTAGGGGTTAGAACAACACTTTTAGGGACTTAGGAGCCCTTGGTTTATGGACATTTCATGCTTGGGGTTGCAGTGCCCAAAAATGTCTATAACAGATCTGCGAGATCGATTCTCGTGGTGAAAGAAGATGGTGAGCAATGAAAAGATAGAGATCGAGAAATTTAATGGTCAAAGTTTTGAGTTGTAGAAACTCAAGATGGAGGATCTGTTGGTGGATAAAGATCAGTGGATCGCGGGAGATCTGGGTACTAAACCAATGGGAGTGTCTAATGAAGAATGGAAGAAGTTGGATCGGAAGGCAAAGAGCACAATATGATTGTGTGTCTCAGATTTAGTATTGCTGAACGTATCAGGGGAAGCTATGACAAAGGTTTTATGGGACAAGTTAGGGACTATGTACCAATTTGAGTCTCTGGTGATTTGATTAGTGTCTTCCCTCTGATAGTTCTTGCTTCCACTTGGAGATTGATGATCTCTTACTCATCCTTGGTCGAATTCAGAGAGGCAAGTGTGACAGGAGAAGTTTCTGGAAGATTCCATGTCTCTCCACCTCGCGGATTGACACTGCCATTTGTCACTTCTCGCCCATCTCACCCCATAGAAGGGCTTTTTGAAATTCAACGCACCCACAGAGTGTACTTAGGTGAGATGCAATGCACTTTGCCTATGGAGCAGCTAAAATGATCATGTTTTGACCAATTTTGAGCAGTTTTTCATGGAGAACTTCTGGGAGAAGTTGTAATCAGTTGACCTTGTTCCTTTAGGGGTTAGAACAACACTTTTAGGGACTTAGGAGCCCTTGGTTTATGGACATTTCATGCTTGGGGTTGCAGTGCCAAAAAATGTCTAAAACAATTGCCCCCTAAAGCATGAGGTCGTTAATCTTTTGATGTCAGGTGAAATGCTTTATTATGAGGATCCAAAGTTCTTTCAAGCTGGGAGGAGACCTGTAATAAGATACAATACAATACATTATCTTCATAATATTTTCATGATCTAGCTAAGGCGAGCATTCCCATGCTCAGCTTTATAAATTCATTTTCATGTACATAGGACAGACAATCATCTGAGTGTAGACTGATGATTCTGGTAGAGTCATCATCCCTTTGATTGGATGATTATCTATGCAGCAATAATGTACATTTGATGTCTTTATTTCCCTGAATATATATCGCAGCCCGGATGGATGAAACTAGATCTAGGGTCTTCAATCTCGTTCGATCTTCACTCGAAGTACAAGTCTATCCATGTGAGAGATGTTCTGGAGTCGAACATGGAAAGACATCGCCTGATTACCAACCAATGATGTAAGTTGTTAACAGGCGCGAGAGGAATCACCGATAATGATAATGACCCTCAAGGTACTGAAGTATAATTCACGTGGTGTGAATAAAGGACTTGGCATCGAACACCACGCAAAATCTTTCGATCGAAGGCCATTGATGTAAACCTGTCACCGGAAGTGAGAAACTTGCCATTGAGGCATGCAAGCTCCAAAGTACTGAACGGGGTGTTCCTAGATCGACTTCTTGGATAATGAGCTGATGTCAACAAGAAGCGAGCTGATGTCAACAAGAAGTGATCCGTCACAGGAGGGCCTTAATGAATCCCACATCAATGACACGGAACAGAGCAAATGATTTTAATGGAGGTGAAAACGATCTGATAACATAAGGTTCAGGGTGGCGGTCATGAAAGAATGGAGTGTAAATGTATTGTAGCGAGTGAGACACAGGTGAATTCTCTAAATGATTTCTCTTGAACATATCGGCGACACTGACGTGATGGATTGGTAGCATTAACCCCAAATGTGGATGGTGTGATGGGACCATGGCAATGTGGCCGGTGAATGAAACAACCCAACCCGACTTGGATGCGGAGTGAAAGTGTCATGTTCAAGAGCGACTTGCTACCAACAAAGTTTCTTCAAGTTTTCTTCCCAATTTTTCCCCAGTCATTGCTGACCAGCACCTCTTTATTTTTTTCAAGCTTGAGGAGGATAGCATATGATTTTTCTATAATTTTCCCTTCGGGCAAACCCATTGCTATGTTTTAACAAGCCTAGCGATAGTGAAACTCGTTCTTGTCTGCTATGGACAAGTTTATCGCTATTAAGTTTTAACGAGTTTAACTGTTAGGATATTCCGACACATAGGATATAGTTAAGTTCAACTTGGTCTAGTATAGAGTTAGGTTAGAGTTAGGTAAAGTGTGTTTCTTTACCGTTGTACATTTTGTAACTTACAATCCGACGGTCACGATATGTAGTGATCCGACGGTTCACTCTCACCTCGGTATTACCGACACTTGATCCGTGGCTTGACACCCGATTGGTCCATGAGTTCTATTTAAAGCGCATGGAGGGTCATTGTTCGGGTAATCCGTGCATGAGAGAAGCTTATGTAAATTTTCATTCTTTGATTAATAAATTGTCTGTACCCACGTTGGGACAGGCCGTGGACTGTTTCCCTCCTTGCACTCTGAGGGTTTTAACCACGTCAAAAATACTGGTGTATTGATTTGAGATCTGGTTGTGAGCGGTGTCCTCTTGGTATTCTTTCTGAGGAACTTAACCTGTAAATTCCTACATGGTATCGGAGCTATTTGAGGGCCGCGTCCGTTGGTGATCCAAATCTGAAGCCGGTAGAACTGCATGCGGCTGTCGTTTCCTAGATCTGTTGTTTCTGACTGCTTTCGGGCCGAGAGGACTGCTCTGTTGCGTTCGGAGCATCTGCTTCAGTGAGGAACCCCTTTCGTTTCACGCGAAAAGGTTTCCGGTAGCCCTAGCTGCGTCATTTTTTAGATCGGGAGGGGAAAAGAGTCTTCCCAAGGCAAGCACGCAAATCGAGGCCCCCCCCCCCCTTCTCTCTCTCTCTCTCTCTCTCTCTCTCTCTCTCAAATATTTTGTATAGATCAATTGGTTCAAAGACCTTTTAAGAGAGTAGAGGTCTTGGGTTCAAGTCTCCATTTTGTGGGGGCGGATTTTTTTCATTCCCGCACATTCGCGCACTTTGCCGGCAACGTCAACAATTTTTTTTCAAAAAGCCATAACTTCTTCATCCGGAAGCCTTTTTCAGAGCCGTTTTTTTTAAAACCGCCTATTTTTTCGAGATCTATCCATTGGACCACTTACTTTCAGCATCTTCAGCTTCAGTTGTTTTTCAAAAAATGGAAAGTCCATGCCAAGTCATTCTTGACAGCACTAACTACTTCCAATGGGTAGCCTACATGGGAGATTTACTTAGAAGTAAAGGTCTCTTCAGAATAGCCACAGACCAAGAGAAGAAACCCAAAGATGAAGACAAGGCCGAAAAATGGGAAAATCGACAAGATCAAGCACGTGGTTTGATAGGAATGTCTGTTTCTCCTGATCTTAGATTCCACATTGCAGAAATTGAAACTCCTCATGAAGCATTAGAAAAACTTGCTAAAGTTTTTGGGATTAAAAATGAAATTAGAGCCCATCAACTTGAGAATGAGTTGCTTACTTTGGATCCTAATAATTTTTCTTGCATTGAAGATTTCTTGTCCAAATTCAAGACCCTTAGATATCTCTTGGAAGGTGTTAAAGTTAAGAAAGAAGATGGTAACCTTATTTATTCCATCCTTACTAAGTTGGGACCAGCCTACTCTGTATTTGTTTCCACTTTCCATTCTACCAGGGAAGCTTTCATTTGTCAAGGCAAAGACTACAAGCCCCCTTCCTTTGACTCCTTTTGTGATTCCTTAATAAGAGAACAAGAAAAACTCTTACACCTTGGTCTTCTTAATCTTGGAAACTCTTCCTCGAAAGCGTTAGCCGCCCAGCAGCAACCAAATTCAAAGAATCCTAAGAAGTCTTATCCTCAAAGGAATGGTCCTAAACCAACTCAGCCTCAAGATGAAAGATCATTTCAGCAATATGACAAGACCAATAAAAACAAATGGAAGAAGACTGACAGACATTGTAACTTTTGTAATCGAGATGGCCACTTAGAATCTAAATGCTTTAAGAAGATGGAAGCCTTGGAAGCCGCAATGAAGAAACATAACATCCATCTGGAGCCTACTTCAACTTCAACTTCCGGAACGGCATTTTCTGCATGTCATCGTCAATCATCTCAGTCTGGTTATGCATTAAATGTATCTTCTTCTTCTTCTCATTCTCATGAGTGGCTCATTGATTCTGGAGCCTCTTGTCACATGGCCAAAAACCAAGCCATGTTTTCTTCTTTAAATGATTGTAACACCAAAAATATATATGTTGGTGATGATAGATCTCTTAATGTTGTAGGGACTGGAACTGTTCATCTAGACAATGGTCAGTTCAATGATGTATTATGTGTTCCAAACTTATCCTGCAACCTTCTATCTGTCTATCAGATAACTCATTCAGGTGAAGGTAAAATTGTTGAATTTTCACCTCATGATGTTGTAATCAAGGATCTAAAAGATCCTAAACAGATTCTAGCTACTGGTCTTGCTGATGATTCCAAAAGGTTGTATAAGTTTCACAACTTTGGGTCATCCCATCTTCCCTCAGTATTTGTTGCTCATAATGATGAAGTGAGCAAACTTTGGCATGAGCGGTATGGTCACTTAAACTATCGCTCCCTTCAGCATCTATGTAAAGAAAACATGGTGACAGGTCTTCCTATGGTATCTTGCAAAGATGGTGTTTGTTCCGGATGTGTACTCGGAAAACATCATCGGGACAGTTTTGACAAACGTGCCTCTTGGCACGCCTCAGCCCCTTTACAGCTTGTGCACAGTGATTTATGTGGTCCTCTTCCTGTTGCTTCATTCTCTGGCTGCAAGTACTTCTTAACTTTCATTGATGATTTCTCCAGACGCACTTGGGTATACTTCTTAAAACTCAAGAGCGAAGTATTTACCACCTTTTTGGCCTTCAAAGCATTCGTTGAAAAACAATCTGGACATCAAATTCTTAAGCTAAGAACTGATAATGGTGGAGAATATGTTAAAAATGCATTCATCAACTTTTGCACCGAAAATGGAATTCAAATGCAACATACTGTTCCATACACTCCACAACAAAATGGTGTAGCTGAAAGGAAAAATCGCACCTTAAAGGAAATGGCTAATTGTATGCTGCAATCTAAAGGACTCAGTCTTAGTTTTTGGGCCGAAGCAATTAATTGTGCAAATTATATAATCAATCGCACTCCTACTAAGGTTCTAGAGAATATCACTCCAGAAGAAGCTTGGAGTTCCATTAAACCAGATGTAAGTCACTTTCGTGTGTTTGGAAGTGAAGCATGGGCCCATATTCCAGATGAAAAGCATAAAGCCTTAGAACCTAAGAGTGAGAAATGTACTTTTGTTGGATATTCTGAAGATGTAAAAGGTTATAGACTTATTCCATTTAAGTCCAAAAATGTTATCATTAGAAGAGATGTAAAATTTGATGAAAATAAATCGGCCTGCGAGCCTAGTCCGGCGGATGTGCCACCTCTTCCTATCTCTTCTATCTTTGAAAACATTTCTTCTTCTGATGATGAAAGCGAGGATGATAATCCTTCCCCACCTTCTCAGGATCCTCAACTTCCAAGATGGGTCCGTGCTACTCGGGATGCAGCAGGTGATCTTGCCGGTGATCCTACAGATCAGCGACGTACACGTTCTCAGTTTGAAAGAGCCTCTTCTTTACTGGCTCAAGCTCCAGTAAATCATGATCCTGACACTTTTGCAGAAGCTTCAGGCCATCCACATTGGGAAACAGCTATGAATGAAGAATATCATTCATTGATGACAAATGATACATGGGATCTTGTTCCTCTACCAAAGGGACGCAAACTTGTTAGATGCAAATGGGTTTACAGAACCAAGTATGGACCAGATGGGAAAGTTGATAAACATAAAGCTCGTCTAGTTGCTAAGGGCTTTTCACAGGTTGAAGGCATTGACTACACTGAAACCTTCTCTCCAGTTGCCAAAATGAACTCTATCCGCCTTGTTCTTTCCCTTGCTGCCTCTTTAAAATGGGAAGTCCATCAAATGGATGTTAAATCTGCCTTCTTGCATGGGGACTTGCAGGAAGAAATCTATATGGAACAACCCATTGGCTTCATACAAACAGACTCCAGCCTCGTTTGTCGACTTAAGAAATCCCTTTATGGCCTCAAGCAAGCTCCTCGAGCTTGGTATGCCAAAATGGATAGCTTTCTTTTAGAATCTGGCTTTTCTAGGTGTCATTCTGACAATACTGTCTACACCAAGAAAGTGGGCAACTCTCTCATCATCCTTGTTCTTTATGTTGATGATCTTATTCTTACTGGTAGTGATCCCAACCTTATAAACCATGTGAAGTCCAGCCTTAAAAAGAAATTTGAAATGACAGACTTAGGACACTTACACTATTTTCTCGGTCTTCAAGTCTTGCAATCCCAAGAGGGTATTTTCCTTTCCCAGTCCAAGTATGCTTGTGATATTCTTCGTCATTTTCACATGGAAGACTGTAAGCCAGCCACTTCTCCCTTTCAGTCTGGAGTCAAACTTTCAGTCTCTTGTACTTCTCCTGAAGTTGATGCTACCTTATACCGTCAACTTGTCGGAAAACTCTTGTATTTAACCCATACTCGTCCTGATCTTTCCTTTGTTGTTGGCCTTGTTGCTCGTTTTATGCAAAACCCCCGTGAAAGTCATTGGAAAGCAGCTAAAAGAATACTTCGTTATGTTCGAGGTACAGTACAGTTTGGGATTCATTACAGTGCCAAAGCAGCTCCTCTGTTAGTTGGTTTCACTGATTCTGATTGGGCTGGTGACCTTGATGATCGGAAGTCTACTGCCGGTTATGTCTTCACTCTTGGTTCAGGACCTATTACATGGGCTTGTAAGAAACAGGCTGCCATTTCTCTTTCATCAGCAGAAGCAGAGTATCGTGGTGCCGTGGAAGCTAGTAAGGAAGCCTTGTGGCTTCGTCAGATCCTATCAGAGTTTGGCTTTGAGCAGCAGCATCCAACCACACTTTGGTGTGATAATCAAAGTGCCATTCAGCTATGCAAAGATCCAGTCCAGCATCAGCGCAGCAAACACATTGAACTACACATGCACTTCATCAGAAAGCTCATTCATGACCATGTTCTTGAAGTGCAATATTGTCCAACAGATGATCAGGTTGCAGACATCTTCACAAAGGCTCTCACAGAGGCGAAGTTCACTAAACTTCGATATATGCTTGGAGTTCAGGAAGTTGTCACTAAGGGGGGATAGGCTCTAGTGCCTCCTTCCTTCTCCTATTGTGTCATATTTGTAAATCCTTCAATCCTATCCCAAGTTGTTCTTAAGGGGGGATGTTAGGATATTCCGACACATAGGATATAGTTAAGTTCAACTTGGTCTAGTATAGAGTTAGGTTAGAGTTAGGTAAAGTGTGTTTCTTTACCGTTGTACATTTTGTAACTTACAATCCGACGGTCACGATATGTAGTGATCCGACGGTTCACTCTCACCTCGGTATTACCGACACTTGATCCGTGGCTTGACACCCGATTGGTCCATGAGTTCTATTTAAAGCGCATGGAGGGTCATTGTTCGGGTAATCCGTGCATGAGAGAAGCTTATGTAAATTTTCATTCTTTGATTAATAAATTGTCTGTACCCACGTTGGGACAGGCCGTGGACTGTTTCCCTCCTTGCACTCTGAGGGTTTTAACCACGTCAAAAATACTGGTGTATTGATTTGAGATCTGGTTGTGAGCGGTGTCCTCTTGGTATTCTTTCTGAGGAACTTACCCTGTAAATTCCTACATTAACGACAAAGATAACTCGGTCCTTTTCAATTTTAGAGTCTGAAAAGGGACGTAAAGGAAACTCCAAAATTACTTTTTCGTCATCTAATCCCTTAAGTCCGAAAAAGTATAAAACAATATGGAAGGGATGAATTTTTGATACTTTTAACGAGCCGAACAAAACAAGCGCTCGATCTTTTTGTGTAATAATCCCTTAGGTCCAAAAAGATTAAAATCTAAAGGAGGGATAGCACTTCCGGTCCCTTTAACGAGCTGGAGAGGCCAATGGCTCGGCAATATTTTCATATTTTACGAGTCAATTGAAAAGAGCTTAAAGGAGACTCGTCTTTTGAGGAACGAGTGATAAAATTGGGTAGCAGCTGATTCCAGGTAAGGTTTGGAATTTTCCAATCACGGCAGTGTTACAAGGATGGCTAGTGGGATCACTCTTCGCAACTGTTCCTCAAAAGGGGTAAACAATCAAATGGAGGTGAATGATCGGCCAATACAGAGTGGAGGTGATGATGAGAACACGACCAAGGCTTTAAAGGCTGAAGTACTACATTCACGATGGTTATTTATCGGGAAATAGTTCATTTTTTAATGAGCTTAAACGCGGGGAGAAACATTTGCTCATGACTTATGCTTATTTTTTAACGAGCTTGAACTATGTGCTAAAACTGCTCGATCAACGGTCATTTCTTGACTTTACCATAAATAGCTTCGTTGTTTCAAAGATTGTACTGTATTTTCAATTGCTTCATCAAACTAGTTAGAAATGAACAGTATATGTTTGAAAAATGAGTTAGAACACTAATATTTTACTCGAATTACGTAAAAAGTAATGTAAAAGTGCTTTTACCTCTCATTTTACCATTTCATTTGAACTTTGGTTTGTTGGAGCTTTGGAGGTGCTTTTTCCCCCTTGATTTTCATCAACTGATTCCGGGAGATTCTGTGGATGATTCTCGGCGCCGTCTGGACCAGGTAGGAGCTAAACCTGAGCTCTTTCATTTCATGCTTTCCATTTTGCATTCTGAGCTTGATTCCTAGTTTTTCTGAGCCTCTGGGGTTTGAAAAACTTGCCTTGGCTTCAGTGCACCCCTTGTGCATCGAAAGGTGTGTTGGATGTTAGCCTGTCTACTGGCTAACTGACATGCAATGCACCCAGAACACTACTGTAGGTGCGATGGGTGCAAGGAAGGAAGTTTATGCACAGTTTTTGATGGAAATTTTTCCTGTCTCTTACCAAAATCAAGATCTAACTCTTCTCTTGTTTGTTTTCAGATATTTTTGGAGCAAGATAACTATTACATGGCGAGAACGTGAGCATGAAGAAGAGGACATGCTTGCTTTACATGATCCGGTTACAGTAAACGCACTGCGGAACTGTGGCTTACTAAAGTTTTTCTGCATTTCTAGCGTGAGACAACAAATCAACTTGCTACAATATTTGCTCGATGCTTGGGATCCTACCAGCCAGGTGTTCCAGATTAGGGGCAAATCCATCCCCTTGACTGTAGTGGACATCTATTTCTTGACTGGCTTGTCCAGGAGGGGTGCCCCCATCTCTTTATCAGGTTCGGCCCGAGGAGGTGAATCTGTAAGAGATTATGTTCGCCAGTATTGCAGAGAGGGATCTCAGCCGAGTAAAGACGGCAAGATCATCATCCGTGATGTCACTGACAGGTCCCTCAGGACTATTCTGTTCACTTTTGGTAGGATGGCTGGTGGTGCGGCTCTTCATGTAGCCAACCGATCTTATATGCAGTATGCCTTGGAATGTCTCCAACCGAAGGTGTTCAACTAGTGCGATGCAGTACTTCTTGTGATGAAAGAACAGTTGACCAAGGTGAAGAGTGGGAGGTTGAAGAACTTTGGGTATGGTTCTATTTTGACCGCCTTTGCCTTGGAAAATATACCATTGATGCAACCGCAGTATATTGCACTCGATTTACCTTCACCGACTGAACCACGTATGAAGAGATGGGTCGACCATATGTCTAGGCATGCTGGTCAGTCTCAGATTTCCTTTTCTGATACCTTCTTCGGGTGGTTCGATCGCCAGGAGATGGTTTATTCCGAGTATCCATATGCTGGTATGGAATTCCGGGGTGACCCAGATTTAGTACTGCCAGCTGGTGAACAGTGGGGTGCCAACATCATCAATAGACATAAAAGTCAATAACCTGCACTTCGGTGATAACTCTTCCTTTTTCCACATCTTCCGTGATGGAAGGCAATAATGACTTAATAAACCATTCAGCTAAAAGCTGATCGGGAACATACGTTTTTACCATTCTACGACGATGTCACCACTCATGTATATGATCAGATATGTGAGTGGTCGTTGTTTGTTTGAAATTGGTAAGAAGTTTCGTTCCTGTTTCGTACCTTATCGGTAACTGAAAATGGGTTAAAAAGGTTGTGGCTAGGAAACTGAAGTTGTCAAATGAAGCTATGGGCAATTCGATATACCATTTTGCTGCCGGACCAGTTAACGTCCTCTGAAAAAGTCGAAGCCTAATCGAATCATCGTTTAAGGTGTTTGATGAACACCACAGATGAAAGGTCATCACATGATTCGACGGATCTTCACCTGGATTTCCATTAAATTTAGGAATATCTTATGGAAGTTTATGCGGAATCGCTGGCCACCAAGGGGCATAAGCGATTGGATCGTTTGTTAACCGATTTAAATCAGGTAACTCTAAAGTCGCCACGAAGGGTAACTGTTGATTCAGGTTAGGTGAATCATACCCAGGATAAGATGGGATTGCCTGAGCAGTTGGTCTTTGCATACCAGCATAATGCATTTGATGCTGGTAACTTTGGTAAGGTTGGTGGGCATGACCATTGTAGAATGGTTGATTTTGACCGTTTTGAATATACGGTTGCCCATTATTTGCAAAGATTTGTTGCTCAGAACCTTGGTGTACTTGTTGGAACTGCGGTTGTTAGTATTGCACTAGCCATGGTTGTGAAGTCATGTGTTGTTGCCCGATACTAACTGTTTGACCAAGATGAGGAGTGATTGTACCCGTTTGAACTTGTGTCATTCCACCAGTGGGCAATTGTGGTTGAGTTGCAGGGTCAAGAGGCTGTTGCATTACAACCTGAGAAACTTGAGGTTGGCATACAACAGGTAGCGCTTGAACTTGCAATACCGTCACAATAGCTGGCGTAGTTGGTATACTTGACATAGGTAAGCATTGTTGCATCGAATATACAACTCTTGGTTGTTGAGGTAGTATCGGTACCCAACCGCTTGACGTAATTCCAGCATAACCCAAATTTTGTTGTGAACTCTCGTATGGCTGTCCTCTCGGAGGGGACAATGAAAGGGTACACTGCCCCCCATACGGCGGTAATCCGGTACTTAAGGGAATGGTTCGCCCTTGAGGGCCGGACTGCCCAAATTGACCTACAAATGGATCAATTTGTTGAGACTCAACATAAGAGTTTCCGGATATTATTCCAGATGAACAAACAGGAACAAACCATACCGTTGAAATAGCCCCCGAGTGGGCTCCTTCTAGCGATTGAGAGCTAGTTGGGACAGATGGTATACCGGCGAACATTGTTGGAGTGATAGCAGGAAGTTCTGTCGTCGCTGTGTCAGATGACACAGTCCTAGATGTTGATGGTTGCTCATACATTTCTAGTCTATCCAAAAGATTACCTAGCGATTTTACAGGAGCTTCCACTGGCGGTAGACTAATTTCTGATGAAGAAGGATACAAAGTGATCCCGACTCCAAATTGCGATGGAGTACTAGATGGAGGATCTTCAACAATCTCTTCTATAGCAATCAGACCAGGTGGAAGGGGTAGACCGTCAGGTCCGTAGAATATTTCTGGTGCCGAAGAAAGTATAGAATCTGCAGCGACAGATGTTTGGGGAACAACACTCTTCGAACTGGTTGTAGATGGAACTGGTTCAGTGATACAAGTGTTTACCTTCAGACTAGGATCAGTACTACTGTCCTTTGGTGGCTGCTGAACTTCTTCCGTAAAGGCAGGGATACCAGAAATGTTTGGAGTAACCGGAGTCTCTGATGTTGTTGGAACACTTGTTCTAACTTTACCAGGAGATTTGGAACCGGTTAAACGAGTTCGCTTTGTCCGTAATAGCTTCGATTCCGGAGACAAAGACGATTGAATCATAAGCCTCCGCGAACAACTGGGTTTCAATTGATTTTCTTCCACAATTGTGGATTACTCGATCAACTAAAAATCAAGGGTAAGTATGTTTCCGAATTAGATGAATTTTAGACGCTTTGACACAACTTGTTTTTTCAATTTTAAAGAGTCGAGAAAAAACAAAAGATGACTCTAGTCACCTTTGATTTTTAATGAGTCTGAAGTGACAAGTGCTCAGATGGACCTTTTCCGTTAAGGAGTCTGAAAAGGAACGAAAGGGACTGCTCTGGAAATCTAGGTAGAGGGATTACCAAACCAATCGCAAAACTGTAGAATACTTTTTACGGTACGGCAGTCAATCCTCCCGAATGCTGTGTTCAGTGCATTGCGATCGATAGGGCGGCAAACACGGCTTCCTATGGATAAAGGATTAAGCCTATTGTGGTCTCCCAAAATATACTCGACGGTACGTGGGAGCACAAGTTTGTACTGGCACTTATCGTCTCAAAGTGGAGGAATCACCCAACCATCAGTGAGAACAACAGTCACCAGGCTTTACGACACCGAAATACGTCTCTAGCCTAGACTTCTAGATGTTGTGTGTTAGGTTCCAAAGCATTGTTAGATTCATTAAATTTATTTTATAGTTGATCTTGCTTAAGAAATTTGCCTTTCAGGTTCACCGCGAGATGTATATGTACAATTCCTAAAATGCAATCTAAGATGATAAACAGTCTTTTATCTTCTTTGTGCAATGAAAATCCTAGCTACTAAGGAAAGAGAGACAATATTCTTTCACAAAGAGCAAAGAGCACACACTAAATGCACTGTCCTAAATCAAACCAATCAAACAGTCTAAATGCAAATGCACATGCATGTATTTGTTTTCGGCTTTCTTAGTATGTGAATGGTAAAAAGAAAGTTAATGCGCAAATCTGAATTACTTTTCAAGCAACAATTACTAACAAGTTTCTTTTCAAAATCAAAATGGAGACAATCACAACACTTTACGATTTGGAAATGAATACTTGCTTTCGACACTAGAAAAACTACAAATTCAGACCAAATACAATAGTAACAGGGTAATCGACTATCAATAGCAACCAAACTCTTTCCTATGACTGAAAAACGACACTTGCGACACTTCCAAATCAAGGGATGACAGTACAATTACGTTACTTTTTGCAAAGGAGAACTGAAAATGACTCAACAAATACACAAAAACATTTACAATTATTTTTCACAATGGAGGCGGAATAACACCAAGGAAAAGAGGTTTCAAACAGAGATATACTGATTACAGGCAGCAAAATTCATGAATAGAACTGAAAAGAATGAATCACAGAAACCAAAACTGAACAATGCCTAGTCTGATCAGCGCACCTGTAACACAGTGAACTTGAAATGCAGCGCACCTACTACACTCGGGAAGTGTGCTGAATTTTAGATTCACAAAACAGAACCTGCGCTGGGCCAGAGACGAGACTTTGCTTGGGTTTCGAGTCACAGTTTGCAGTTCAGTTCATGGGTTTTGGCTGAGCAAATGGTAATCAGTAATGCAACAATCAGGGGTAGATCTAAGGAGGTTCTAAGAGCTACCACGAGGGCAATTAGAGAGTTTGTGAATCAGTTGTTTAAGTCATAAACAAATCCTGGAGATTGACTGAAGCGGCATTTATCTACTTTGCATTTGCATAGCAAATGCAGTTCGAAAGCTACCTGGCTCGACTTCAGGCTCCGTCTGTAAGTTTATAAAATAAACGACAAGGAAGATAAACAAACAACCTAATTCATCCCCAGTGGAGTCGCCATTTTGTTACAGGGAAAAGCGTCTACACAAAATTGCTTATCCCACTAAGGTGTGGTAGCTACCTTAAAAACAAACAAAGTAAAGCTACTTTCGTTTTTCCTTTATGAAATATAGATGAGAGAAGAACAAAGAAGACCAACCTCTGTCTTGCGCTAATCTCCTAGTTCGATTCCTCTCTCTCTTGATAGTCTTTCGCTACTTGCTCCTTTGTACGCCCAGCTTCACAGAGTACCTGTAGGATCACAGTAGCATAATACTATACAAGAACATGGATCTATAATCATAAACAATCTAGGATCAGATGTAAATTGACCATACAAATGCATAAAACATAAATGACACAAGAGTATGGAGGAAAACTTGAATAGCTTTTATTGATAACCAAGAAAGAGCCAAGGGAGTTACAACCAGTTGTTCTGACCCAGCATCATCCTCTCAGCAAGTAAATCCTTCTTCACCTCATACAAAGCTTAGATCACCCAACACTATGATGTTGTCTCAAGAAACCAACAGCAATTCCTTACAAGATACAAAATTCCAGCCTCTGGATCTCTCGGATGAGGGATCCATATATAGATATCTGTAAGGGAGATGAGTCAGCTTGTGATTTGATTAGTGTCTTCCCTCTGATATTTCTTGCTTCCACTTGGAGATTGATGATCTCTTACTCATCCTTGGTCGAATTCAGAGAGGCAAGTGTCACAGGAGAAGTTTCTGGAAGATTCCATGCCTCTCCACCTCGCGGATTGACACTGCCATTTGTCACTTCTCGCCCATTGCACCCCATAGAAGGGCTTTTTGAAATGCAACGCACCCACGGAGTGTACTTAGGTGAGATGCAACGCACTTTGCCTATGGAGCAGCTAAAATGATCCTGTTTTGACCAGTTTTGAGCAGTTTTTCATGGAGAACTTCTGGGAGAAGCTGTAATCAGTTGACCTTGTTCCTTTAGGGGTTAGAACAACACTTTTAGGGACTTATGAGCCCTTGGTTTATGGACATTTCATGCTTGGGGTTGCAGTGCCCAAAAATGTCTATAACAGATCTGCGAGATCGATTCTGGTGGTGAAAGAATATGGTGAGCAATGAAAAGATAGAGATCGAGAAATTTAATGGTCAAAGTTTTGAGTTGTAGAAACTCAAGATGGAGGATCTGTTGGTGGATAAAGATCAGTGGATCGTGGGAGATCTGGGTACTAAACCAATGGGAGTGTCTAATGAAGAATGGAAGAAGTTGGATTGGAAGGCAAAGAGCACAATATGATTGTGTGTCTCAGATTTAGTATTGCTGAACGTATCAGGGGAAGCTAAGACAAAGGCTTTATGGGACAAGTTAGGGACTTTGTACCAATTTAAGTCTCTGGTGAATAAACTGTTCCTGCGGAAAAAGCTGTATAACCTGAGGATGAAAGATGGAGACTCAGTGACAGAGCATTTGAATGCTTTTAATACTATGGTAAGTAAATTAGTATCTGTTGATATTAAAATTTCAGATGAAGATAAGTGCATCAGTTTTTTGTGTTCTCTACCAGATTCGTGGGATAGTCTGGTTATTGCAATAGGTAGCAATGCAACTGCTTTGTAGTTTGATGAAATAGTCTCAGCCTTGCTGACGGAGGAGATGAGACGGAAAAATATGGAGAGCCAAAATGGTAATGCCTTTTCTGTACGAGGATGGTCCCAGAACAGAAACAAAAATAAGTCATCGAGTGGGAGATCTAAATCTCCAGGAAAAACTGTAAAGGTGGTGTGTTGGAAATGCGGAAAGGAAAACCACTTCAAAAGGCACTGTAAATCTAAAGCTCCTAACAAAGGAAAGGTATTTGATGAGGCTCCTTCTACAGAGGCGAAAACCACCTCAGATGAAGGTGGGGATGTGTACTTGGCTTCTTCAAGTACACATGTAGATCATGAGGCATGGTTGATTGACTCAGGTGCATCCTTTCACTTCACTCCCCATAGAGAGTGGTTCTGCGAGTATGAGAAATATGATGGTGGTGATGTCTTCTTGGGGGATGACAGGAAGGCTAGAGTCATTGGTTGCAGAAAAGTAAAGTTGAAGTTGCAAGGTAGAAGGGTTAGAATGCTTCCAGGTGTTCTACATATTCCTGCATTAGCCAGAAATCTGATTTTTGTAAGCAAGCTGGATGATGCAGGTGTAAAAACAGTGTTCGAGAAGGATACCTGCAAAATGGTTCGAGGAGCACTAGCATTGATGTGGGGATTTCGGATTGGAACTCTGTACAAGCTACAAGGTAGCACTGTTATTGATGGGTGCAATAGTTCTATGGTTCATGAAAGTGGAGCAGAAAATCTAGTGGTCTCTGGAGAGAAGACCATGCTATGGCATCAAATGCTTGGACATATTTGAGAGAAGGGCCTTCGAATACTTAATGGTAAAGGTATGGTAGAAGGTATGAGTAATAGCTCTCTGGATTTTGATTTCTGTAAAAATTTTGTATATGGGAAACAAAATCATGTGAGTTTCCCCTCTAGTGGTCAGAGGGCGAAACATATATTACAGTTTGTGCACAGTGATGTGTTTGGACCTGTGAAGGTTCCATCACGGGTAAGTCTGTGTACTATGCATCATTTATAGATGATTTCTCAAGGAATACATGGATATATTTCCTTAAGAAGAAATCTAAAGTCTTTGACAGGTTTAAAGAATTAAGGCTCTAGTAGATAACCAGACAGAGAAGAAGATAAAGGTGCTAAGGACAGATAATGGTGGAGAATTTTGCAGTAAAGAATTTTAAGAATTCTGCAAGAAGTGTGGTATAGCATGGCAGAAGACTACTCCATATACACCTCAGCAAAATGGAGTTGCAAAAAGAATGAACAAGACATTGATGGAAAGAGCAAGAAGCATGCTCAGTGGTGCTGGGTTATGACAAGAATTCTGGGCAAAGGCGGTGGATATTGCATGTTACCTGGTCAATAGGTCACCTTCATCAGTGTTGGAGGATAAGACTCCACAAGAGGTATGGACTAGTAAGAAACCCTCTCTTTCACATCTGAGGGTATGTGGATGTGATGCATATGTACATGTTCCAAAGGACAAATGAACCAAGTTGGATAGTAAATCTGAAAAGTGCATCTTTATTGGGTATAAGGATGGTTTAAAGGGTTATAAGCTTTGGAACCCAGTCACACAGAAGGTTGTGTACATCCAAGATGTGGTTTTTACATAGGTAAAAGATGTTATTGAATATGAAGTCCAACCAAAGGAACCTGAGAAGATAGAGTTTGAGCTAAAGTAGGAAGAATCAAACTCTACAGCAGAGGAGGAATCAGAAGATAAAGAGCCACAAACTCCCGCTGTGAGAAGATCAGTTCGAGAAAGAAGGCAGCTGGAAAGGTATAGTCCATTTGCTTTCTGTTCAAATTTTGATTTGTCTGTTACTGATGATGATTCCAGAACTGTGAAGGAAGCAGTGGATTTAGAGGATGGAAAACTCTGGAAAGAGGCCATGGTTTATGAAATGGCATCTTTGCAAAAAAATGAGGCTTGGGATCTGGTGGAGTTGCCGGCTGGAAGGAAACCCATTGGCAGCAAATGGGTGTTCAAAAAGAAGACAAATGCAGAAGGAAAAGTGGAGAAATACAAAGCTCGGTTGGTAGAAAAAGGTTATTCCCAGGTACCGGGAATTGATTTTGGTGATATTTTTTCTCCTGTTGCCAAGGTAACTTCTATTAGATTACTTTTATTTGTTGCCGCTGCTTTTGATTTTGAGGTAGAACAGATGGATGTGAAGACAACATTTCTTCACAGAGATCTGGAAGAGGAGATCTACATGAAGCAACCTGAAGGCTTTGCGGTGAAGGGTAAGAAAGAACTGGTGTGTAAGTTAAAGAAGTCTCTGTATGGGTTAAAACAGTCACCAAGGATGTGGTATCAGAAATTTGATACATTTATACAGGGACTTGGCTTCACCAAAAGCAAAGCAGATCACTGTGTGTATTTTAAATTAATTGATGACTGTGTTATTTATCTGTTCTTGTATGTGGATGATATGTTGCTGGTTGAAAATGACAAAGAAATTATCCTGGATTTGAAGACTCAATTGTCCTCCAAATTCGACATGAAATATCTTGGTGCTGAAAACTATATTTTAGGCATGGAAATTAAAATAGATCGTACAAAGAGGAAGTTCTGCTTAAACCAAAGGAAGTATGTCGAAATAATACTACAGAGTTTTAATATGCAGGATAGGAAACCAGTGAAGGTTCCTATTTCTGTAGGTGTGAGGTTATCTGCTGACTAGTGTCCCAGTACACAAAAAGAGGAAGATGACATGTCCCGTGTTCTATATGCAAGTGCAGTCGGTAGCCTGATGTATGCAATGGTCTGTACTAGACCAGACATTGCACATGCAGTGGGAGTATTGAGCAGGTTTATGTCAAAACCAGTGAAGGAGCACTGGACATAAGTGAAGCGGGTTTTCAGGTATTTGCGTGGCACTAGTGATTATGGTTTGTGCTACCAAGGAAGACCGGGATTGGACAGAGTGTTGGATATTCATGGCTTTGTTGATGCAGACTGGGCCAGAGATCTGGATCAGAGAAAATCTACAAGTGGGTATGTGTTTAACCTATTTGGAGGTGCAGTTAGTTGGATGAGTAAGAAACAATCTGTAGTGGCACTATCAACTACAGAGGCAGAATACATGGTAGCCACTCATGCAAGCAAGGAATCAATTTGGTTGCAGAGATTGTGTTCAAGTATGGGGTTAGTACAGGAAGCTATAAGGATAGACTATGATAGCCAAAGTGCAATTTTCTTGGCAAAGAACCTCGCATATCATTCAAAGACAAAGCACATTGATGTTTAGTATCACTTTGTGAGGGATATGATAGAAGACAAAAAGGTGTTTCTGGTAAAGGTGGACACTTTGAAGAATATTGCAAATGCATTGACAAAATCTGTGAGCTCTGAGAAGTTCTCTTGGTGTAGAGAAACAATGGGCATTTTAGGGTTGGAAAAATAACTAAGCTCTCTTGTGGCCCCATGTGGAAAGAAAACAACAAGTGGGAGAATGTTGGGTTATGTTATTTTATTTCCACGACTAGCCCCCGTAGTTAACCGGGGGGTTAGAGGGGGGGCGGAGCACCCCCTTCGTTGCGCCAATTGTGTAGCGAGGGGGGGTCACTTGGGGTTTGAGGTGTACCTGTAGCCTCACTCTATGGGGTCCAGGGCAATGCCCCGGAAAATTTTGGTTTTGGACCCTATGTTAGGTTGGGCGGAAACACCTATGGTTTTGTGCATGATTTTCGCACATGTTTTTTGGACGTGATGGTTTTCAATCCATAGTATTGGACACAATGGTTTTTCAGTCCATCATGGTATTGGATGCTTTGGCATGTATAAATATGTATTATAACATTAAAAGGAACATAATGAAAAATCAAGCTAGTAGTCCCGGTTTTGGGATCCAAGGGAAAATCTCTGTGTATATGTGTTTTATGTGTTATGCTCTCTCATTGTTTATTTTCTGTGTTTTAGAATTCGTATGCAGGTAATTTCTATACAGGGTTAAAACCTACATTACCATGAATTATTTGAAGTCTCTTCTCTCCAATATGTCCAAGCCTTTGATGCCACAGCATGGTCTTCTCTCCAAAAACCACTAGATTTTCTTCTCCACTTTCAAGAACCACAAAACTGTTACACCCATCAACAACAATGCTACCTTGCAGCTTGTGCAGAGTTCCAGTCCGAACTCCCCGCATCAATACCAATGCTCCTCGAACCATCTTGCATGTATCTTTCTTGAACACTGTCTTTACACCTGCATCATCCAACTTGCTTACAAAAATCAGATTTCTAGCCAATGCAGGAATATGTAGAACACGTGGAAGTGTTCTAACCCTTCCACCTTGCAACTTCAACTTTACTTTTCCGCGACCAACGATTCTAGCCTTCCTATCATCCCCTAAGAAGACATCACCACCATCATATTTATCATACTCGCAGAACCACTCTCGATGGGGAGTGAAGTGAAAGGATGCACCTGAGTCAATCAACCATGCCTCATGATCTACATGTGTACTTGAAGAAGCCAAGTACACATCCCCACCTTCATTTGAGGTGTTTTTCACCTCTACAGAAGGAGCATCATCAGATCCCTTTCCTATATTAGGAGCTTTAGATTTACAGTCCCTTTTGAAGTGCCCTTTCTTTCCGCATTTTCAACAGACCACCTTTACAGGTTTTCCTGAAGATTTAGATCTCCCTCTAGATTTAGATCTCCCACTCGATGACTTATTTTTGTTTATGTTCTGGGACCGTCCTCGTACAAACAAGGCATCACTATTCTGGCTCTCCATATTTTTCCGTCTCATCTCCTCCGTCAGCAAGGATGAGACTATTTCATCAAAATGCAAGGCATTTGCATTGCTACCTATTGCAATAACTAGACTATCCCACGAATCAGGTAGAGAACACAACAAGTTGATGCACTTATCTTCATCTAAAATTTTAATATCAACAGATGCTAACTGACTTACCACAGTATTAAATGCGTTCAGATGCTCTGTCACCGAGTCTCCATCTTTCACCCTAAGGTTATATAGCTTTTTCCGCAAGAATAGTTTATTCACCAGAGACTTAGATTGGTACAAAGTCCCTAACTTGTCCCACAAAGATTTCGTCATAGCTTCCCCTGATACATTCAACAATACTGAATCTGAGACACATAATCGTATTGTGCTCTTTGCCTTCTGATCCAACTTCTTCCATTCTTCATCGAACACTCCCGTTGGTTTAGTGCCCGGATCTACCGCGATCCACTGATCTTTATCCACTAATAGATCCTCCATCTTGAGTTTCCACGACTCAAAACTATGACTATTAAATTTCTCAATCTCTATCTTTCCACTGCTCGCCATCTTCTTTCACCACCAGAATCGATCTCGCAGATCTCCCACTGAACAGGGTCTACCACATGCCAGAGTGAAACCCCTCAGCAACAAAGGCGTCCCCTTGAAGCCAAAATAGCTCTGATACCAAATGTAGGTTTTAACCCTGTACAAAATTACCTACATACGAATTCTAAAACACCGAAATTAAACAATGCGAGAACAAAACACATAAAACACATATAAAGAGAGATTTTCCCCTGGATCCCGAAACCGGGACAACCAGCTTGATTTTTCATTATGTTCCTTTCAATGTTACAATACATATTATACATGCCAAAGCATCCAATACCATGGACCGAAAAACCATCGTGTCCAAAACCATGAACTAAAAGCCATAGGTAGGTTCGCCCAACCTAATATAGGGTCCAAAAAAAAATTTCCTGGGGCGCTACCCCGAACCTCGTAGAAGGGGGCTACCCGCCCCCCTTAAACCCCTGGACAAGGGGTACTACCACACCCCCTTGCTATGTAATCGTTGCAACTAACCCCTTGGTTCACTATGTAGGTTAGTCGTGGAAAGAATATAACACAACCCAACAGTCTAGTACTGGGGGAAGGACTTAAAGGTATGGATGCTACTGAGAGGGGAACCATGAGAATGTCGAAGAAATGGACATAGATGACTTTCGAAAGACTAGGGTTTTGAGGGTGCAAAGGCGATTGCGGATAGTTGATACATGGCTAGAAAGGGCTCTGTAGGTAATTAATAGGCGACATAAGAGTTTACAGCAAGCAGGAGTGGTGTTAAGAGGTCTTGAATAGGAAGAAAGTGCAAAAGTTGGTCCAACAGGAAGAGCAGAGATGACTGTAATTATTGTGGGTCAAGAAGGTGACAGGGACCCATCCCCTCTAGTAGAAATGGAAACATCAGATGGAATTGACTACACAGGCTCCAAGGAAGGCTTGGATGATGACATGCACTTTTCCATAACGAGACTATTTGCGGAAAATGATGCATCCAATGAAAGTAATGATTCGCCTCCCCATATCTCAGGTAGTATCTCCCCCAACCTTCCCCTAGTACTATATCATAATCCTGATAAATTTTTGTCTAAGTTAATCAAAACCATAAGAGTTCACAGTGTGCATGTTACCTACAAAGCTAGTGTTGGTGGTAGTGAAACTAGTAATAGTAGTACGAACCTGCAAGGATCATTACAGCCTGGGTCACGGGGATTTATACTCCTCTCACAAGTTCAGTCAAATATGGTAGGATGATTCACTAGGTATTCTAAGTTCTCTAGTGAAGGGAACGATGAGGTAGACCAGCATTGGTATCTGTACGAAGCCATTTGGATGGATCTCCAAACAACCAGTGATGTAAATTTAATTGAATTCCAAACCACTCTCAAAGAAAGAGAATTGAGATGGTTCATAAAGTGGTCAGAACTACACCAGAATCCAACAGTAGATGATGTCAAGTGGGAATTTGTGTAAGAATTTAAGCTTCCTCAAACCAACTAGAAAGGGTTTTATATACTATGGGAAATCAAGAAACTGGAAGGAGAGACTGTATGGGAGACAATGCAAAGATTCAAGGATGTGATTGGTAAATTGAGCTACCCAATAGACCCAAATCATCAATGAGAATGGTTCATTAAAGAATTATTGCCCCTTACCCGCACATTGTTAACTCAGCAGAAAATTGATACGTTGCAAGATTTTTTGGAGCAGGCAACTCAAATTGAGGCTAGGGAAGGATATCCACATGACTATCGGGGGGGAGAGAAACACCTCATGACACGTCTATATTGGGTCCACAACATCAAATTGCAAACCTCATAGAGAATTTGAGGGATTTGCAATTAACACGGCCGACATGACCAAATGTATGGTGTACTACTTGTCTAGTAGAGGGTCATGTTTCTATAGAGTGCCCAAGGTTACGGGGCCCAAACACTACACCTACACTAGTGGGGCCATCTGGACTTACACCCATTGTAGGAGTTGTGTAGATAGGAATGTAAGGATTGTACATAGGGCGCAACTAATTTCATGTGTTTCCAAATCAGTAGAATTCAACACCAACTGAGTACTGGGAGATATGAAGAGGAATGGGAATCTCTCGTCTCATTCCAATTCTACAAAAATACTCCAATGTTCTAAGCAACACCTTTTGTGAATTATGTGCTTCACCAACTCACCATATTGATCAGTGTATAGCATT
This sequence comes from Pinus tabuliformis, assembly GCA_031772625.1. Classification (NCBI taxonomy): domain Eukaryota; kingdom Viridiplantae; phylum Streptophyta; class Pinopsida; order Pinales; family Pinaceae; genus Pinus; species Pinus tabuliformis. Next base: position 209,829,413 of record CM062814.1, on the reverse strand, counting down.
GGATGCCCTAGTTGATTAGTTGGACCGATCAACCTACCAAATCAATGAGGCTCCTCAAGGATGAGCAAAGGAGGAACAAGGGGAGGCAAGACTGGAGGTAGAGACCCGATCTTTTGTTATAACTATGATCAGGAAGTGCATGTTGCACAAGATTTCCCATTACCTAGAAGACCATGGTGTGCAGGGTTAACACACATGCAATAGAGGACTGCCCAGAGTTGATTGCTAGATGGGAGGAATGCAACTGCTAAAGGAGGGAAAACTTAATCAATGTAGAGCCAAGGATGCCAGAGACAACTCTCCTCTCAAACATTTGCATAGTCACTCATGGAGGGAAAAATTATGGAGCTGACATGGGAGCCATTGAACAACCCAATATTATGAGACCGACATCACCAAAGCGCTCATATGATCCTGAACAACAGAAGCAGTACTACAAGGAAGACACAAAAATTTCAAACAATTAACACTAGGTGGGGGGGCGCAGGAAGAACAACTAGGATCCCTAAAAGCTAGAATTTTGGACCCACCGCAATCCAGTGCTTGATCCATAGAGGAATGGTTCAAAATATTATTACAAATTGTTGACGATGATCAATTTCTCGAATAGTTGTGGGAAAGTTTAAAATATGTTGTCAAGGATAGGGCGGCTGAGGGAGGAATCATCTCTTCCAACCTACCTGAAAGACACTCTAGGAGGGTGCGAAGGAACAAGAAGAGAACAGGTAGGGAGTTCTGAATTGGCACTCAGATTACTCGTTTCCAAATTAATGATACCATGTTGGACTTAGGCTCAGATGTCAACACTTTGCTGAGAAAGACTTGGGAAGCCCTATGAAGGCCTAAGTTGACATTTTGACCAATTCAACTACGTATGGAAAATCAATATTGCATCCTCCCAATCAAACGTTTGGAGGACATAGAATTCGATATAGTTGGGGTGAAGACCTATGTGGACTTTGAAGTGACAAACATTATGAGGGAGAAAGACCCCTACCCAGCACTGCTTGGGATAGACTGGGATTTTGATAACTACACAATAATTGATTTAAAGAAGGAACTGATGAATTTTGAAGTAGAAGGGGTTAGATTGATCCAACCCCTAGACCCATATCAAGTACCAAGGTTCACAGAACTAAAAGATGACAAGGAAGAACCAGAATTGTTGGATCAACTGTATCAACTGACAATAGAAAGAAGGGAGGATTGCATCAACCCAAACACAAAAGGGTCTATCAGCTGGCGAAGCATTCATAGTTCGGAGGTCAGCTCGAAGGCTGCTTGGGATGATTGGCAGCAGGGTGGATATGAAATCAACGCCTAACGTTGCACCACAATCCGTTGGATTAACTAAATCGACACTGAGGTACAATAATTCCATCTTTTCAATGGTATGGATTTAGTTAATACTTTATCAATAGAGTTGATGCCACTGTTCCTGGAGAACACAAAGTGCCCCAATGTCAGCTTACAAGCGACACCAACAAGATGGTGGGGAATTCACCGCAACTATCTCAGGGAATGGGAGAATATCAAAACATCAATGAAAGTCAAATTTTGACATTCAAGAGAATGTTGTCAAGATTTTCTAAAGTACAGGGGGGACTTTGATCCTCGACAACACTTGCAAGAATGTGAGGCTAGATGGAACAGGGAAGGATTTTCAAAGGAGTTGTGGGTGCACAAATTTATACACACCTCAGGGACTTTTCCAAAGGCACGTAATGTAAAGTAAGAAACAAGGAGACAGATTGGAGATTGGGATTCCCTAACAGATCAATTTGTCAGCATATTTTCCTTCTCAGACAACGACGAAAGGTTGACCAATGCTTTGCAAGCCATTAAACAAGTTCTTCTTAAAATTGGTAGGCTAATGGAATGATGCATATATCAAACCACTCTAGAGCATATATATGAATCAGGATATCATGAAGCCATAGCCTGTCGAATGGTGGACAAGGAACCAGACGAGGATGATCTGGAGGAATTACGAAATCTGGAATTCAATGAAACTAAGGGGGAACGAGACATCAAGGATGGACCTGTGATTGATTCTCCGCATCTACTTCCCTTGAATTTGTGGAAATGAAACATCAAGATTGATGAAAATTTGAAGTTAGCCTCGATTGGAGACTATTGGGATGAGCAAACTACACAAGAGATCTTTGACCTCTTAAAAGAATATGAAGAATTTTTCCCCGCGTCTATTGCAGAACTGAAGGGGATTAAGGGGGAGTTAGGGGAGATGAAGAGCGTGCTTAAACCAGATGCAAAACCAATGAAGCATCAACCATACTGATTGAACCCAGGGTTAAGGAGAAGGTGAAGAAATAAATAGAAATAAATGGGGTGATTCCCTTCACATAACCTACAGGGAAACTTAACTTTACCACCAGGTGCATGCCCCCCAATCTTCATTACATTCACCTAAGTAGAATACTCGTGGCTATCAGGTGGATGGAATGAAGGTTCATTTATGAGATCAAGTGACAGACTCAACTGGGATTTTACGAGATCTAATCAAAGACTCGATTTGGAATTTTGCTCCAGGGGACCTTGTTTCATTTTTTAATGAGATTGACACAAGACAAGGAACTCTGCATAGATTCCTTGTTTCATTTTTTTAACAAGCTTGACACAAGACAAGGAACCATGCTCATACCCTTTGTTTCATTTTTTAAAGAGGTTGACATAAGACCAGGAACTATCCTCATGGGATTTGTCTCATTTTTTAATGAGGTTGACACAGTAAAAGAACCATCCTCATATCCTTGTTTCATTTTTTAGCGAGGTTGACATAAGACAAGGAACTATCCTCATTCCCTTTGTTTCATTTTTTAACGAGGTTGGCACAAGACAAGGAACTATCCTCATTCCATTTGTTTCATTTTTTAACGAGGTTGACACAAGACAAGGAACTATCCTCATGGACCTATTTCATTTTTTAATGAGGTTGACACAGTAAAAGAACTATCCTCGTATTCCTTGATCACGACCCATGCAAGGTCATGACTTCTAAGAGGTTCTCATCTAATGGGAGAACAATTCTCTGGAAGGGATCCGTATCAAGGAAACCGAGATCTAGTTCCAATGCCCCCAGTACATAATGTACAACATCACAGAATTGATCATCTGTTGATGCAGGCACGGAACCGGTTGCCACATAATTAACCCATGGCGAGGATGATACCATTTGTACAAAAGGACCACTTAGGGAAGATGGTTGTCTGGAAGCCATATTTGGACCGAGAATTGAAATCTAGTCAATGGTGACAATTCTACCTTCATGCGAGAAACAAATCACTCGAAAGAGTGTTGAAACATTAGCTCCCATGTTATAAAGATGGTTGTGCCCATGAAGTAAATTGTAATCTAAGGGGCCTGGGACTACCATCACATTTAGATAAATTATTTTCCTCCCAAAGTAATAGGTAACTGAGGAAGGATCCCTAATGGCTGATTGGTTCCTCTATTAAAAGAAAACAGATTCTAGGTAACTGGCACAAGTGGTGGCGAACCGAGCGCTTGCCAAGTAGTAGAGGAAAGGATACTCTCTGGTGATCTGGAAATGCACATAAGAAGGAAGACGAAATCTTGTCAGTCGATTCCAATCAAAGGAAGTGGCCAGACTACTTGGAGGGGGTACCATAATGGCGGGAGAATTAACCCCTTGAGTTATGAGAACAGGAGGATTTTCCTTCTGCCTTGATGTAACAGGAGGATCGCCCCCAAGCTCATTGGAATCTAAAGAAACAAAAAGAACTTGAGTGGTATCATTTTCACTCTCTTCTGGAAAGGTAGGATTAACTGAAGGTGAAATCAAGTCAACTATTTCCACGACCTTTTGATTTGGGTTGGGTATAGACTCATAGGATTCACTTTCAGAGAGAGTGGGTTTGACTGACGGTTGATTTGAGTTAGTCAATTCATCAACTAGTGAAGGATTAAAGGAGAGTCTCCTATAACCAGATGGAAGTCACTGCAGTGAAGTAGGATAGTTATCCAACACTTTTTTGGCTTCATCCAGATAGGGACAAAGGTGAATGGGGTGATTCCTTTCACAAAACCTACATGGAAACTTAACTTTACCCTTATTTCCATGAATTTTACTACCACTAGGTGATGGTGTGTCACCAGCATGATCTCCCGAAGTTGATGACACAGGACGATGTGAATGGGAAGACCATTCTTCAAAGATCTGAGAATACCATAACAATTTCGAAGAAGATGGTCTCCCGCACAAAGTTTGCATGGATATCAAACTTTGTGAGGCTTGACAGACGGTTTCTCATCAGATGTTGCATTCAAAGCATTGGTTGTTTGATTTCCCCTCTATTGAATTTGCTTCTTCTTCTTCTTAGACACTTAGTTACTAGTACCAATACTTTCACCAGGCGAAGAGGAAGAAGGGGAGGAAGAAACCACCGAGAAAGAAGGAAAAGGGTCAACTTTAGGATCAACTAGAGGTTGATTTTGTCCAGTTGGAGGAGTACTCGATTGCGGAGAAATCACGATAGTTTGAACCAAGGAGGTTGAAAAAAAACCAAACTGTAAAGCTAATGGTAAATCCCAGAAGAGACAATGTAGCCATATAAGGAGCACCAATATTTCCAAAAGGAGGAAAAGGATTAGGATTCCCATCAAAATGAATTCCTTGATCAATGGACTCCAGATTTGTCGCCATATGTTTCAACCTAAAATCAACTAAGGATTGAGCGTGAAGGATGTTATCCGTGGTCAATTAATTTTATTTTAATCAAAGTAACATAACAAAACAAAAAAGGGATAATCTAGGCAAAAGGTTTACTAAGCAATTGTGAACTGTAGAATACCTCCTAGCGAACCAAGAAGTACGGTCATTCAATCTCCTCGAATGTTGTGTTCAGTGTATCACAGTGCATAAGGCGGCCAACTCGGTTACCTAAGGATGGATAGCAACCTAGTTTTTTCCTCCCATATATACCCGAAGGTACGTGGAGGCCCAATCCGTATAAGCGTTGTTTAATGAAAAACCACATAGTGAGAGCATTCCCATATTCTTTACGTACTATAACATCGTCCTATATACCCGAAGGTACATGGACGAGCTACGATATACTCACGTACATGGAATGAGGTATCACACTCAAGATGTATTGTAGACAAGTTAGCAACAACTGCTTTGTTTTACGACGCCGGAACACGTCTCTAGCCTAGAACCACTAAATGTTTTTCGCTAGGTGCCAATGCTCCATTAGGTAAATTCAGATAAATTTTAAGTTGATATTCTTTAGAATTTGCCTTTCAAGGTTCACCACGTGATGTATGTTTGAAATTCCTAAAATGAAACTGATATGACAAGCATTACTTTCATTCAATTGAACAATGAAAACCTTAGTTAGTAGGGATAGAGCAATCAGATCTTTAACAAAGAGGAAAGGGCACGATCTAATGCAATTTCCCAACACTATTCCTATGAGCACACACAAACTTTTTCAATGCAACATGCATGTATTTCTTTTCGATTTCCTTAATGTGAATATGAACAAGAGGAAATATGCACATACAATCAATCAATCTTTCATAAGAATGAAGACTTTTATGACAATTTTGTTTCCAATGAAAAGAAGAATTTATGACACTTTCTTTCGAACAAAGATTAATCAACTATATTCTAACTTTGACTATAGATTGATAATGACAAAGAAAACAATAAAGAAAAATTAATCAATCAACTCAAATTAGGGCTAGACAAGGAGATAGAAACTTGTTCTCTGAGACATAACATTCATTGATCAATTAACAAACAAACAAACATAGAAAAGTTGGCAAAAACACTTTCCAAAGGTGGGAAACTTACCCTAGGAGGATCAACGCAACCATGAATGGGAGACAGTGTGCTTCAGAGAACCTTCCCTAAGCCAGGGGTGCTCTGCAACGCACTATGTCCCTCACAAGCCTGCACTGGTGACAGTGAGCCATTTCAAGAGGCAATTTGACACAATTTTGACCAATTTTCAATGCAAGGAGCTGAATTACAATCTATTAACACAAATAAGGTCTGTAAGGATGTCCTAGGAGGTGGATAAGCTACCAGGAAAGAGGATCTTCCCTAGTATGGTCGCCAATTTGTTTTGGAGAATTTGGTATCTATGAATAAATACTAATTCCCTAGATAAGTAGCCATATCTAGAACAACAGTTTAAAGTGTTTTAATATTTTCCTATACACAATAGATAAGATGAGAAGATAAGAAGACCTACTTGTAGTTCCGCTTTCCTCTCGTCTCCCTTGTATCAATCCTGTCACTCCTTCACATACTTAATACACTTAAGAAATACCTATAAACACAACAGAAAACAAAGAATCGATCAAAGCAAAAGATCTATTGAATATAAGTGAAAGGAATAAGATACAATTAACACATATAAGCATGATAAAACAATGCAAACATATGGGAGAAAGGTTCAAACACTTTATTGAATAGAAGAAATAATTACAACCATTGGTGTCTGATTCAAAGCCATTCCTCAAGCTTGGATCCCATCCACATCACATCAAAAGCATGACAAACTTGTAGCATTACAATACTTGCTTCAAAGCCAAATCTCATAGCAACATTATCTCCTTACAATTCAACATAATCAAGCTCCTGATCACTTAGATGAGTGGTCAATTTATAGGAAGATGAAGGAGGTTTTGTCATAAATGGTGGCATTGAATGGCCTTCCATACTTAGAATTAGTTCCATGGAGGAAGGGATGAGAGGATAGGATGCACCTTAACTCATTCCTCATCCATTTTCGAGGTCATAGGAGTTGATAAGTGAGGAAACCTTCTAGATGACTCCAAAAGATAAGAATATTCCCCAAACCCTATGTTAATTTCGCTCAATCTCGCCCAGTGCAGGTGAAAGGAAGCCTAAGTGCTCTGCATAGCACCCTGGCATGGACTTAACTGCTCTACAGTTCACCCTTACATGGGCCTACCTATGATGATCCCTCTAGAGGCTATTTCTGGATGTCTTCAAGTCATGAAACTGTCTAGGAAGAAGGCATTCAAAGGGGTAACTTGTTTAGGGCATGTAGCAACTGAAATTAGGGTTTGATGAGCTCTAAAACACTGATGTGGATGATGGGATTAACGTGCCCAAATGGATCTGTAACAGATTCCCCCTAAAGCATGAAGTCGGAAAAATGCCAATGTCGAATGAAATGCTTTACGATGTGATGAGGAAGTATCGAAGTGGAAGGTGACCTGCATCAATTACAATACATCTATCATGATTTTTTATTTTTACATGAATCGCTGAGGGAAGGCATACCCATGCTCAGCTTATAAACTTTCATTAAATGTACATAAACAATCATCTACATATATACCCATGATTAGAATGACTATCAATGTAAAGCCATTGTACATATGATTTAGTACTCCTGAAATTGCAGCCTAGATGGATGAAACTAGATCCGGGGTCTTCTATCTCGTTCAATCATTTGATCAAGTATGATTCTAACCATGTGAATATGTGCTCTGAAGTCGAACATGGCAAGACACCATATGATTACCAGCCAATGATGTAAGTTGTTAACAGATGCGAGAGAAATCACCAATAATGATAATTATCCTCGAGGTACTGCAGTACATTCTGCTAGTGTGAATGGATGATTTGATGCCAAACACCATAGAAAGTCTTTTGGTCGAAGGCCATTGATGTTAACCTATCCCCAGAAGCGAGAAACTTTCCATTGATGTATGCAAGCCTCAAGGTACTGGAAGGGTTTTTCTAAGTTAACTTCTTGGATAATGTGATGAAGTCGACAAGAAGCAACTTGTCGCAGGAGGGCCTTGATGTATCCCAGATCAATGACATGAAATGAGTGTAGTGATTTTGGAGATGGAATTTGACTGACGAAACAAGGTTTAGGAATGGCAGTCATGAAAATGAAGGTTTATGGTATTGCAAAGGATGAATTTTGACTAAATGACTTCTCTTGAACATGTCAGCGACACTGAAATTAATTGGTAGCATTGACCCAAAACAAAGTGATGGATGTTACGATAGACCAATGGTGTGATAACCATCAAGCTAATAACCCAACACAAATAGTCACGCTGATGGAGTGAAAGTGTCATGTTCAAGAGCGACCTACTACCATAAAGTGGTTTTCCCATTTTTCCCATTTTCCCCAGTCATTGCTGACCAGTACCTCTTTATTTTTATCAAGCTTGAGGAGGATAACATATGCCTGTTTTACAATTCCACCCTTCGGGTGAATCCATCGCTATGTGATGTTTTAACGAGTCTAGCGAAGGTGAAACTCGGTCTTGTCTAGATGGACAAGTTTGTCGCTATTTGATGTTTTTAACGAGTTTAATGAAAAAGACAACTCGGTCCTTTTCATGTTTAGAGAATTTGAAAAGGGACAAAAATAAAACTCCACAAGTTATTTTTCATTGATTTGTCTCTCAAGCCTGAAAAAGCATAAATAATACAATAGAGAACCTATTGACCATGTTTGGTGAACGTATTCATTTTTCGCAAATAATCTATCTCAGTCCGAAAAAGGGTTAAACTTATATTGAGTAGATATCATTTCCAATCCGTTAACGAGCTGAAAAGGACAAGCGCTCGACAATCTTTTCATATTTTGGGAGTCTGAAAAGAGCTTAAAGAGGACTCCACTTTGAGGAATGAGTGGTGTCTAGGATAGCAACTGGTTCGTTGATGTTGGGACTTCTCAAAACATGTTGATTTATGTGAAGAGGTTGGCTAATAAGACCACTCATTGCAACTTTTCCTCAAAAAGGGTAAAACGACCAAGTGAAAGCGTATGATTGGCCAAGCAGATAGTGACGATGGAAGGAGAAAAACCAAGGCTCATATGGTAGAAGAGACTGATAGAATGGCAATCACGAGGGTTAAAATGGAAATGGGTTCATTTTTACACAAGCTTGAACCATAGGGAACTATGCTTGGGTTCAGTTTCATGTTTACTCAAGCTTGAAACGACAAACTATGCTTGGATTCAGTTTCATGTTTACACAAGCTTGAAATGTAAAAAATATGCTTAGATTCAGTTTCATTTTTACACAAGCTTGAAATGAAGAACTATGCTTGAGATTGGTTTACATGCCCTCAACATGATCAAAGGGAGAGTCTCCTGTAACCAAATGGAAGTCGTTGCAGTGAAGAAGGATAGTTATTTAACACCTTTTTGGCTTCATCCAGATAGGGACAAAGGTGAATGGGGTGATTCCCTTCACATAACCTACAAGGAAACTTAACTTTACCACCAGGTGCATGCCCCCCAATCTTCATTACATTCACCTAAGTATACTACTCGTGGCTATCAGGTGGATGGAATGAAGGTTCGTTTACAAAATCAAGTGAAAGACACGACTGGGATTTTACGAGATCTAATCAAAGACTAGATTTGGAGCTTTGCTCCAGGGGACCTTGTTTCATTTTTTAATGAGATTGACACAAGACAAGGAACTCTACTCAGATTCCTTGTTTCATTTTTTAACGAGCTTGACACAAGACAAGGAACTATGCTCATACCCTTTGTTTCATTTTTTAACGAGGTTGACATAAGACCAGGAACTATCCTCATGGAAGTTGTTTCATTTTTTAGTGAGGTTGACACAGTGAAAGAACCATCCTCATATCCTTGTTTCATTTTTTAACGAGGTTGGCACAAGACAAGGAACTATCCTCATTCCCTTTGTTTCAGTTTTTAATAAGGTTGACACAAGACAAGGAACTATCCTCGTGGACCTGTTTCATTTTTTAACAAGGTTGACACAGTAAAATAACTATCCTCATATTCCTTAATCACCACACATACGAGGTCATGACTTCTAAGAGGTTCTAATTTGATGGGAGAATAATTCTCTGGAAGGGATCCATATCAAGGATACCGAGATCTGGTTCCAATTCCCCCAATACATAATGTACAACATCACGGAATTGATCATCCATTGATGTAGGCATGGAACGGGTTGCCACATAATTAACCCATGGTGGGGATGATACCATTGGTACAAAAGGACCACTTAGGGAAGATGATTAACTGGAAGCCATATTTGGACTGGGAAATGAAAGTTGGTCAACGGTGACAATTTTGCCTTCATGCGGGAAACAAATCACTAGAAAGAATGTTGAAACAATAGCTCCCATGTCATAAACATAGTTGCGCCCAAGAAGTAAATTGTAATCTAAAGGGCCTAGGACTACCATCACATTCAGAAAAAACATTTTTTCCTCCCAAAGTAATAGGTAATTGAGGAAGGATCCCTAATGGTTGATTGGTTCCTCTATTAAAAGGCAATAGATTTTGGGTAACTGGCACAAGTGGTGGCGAACCGAGTGCTTGCCAAGCAATAGAGGAAAGGATACTCACTGATGCACCTTCATCTATAATAGTGCCATATACAATCATATTACAAAGCTGTACTATGATCTAGAAAGGCACATAAGAAGGAAGACGAAATCCTACCAGTCGATTCCAATCAAAGGAAGTGACCAGACTACTTGGAGGGGGTACTGTAGAAACAGGAGAATTAACCCCTTGAGTTACGAGAACAGGACGATTTTCCTCCTGCCTTGATGGAATAGGAGGATTTCCCCTAGGCTCATTGGAATCTAAAGAAACAAAAAGAACCTGAGTTGTATCATTTTCACTCTCTTCGGAAAAGGTACGATTAATTGAAGGTGAAATCAGGTCAACTATTTCCACAACCTTTTGATTTGGGTTGGGTATAGACTCATAGGATTCACTTTCAGAGAGAGTGGGTTTGATCAATGGTCCATTTTAGTCAATCAATTCATCAACTAGTGAAGGATTAAGGGAGAGTCTCTTGTAACCAGATGGAAGTCGCTGCAGTGAAGCAGGACGATTATCCAACACTCTTTTGGCTTCATCCAGATAGGGAAAAAGGTGAATGGGGTGATTCACTTCACATAACCTATAGGGAAATGTAACTTTACCCTTCTTTCCATGAACTTTACTACCACTAGTTGATGGTGTGTCACCAGCATGATCTCCAAAAGTTGATGACACAGGACGATGTGAATGGGAAGACCATTCTTCAAAGATCTAAGGAATTCCAGAACAATTTCGAAGAAGATGGTCTCCCACACAAATTTTGCATGGATATCGAACTTTGTGAGGCTTGATGGACGGTTTCTCATCAGATGTTGCATTCAAAGCATTGGTTTCTTGGTTGCCCCTCTGTTGAATTTGCTTCTTCTTCTTCTTCTTCCTTTTCTTCTTCTTCTTAGCCACGTTGTTACTAGTACCAATACTTTCACCAAGCGAAGAGGAAGAAGGGGAGGAAGAAACAACCAGGAAGAAGGAAAAGGGTAAACTTTAGGATCAACTAGAGGTTGATTTTGTCCAGTTAATTACGGAGAAATCACGACATTTTGAACCAAGGAGGTTGAAAAAAACCATACTGGAAAGCCAATGGTAAATCCCGGAAAGGACAATGTAGCCATATAAGGAGCACCAATATCCAAAAGGAGAAAAAGGACTAAGATTCCCATCAAGAGGAATTCCTTGAACGGTGGACTCTGGATTTGTCGCTATATGTTTCAACCTAAAATCAACTAAGAAGTGAGCATGGAGGATGTTATCTGTGGTCAATTAATTTTATTTTAATCAAAGTAACATAACAAAACAAATAAGGGATAATCTAGGCAAAAGGTTTACTAAGAAACTATGATCTGCAGAATACCTCCTGGTGAACCAAGAAGTACGAGCAGGCAATCTCCCCGAATGTTGTGTTCGGTGTATCATAGTGTACAAGGCGGCTGACTCGGTTACCTAAGGATGGATAGCAACCTAGTGTTGTCATCCCATATATACCCGAAGGTACGTGGAGGCCCAATCCGTATAAGCGATGTCTAATGCAAAACCGCACAGTGAGAGCATTCCCATATACTTTACGTATTGTAACATCGCCCTATATACTCGAAGGTACGTGGACAAGCTACGATATACTCACGTACGTGGAATGAGGTATCACACTCGGGATGTATTATAGACAAGTTAGCGACATCTACTTTGTTTTACGACACCAGAACACGTCTCTAGCCTAGAACCACTAAATGTTTTTCATTAGGTGACAATGCTCCATTAGGTAAATTCAGATAAATTTTAAGTTGATATTCTTTAGAATTTGCCTTTCAAGTTTCACCACGTGATGTATGTTTGCAATTCCTAAAATGCAACTAATATGACAAGCATTACTTTCATTCAATTGAACAATGAAAACCTTAACTAGTAGGGATAGAGCAATCAGATCTTTGACAAAGAGCAAAGAGCACAATCTAATGCAATTTCCCTACACTATTTCTATGAGCACACACAAACTTTTTCAATGCAACATGCATGTATTTCTTTTTTATTTCCTTAATGTGAATATGAACAAAAGGAAGTATGCACACACAATCAATCAATCTTTCATAAGAACAAATACTTTTACGACAGTTTTGTTTCGAAAGAAAAGAATACTTTACGACACTTTCTTTCGAACGAAGATTAATCAACTATATTCTAACTTTGAGTATAGATTGATAATGACAAAGAAAACATTAAAAAAACATTAATCAATCAACTCAAAGTAGGGCTAGACAAGGAGATAGAAACTTGTTCTCTGAGACATAACATTCATTGATCAATCAACAAACAAACAAATAGAGAAAAGTTGGCAAAAACACTTTCCAAAGGTGGGAAACTAACCCTAGGAGGATCAGCGCAGCCCTAAATGGGAGACAGTGTGCTTCAGAGCACTGTCCCTAAGCCAGGGGTGCTCTGTAGCGCACTGTGTCCCTCACAAGCCTGTGCTGGTGACAGTGAGCCATTTCAAGAGGCAATTTGACACAATTTTGACCAATTTTCAATGCAAAGAGCTGAATTACAATCTATGAACACAAATAAGGTATGAAAGGATGTCCTAGGAGGTGGATAAGCTACTAGGAAAGAGGATCTTCCCCAGTATGGTTTCCAATTTTTTTTGGAGAATTTGGTATCTACGGATATATACTAATTCCATAGATAAGTAGCCACATCTAGAGCAATAGTTTAAAGTGTTTTAATATTTTCCTATAAAAAATAGATAAGATGAGAAGATAAGAAGACCTACTTTTAGTTCCGCTTTCCTCTCATCTCCCTTGTATCGATCCTATTGCTCCTTCCCATACTTAATACGCTTGAGAAGTACTTGTAAACACAACAGAAAACAAAGAATCGATCAAAGCAAAAGATCTATTGAATATAAGTGAAAGGAATTATATACAATTCACACATATAAGCATTATAAACAATACAAACATATGGGAGAAAGGTTCAAACACTTTTTTGAATAGAAGAAGGAACTACAACCATTGGTGTCTGATTCAAAGCCATTCCTCTAGCTTGGATCCCATCCACATCACATCAAAAGCATGACAAACTTGTAGCATTACAATACTTGCTTCAAAGCCAAATCTCATAGCAACATTATCTCCTTACAATTCAACATAATCAAGCCCCTGATCACTTCTGTGAGTGGTCAATTTATAGGAAGATGAAGGAGGTTTTGTCATAAATGGTGGCATTGAATGGCCTTCCATACTTAGAATTAGTTCAATGGAGGAAGGGATGAGAGGATAGGATGCACCTTAACTCATTCCTCATCCATTTTGAGCTCATAGGATTTGATAAGTGAGGGAACCTTCTAGATGACTCCAAAAGATAAGAATATTCCCCAAACCCTATGTGAATTTCGCTCAATCTCACCCACCGCAGGTGAAAGGAAGCCTAAGTGCTCTGCATAGCACCCTAGCATGGACTTAACTACCTTGTAGTGCACCCTTACATGGACCTACCTATGGTAGTCCCTCTAGAGGCTATTTCTGGATGTCTTCAAGTCATGAAACTGTCTGGGAAGGAGGCATTCATAGGGGTTACTTGTTTAGGGCATGTAACAGCTGAAATTAGGGTTTGATGAGCCCTAAAACACTGATCTGCATGATGGGATTGATGTGCCCAAATGGATCTATAACACGTATTATTTGTGTCTATTAAATTGGTTGGTCAGTTATTTCAGTTGAAGTTAGTCTAGAATAAATCTCCCGTCAGGTCTCTTCTAGTTGCGGAGGTATTTCCACCCCATCGCAACTGCTTGTGGTCAGGGGGGGGGACACACATGTTCGACATCATATTCGTAATAATTAGGAAGTAATTTCCATTTTCATCTTGAATTTGTATTAAAGTCTTTCCCATAACACCCATCATCAAATCCTAAGCGCATCCCATCAAGATGCCACAACTACCCATAAAATCCACCCTCCTTTTTTAGTTTTACGTCAATATATTCAGGGCCATCTCAGCCGTCAATAGTGTTAACACAATTGAGATCGCATAGGGATATTTTTCACAGTAATTAGTTAAGAGACCGAGTCATAAACATCGTGTCAATCTTTTCTACTTAATCTGGATGGCGATAATAAGTTTTTTAGAATTTAGAGCTGAGATCATAAACTTGCCAAGTTTGGAGTCTATTTATAATTCCCATTGTCTCAAGAACAAGTTCAATCTCCCTATGTTTTGTGTATATCACCGTCATTTTAGCACAATGAAAAAGGCTACAATCTTAGTCCCAAAGGTCTAATTCGATGAAAGAATCATGAAGCGAGAACCTCTATACGGTAAATATGATAAGGCAAAGCTAGTCGATAATGACCTTTCAAACTCCTTTCAATTTCCAGCACTGAAGCGAGAATTCTACACCGACCAGTAGTCAAAGTTGATGGAACTCAATCCATCAAGGTTGTAGAGGATTTTAGGGAAATTCAAAGGTCGACGTTGCTGAACCTGAGGAGTCTTCATGTGTTTGGGACAATGAGAGTTGCCATACAATGTACCAAGCTTCTTATCATTATGATGCATGGAGGAACGTTGTGGCTCAACAAGGAGTACCAAATACATGTGGTTTACCTTCAGAGGCTCACAGGCCTATCTGATGCTAGAGTCGTTGTATCTACGAAATTCCAAACAACTTCTAAGCAAGAAAAGAAGACGCGGGATGAGAACTACTATAGCAGGTACAATACCCAGAGAGGGGGAAAGGGTACATTAATAGAACCAATTAATGCACCCAATGTTAAATTCACATGTTAAATTATTGTAGGGAAGCTCATGTGAAATTTCTTGAGGAATGAGTGCACATTAGATACTATTTCATTGGCGAAGAACTGTGAATAGAGCGCATAATTGAATTGGTGCATTTTTCTACTTCACAAGTTGTTTGAGGCTTGCAAATATGTATATAAGAGATACACCCACTTCATCTATGGATATATTTTTGTTATCATAGCAATGTGGAAATGGTGCCCACCATAGGGGCGAGAATTGGCTATAATTGCGAAAGATCAGTCACTGGATCTTAGGTATACACCTTGTCGAACCTGGGGGGACCCAAAAAACAAAGAAATTAACAAGGCCTCCTTTATTGGATGGTACCACAAGATTTTGGAAGTTGTCAAGGCCACAGAAAGGGTCCCAAAGTTGTTACTTGATGATTACTCACTGTAAATATGATTCAACATCAGTCATGGCCATGTCTGGATACAACCAAAATGTGTCCATCTAGACATGTTTCAAATGAGGGTTCACAATTTCATATTAACTGAAGAAGCTTTCCGCACGGAGGTTAATTCCTAGCCGAGGATCATCGGAGAAGTTGTAGAAGGGAAGATATATATTTTTTTGGAGGTATGGTGCCATAGCCACTACCGGGGGAAACATCTACAACTTCAAGGAAGAGGATGGCTGAGGAACAATTGGAACCAATCATCAAGAAGCTCCAAACGCAAATGCACTCTATTCAAGAAATCATGGTGAAGATTGGAACCTTAGTAAGTGCCTTCCTCGGTTTCTCTTAATTTCTAAGCTCAAGGTTGTATGAATTTGTGGTTGGTGCCCTCATTCCCAGTCAGAACTAGTGATCTCAAAGCCCAGACAAGTGAAAGATGCAAACACTCCAACTGGGTCAAAGAGAAAGAACATGATCACTTCCACCCAAATTTTTGATCTTACAGATGAAGAACCCTAGTCATATACTACATCACCCATTATCGAAGAACATACAGCCTCCACTTCTATTGCATCACCCTAATCACATAACCCATCGCCCCATACAACATCCACTTCTCTCACCATCTCAGACATGTTACCCTCTAGAACAATACTAGGAACATAAGCATAAATGGAGGTCGATTATGTTGTCTAGTCCATCATGGTAGCTACTAGCAGATTATTCGATCCAACGTCCATGTTATCTTTATTTCTTGAGTTAGGTCCACTCACAGTCATAGGACATATCATTACCCCTCCCCTTGCCACTGCACTCCATACAAAATTGTTTCCCTTTCATTTCCCTCTGTCAATACCATCTCATTCTGCTCCCACCCATTCCAATCCCTCGATAGTAAAACCATTGTAACAGGCCACCTCAACATAGGAGCATTCTGAGAAGTCCATTGCCAGTGGACAGTTGTTGCAGATTTGGTTTCCTGAACCATCGACAATGGGCCATGATGATCTCTAGGGCTGGTCCTCAGCCCAACTATTTTATTTTATTCAACAAGATGCATGTCTAGTAGAGGCATTGCACATCATCCTAGCCTCTAATCATGAGCATCAACGACAACATATCCTCACTCTCACTGGAGAACGTGATGACCTTCTCCAAGAGAAGAAATATCTCTAGAATCAGGTTGATATTTATATCTGAAAAGTTCTTGGTCTTATGGCCTTCAGTCTCAGAAGTGGTGCTTAATGCCCTGAAGGATTTCTCTACTTATACCCTCATCGAATGTTGTGATCAATCCAAGCAACATTTGTTGATTTGATATCAACAAATCGCGAGCTCAAGCGAAACCTTGTTGACACACGAAGGGCACTACTAGACCTTACTACCAAGTACACACCTGAGATCGAGAAAAAAATTACAAATGCAGCGAACCTGAAAGATTCACTAATCAAGGCTGCAAAAGAAGCTCACACCCTTCTACAACAAGTGCACGACTGGTCTAGTTGCTAGCAAAGAAGAACCAACATGTATACCCTCTACCTAGCCATGTCAATCACTTGATTAATGAAGTTCAGGGTACCAAGGACAAGAACCAATGAAAGTATATTTTGGCACAGGTGAATTATCTCAAGAACTAGATACAGTAGATAGAAGACAAATCCGTAAAGACAAAACAAATACTCTGGGACCTTCGACCACTAGCACAGAGTCATTTGGAAACACTACAATAGCTCAGTGAAGAAATAGATGTGCAGTGGAAATCTCTATTAATGACACGCCGAACCCATCCTATGACCGATATTTCAACTCAGTTCTTGGCCTAGGAATAAACTCTCAAAGGCACATCACAGGAATCCCTCATCGAATATACTCAATTCAGACAGGCGACCATCAATTTAGTTCCTGAGTTGGGTCCTTGGTTTGAAGGAACCAACCAAGGGGAAGAAACATGAGAATCATGATCCAGGTGGATATTGGTGGCCAATCTCCTATTGCACCTAGACCCGCACCATTGTTTCTTTTAGTTTTTCAGTTTCCTTAATTGTAGCACAAATTACTATTTTTGGCAATTTTTCGTGTCCTAAATTTCCGGTGCCGTTTTGAGGTCCTAAACATGTTTTCTTGGAAAATCACTAGTGGAAAATATTACTTTTTCAAATTGATATTCACTTTCATTAGTTGTATTCATTAGATAGATCTTTGTAACGAGGTATCATGTGCATCAAACAGAGTTCCTATGCCAAAGTTACGACCCCGAGAAATTGATGTACCAATTTACCCCAACAGGGCCCATAGTTTGGTGTTTCATCTCCTAGGGTTAGGTTTTTGGATGTTTGGGGTTTTCCATTGTTTCTAAATAATAAAAAGGCCTTTAAGCCTCATTGTAACAGAGTTGAGAGTCATGTAGCTACCATATCTCTTCTCAGAGATAAGTTGTCATTGCTTGAGCTAGTTTATTTCCATTCTGTATGTAAGCATATTTCAATTCTTTGATATTAATGAAATGAAGTTTTATTCCTGTTGCATATTTGTCTTTAAGGTTATATCTGTAATTTGTTGCGCGCTCATGTTTAAATTCAAATCAGTGGTATTAAAGTAGTCTTCTCTTTCTCGATCCTTCTTTGCATGTCCCAAACGAGGTCGAGGTATAAGGAGTTAGCGATCCATCTGGTTGACATTTTGCAAGATCAACCTCGCAAAGCCCGATGGCTGCAAATGGGGGAAGAAAATAAAGACGAGAGAGCAAGATATCCTATCAAAATATTTCTCGAGGAGGCCCTCAAGAAACAAAGGAACATGATGATAGATAACTTTTCCCAAATCCTTCAACGATTTCCCATCGGTGGTGCATCCACATCTAGCAGCCACTCTAGAGGCACCACTCCTTTTAAGGTTCAAGTAAACTTTTACATTCCCGCATTTGAGGGCCAAATAGATGTAGACACCATAGATAAATGGTTAAATATGAAAGAAGGATATTTTTTTGTTCATGATTTTTCCAGTCGGGAAAAGATTACTTTTTCTCTTCTCAAAGCTGCCCCCCATGTCAAGGACTGGTCGGAAACCTACTATGAGTAGAAGGATGAAAGTATGCCCTCATTGTTTTCATCCGCACCCACTTGGAATTCGTTTTGGGATGCCATCAAGGATAAGTACTACCTTATCTGGATCTATGAGGATAAATACATAAAGTGGATCACGCTATGACAGGGAAGGGACCAAGATGTGCCAGAGTTTACCAATTTGTTTCATACTCTTCGCATGAAGTTGGGTATCAAGGATTCTTAGAAACATTTGGTACTCAAGTACAACGATTGCCTACACAAGTACATTCAGGATGAGATGGAGTTCCTGGACATCTCCTCGCTCGGCACAACGTACCGATATGCTGTCAAGATCGAGCAGAAGCTTAAACAAAAAAGGCGAGACTTTGGATCTATGAATCCGAAACAAGGGATGTGAAAATTCCTAGATTTAACAATCTTAGGAATCCTACTACAACCAACTGAACCTACTTCACCTAGATTGTAAATTACATTACAAACTTATTTTAGATTTCTTCTTGAAATATTGAAGTAAATTACTGAAGCATCCTACACAAAATTAAATATTATTCTTAAACATAGAAACTGAGCAAGGAAATGAAAACATATAGGACATCATTATTTTTGGACAAATTTCCCCGAAAAAACCCAATGCGGTAAAATCGGTGTAGCACCTCTGAAGGTTTTATTATTATGCAGGAGAAAATCTGAGTACAATTCTAGGATGCTCAACTAGCATTCCAATTCAGAGAGAATATTGAACAAAAGACTGGTGAAATGATCTCATCCTGTCACTAGGAGAATCAGTGATTGATCCTGCTGAACTGGAGGTTTTGTGTCACCCTCTGTGTGGCCTCTGAGCAGAAATGTGTCACTCTTGGCGGTTTCTGTGTCACCCTTGTTGGGTATTACGTTGCCCCTCTTCTGGATCCTCTACTGGCTGAGAAAAATGATCTTTTGCCTCCCGGATTCACACCCCGGCTTCTGGAAACTGAAACTCGACTTACCCTTAAGGATTGCGCTGCCTCTACATCAGAACTGTGTGGGCTAGTGTTAGCCTTCCTATGGATGTATTTATTTCCTCTCTCTACCTTGTACTCTCCGGAAATTCCTTCTTCTGAATTCTCACTACCCCTCTACTGTAAGAAATCTCCTCAATCGATTTTTCTTCCTGAGAACTTCTCACTTCAAAAAATCGATTTTTTGATCTCTCGATGTTTTTTCCAAATGACCCTCAAGCCCCTTCTTATATCTTCTCGTTGGACAACCAACAGCCTAGATTAACTCTTAATCAAAGGCTTAGATCATTTCGACTTGATCTTCGTCTTTATTTAGAAGATTCACCCACTATTAGATTAATACCCATTAATATTTTAATTTTCCTAAGTTTAGACGTAGGAACCCCATTAAAAATATTAATTATTTTAATAAAATCGTCTCTGGGTAGAATTTCCCAAAATAGTTTCTGGGTTCTTTAAAATGCATGCGCCCAAGCCTCCTTGCAAACTTTGAGGATTAAAACACATCTGATTCTACCCCAAATCAACACTCCCTCTTAGCAAGGAATGTGCTCTAGAATATACTGTTGTTGCATACTTCTTTGACTCTAAAGCATTGTCCTTTGCACTGCTAATGCCTTACATGTTTTCCACTAACTAATGTGTTGCTGCTTTTGTTTTGTTGACTTTGACACTGCCACTGCCAATAATATATTTGTACTACAACTCCCTCTCAAATGCTGCATCTTCTATATTGCTAGCACTGCCACTGCAAACACTGCATCCGTACTCCAACTCAGTTGTTGAGAGAATAAAATGAAAACACCCAAAACTAGACAAGTATCCAATGGATACACCTCGGTGCTGAAATCATGATTGTTGCTAGTCCCATGTTGTTGAAGCTTTGCATTGTGCCTCCACGCATTGCCACCTCTCTAATATGTGTTGCTCACACTCTGGTGCTACTAACTATTGCATCTGTCAAATCAACACTCCATGGCACCAACTGAAAACTCCACCATCCCACTACTACTGATCATGGGCTCCCATTTGTAGCTCATCGAACTACATTTCTATATCAGCCCACCTCCCTCCTGGAGGTATCTTGGCTATCATGGCAAACTCCTTCTCCTATTCGATATTTGCATCTACAACCTTAGGATCATGCTTCTCATCCTTGTCCTTATTATTCAAATTACATTGGGATGCATAGTGGTCCATCTCGCCACATCTGAAACATTTCACCTTGGAGACATCCTTATTTCATCTTTGTTTCCCCTGTTGTCACTTCGATGCAAGGAATGTGTTATGCTCCACCTCTACTTTGGGCTTCAACCCACTGTTTTTGTTGCTTCCATCAAGTTTGACCTTGACCAGGTCTCTCCTTAGCTCTTCTTGTTTCAGAGCTACCCACATCTCGTCCCAATTTGGAAATGTTTCTCTGCCCAGGATACTCTAGACAAAGAGTTTCCATTCATCCGAGACGAAATTTAGAGACATTCTCACTAACTCTTAATCTTAATTAGTGTGCCCCGCAGCCGACAACTCATCACGGGTCTCCTTCAGCTTCGTGAGGAATGCATCCACGCGTTCTCCCTTCTGCATCTGAGCAGATCTCAGCTTTTTCTCTAAGTACATCTTCCACTGCTTGGAAGATCCCTGATACAATGTGGCCAAGGCATCCCACATCTACTTAGCAATCCCTTTGCTAGCAATGTAACATACCACATGATCCTTGACTCCATACAGGATCATCCTCTTCGCCTTCGCCATCACAACTCATTACTTCTTTAGCGGATCTACATCCGCAGGGACAACTACCACACTATCAACATTCGTCTTGAGGGCATGCTCATCTAGAAGGAAAGACATTATAGCCTTCAAGATGATGTAATTGTATGCTCCGTCCAACCTTTCCTGATCCCTCAAGCCACTGGTTGTCATATCCTTTGAAAACTATCGGACAACTCCCTCTTTCTCCCTACTGTGTAGCTTCTAGGCTGGCTTACGCACTCCCTGATGGAGATGGTAATTCTACCACTTGGAAAATGAGAAATATTGATTTCCTTAGCAATAAATCACTGAGGAAGTATTCCCTCACTATGTGATCTACTTTTTCCTTTCGACAACTTTTCTACCCAACACTCAGCTTACAGAAAACTACGTCCCTCTAGCTTTGCGTTGATGTTATGTGTGGTTCCCTCTACCTTGGAAAATTCTTGATCCAACAGTCTTACCTCTCTTTTGACTCACTTAGAGAGAGACACCCGTGAAAATATAGCCCTCTTGGCTAGAATTTCACAATCCCTTAGGGGATTCAAACTGTTGCTTGCTGCAACAAGTTGGCTCTTGCCTCAGTGCTAGCTATTCTCTTCCCTGTTTCACATCAACACCTCTAATACCATGTGAAAATTCCTAGATCTAACAATCTCAGGAATCCTACTACAACCAACTAAATCTACTTCACCTATATTGCAAATTACATTACAAACTTATTTCAAATTTCTTCTTGAAAAATTGAAGTAAATTATTGAAGCAGCCTACACCAAATTAAATATGATTCTGAAACATAGAAATTGAGAAAGGAAATGCAAACACATAGGAGATCATTATTTTTGGACAAATGTCCCTGGAAAAACCCAATGCGGGAAAACCAGTGCAGCAGCTCTGAGGGTTTTATTATTATGCAGGAGAAAATCTAAGCACAATTATAGGATTCTCAACTAGCAATCAAATACAGAGGGAATAATTAACAAAAGACTGGTGAAGTGATTCATCCTGCTGAATTGGACACTAAGTACAATTATAGGATTCTCTTAGGGTTTTATTATTATGCAAGAGAAAACCTAAGAACAATTATAGGATTCTCAACTAGCAATCCAATACAGAGGGAATAATGAACAAAAGACCGGTGAAGCGATTCATCCTGCTGAATTGGGCGTTCTGTGTCACCCTCTGTGTGGCCTCTACACAGAACTACGTCACTGTTGGTAGTTTTGGCATCACCCTTGCTAGGTATTATGCTTGCCCATTTTTGGATCCTTTGCTAGATGAGAACATCGATCTTCTGCCTCCTGGATTCACACCCCAACTTCTGGCAACTGAAACTCGACTTCCCTTAGCGGGAAACTCGACTTCCCCTCAAGGACTGTGTTGCCTCTGCGTCAGCATTGTGTGGGCCAGCGTCAGCCTTCCTCTAGATGTCTTTCTGTCCTCTCCCTGCCTCATACTCTCCAGAAATTCCTTCTTATTGATTCTCATTGCCCCTCTACTGCAAGAAATCTCCTTAATTGATTTTTCTTCCTGAGAAATTCTCACTTCATAAAATCAATTTTTTGATCTCTTGGTGTGTTTTCCAAATGACCCTCAAGCCCCTTCTTATATATTCTTGTTGGACAACCAACGGCCTAGATTAACTCTTAATCAAAGGCTTAAATCATTTTGACTTTATCTCCATATTTATCTAGAAGATTCACCCACAATTAGATTAATACCCATTAATATTTTAATTTTCCTAAGTTTAGACTTAGGAACCCCATTAAAAATATTAATCATTTTAATAAAATTGTCTCTAGGTGGAATTTCCCAAAACGGTTTTTGGGTTCTATGGAATGCATGTGCCTAAGCCTCCTTGCAAAATTTGAGGCTTATATAACATCCTATGCTACCCAAAATCAACAATGGAAAGGTGCCCCAACCCATAGAACAAAGGACAAAGCCAAGGTGGGGCGACCCAGGACAACTGGGAAAAGCTGCAAGCAAAGAAAAACACCGCGAATCTGAAGAAGGACATAGGAAAGAGGTGTGACTTCCATCAGATATCCACTCACAACACAAGTGAGTGTCGGGCCAAGAAGTCACTAGTGGTCGAGCAGAAGGCTTCTGAATCATATGCATGTTCCGACTTTGAGTCAGAACCCGATAAGGGAAATGACAAAGGGAAGAAGATTATCAGTGCAGAGCCCAATGCCACATTTGCCACCATGACGATCCATAAGGAGGAACCCGAAGATCCAGAGGAGGAGGAGCGCCTCTTCCACTCCTAGATGTGGGTAAAGGGTTCCCCGTTATTGAAAACTTGACGAAATTGAAAGGGGGGTTGAATCAATTTAGTATATACATGGACATTAAATTTATTTTCATTAATATCATTAACGATACATAACTTGGTGCAACTTAACAAATAATAACCAGCATAAGTATATGTGACCAGTAAGTAGTAAGCAAACCAAACCAGATACATGAACACATAATAACAACACATATTGACACCAGATATATCTGGAAACCCATAAAGGGAGAAAACCACGGTTTTATTATTATTGTGATGCAAAGGCAAGCTCTTACTCCTTATTACTTCTAATTTTCCGTAGGCCCCATTCGATAGGATGCTACTACCTCCATTTTCTGCAAGCTGCTACATGCATGGAAGCTCCAACTCCCATATGTTTTCTGTAGGCTACAACCCACAAGAGGCTTCTAACTCAACCAGCTCCAACTGGATATTTTTCAAGCTTCAACTTGAAAGGAGACTATCATCCCCTTATGAAAACACGAAATAACAATGTACGAGTTTACATGGTCATAAACTTTACATATCTTCGTCTTCATTTCTGCATCTTCTTCACTTCAAATGTGCTTCACACCAGCTTCATAAGTGCCAAGTAACTAATACATAAAAGTTTAATCAACTCCCCCCACATTCATCCATTCTCTAACCTCACTCATGCCTTCCAAAATCACATATTTTATAGAGATAGTTTTATGGTTTCTCGTATCCCACATAGGAATATGAAGTGAATAGGTTTGACTCTTTTCCTTCCTCTCATTTTTTTCCAAACTCTTCATATCTTGAATATTAGAACAAAAAATAAATAATTCATCCGATATTCATTTCAACGACATTTAATCATCAAGTGATTCAACCTAATGCCAACATCAAATACCAATCTCTTTCTTATTAATGCATCACAACAATATTTTCCTTTGCCTTGGAGTCTTATGTTTACATCACAACAATTAAGCTTAATGAACAGTTTTACATCACAACATATTATATAATATACTAACCTCTGCAACATTATCAAAACATTTAATGTATCATAACTCTTCCTCCTTCTTCTACTCTTTTGCCTTCTCTGACTGCTTGTTGCTCCTTGTGTTTTTGTTCTTTGTGTTGCTACTCCTGCATACCTTGCTACTCCTTATGTTGATCCTTTGTTTGCTACACATTTTCCATCAATGACAGTATTGCCAACAATCTCCCCCTTTGGCATTGATGGCAAAACACTGATCCTCCCCCTTTTGTCCTGAGAAGTGTCTTCCTTCCTCTGATTACCTCCCCCTTTGACATCAATGGCAAGGGGATTACAAATTTCTTGTAGCCTTCCAATCCATATTTATCGATTTTTAAGGTATTGAAAAATATGGTCTTCAACTGACTGTAAAAGAGTCCTCAGTGTAGCACTCCAGATGACTTATTTGGACTGCTCCATAAACATTTCTCCAAATACTCTTCAAAAAATTTAACATTGTAGAAATATTGTTGTGAGAACACTTTGTTAAGTATTGCAAGAATATTGTTGAGAGAACACTTTGTAAGGAAAGAATGGTTGAATGAGTTGCGCCCTTGAAATAAATTGACCAACCTCATTTAGCCATAAATTATAGGCAATAACCTTTGTGTCATGTGTTCCAAACTCATGAATCATTGTCATCTGTTATATTAAGGGTAATAGTCTATGCTCTTTGCTACTGAATACATCATGCTTTCTTTGCCTATCAATAGACTAACCATTCCTCTGCAAAATTCAAAACAATACAAATACCAAAATCCAAGCTTCATCAAATGTCTATTATTTCTGCTTAGTATGTATCTTGTATTCAAAAGGATATAACTGTGTTTAAATAATCTTGAACTAGCTTCAGATTCATGTCACAAGATTCTTTGAATTAGTTATGTCACATCGTCATGCCTTCTCCTCAGAGTGAAAGATATAAAAGAATGTCACAGATGTGAACTTGAAGCAGTCTACAATCATATCTTTAAAACTTCACCCAAGGCTCAAATTGATTATTAGGTTTGTTCACAAATGGATGTCAAGATGATGCATGGAATGATCCTTCAGAAAGGGTCTATACTTCTGCGAATTGTCAACTAGGATGGTGTACCAAAAAGGTTTCGAGTAGGTTCTTCAAAAATACTGCCTCAGAGCAAACAAAATGAAAGAAGGTAGAATGGACTTTGGAAACTTTCTACAATAGTCAATCAACAGTACCAACCTTTAAGTCATCAACGAAAGTGTTTTGCACTAAGTTCTTTAGACATGAAACCATACCTCCTTCTTAGGACTGAAAAAAAACCACATGACGGGTCTAATTACTTATAAATTCCATTTAATAACCATACCCTTTGGAAATACTATTATGTTTGCATTGGATTGGTCGATGTTGGAAATACGGCGTTATCTTGCAAATCTCATAGTGCCAAAGACTTTAGAGTAGGAACCATATTTCTAAAAATGTTTCCCAAGATTATTTGTGAAGGTCCTGATTGATTGAAGTGTAATTGATGCCCAATACATGTAGCTCATTTGTCAGTAGTCTTTCAAATACAATGTTGCACTGTTGTAGAGCATCTAATGCAGAATTAAATGGTTGAATTGCAACAAACCTTATAATCTTCAGAGTGAGATTTTTGGGGTGTGATAATAAAATTAGAAGATGAATACACATAACAATATGCACAAGGAACATATCCAGAGCCTTGAAGTGCTCCATCCCTTTGTTTTTACAGAGCATGCAACATAAAATCCAGTTTCTTGTGCCACAGATTTGTATTACCGCCAGAGGACCATCAAGCTGCAATGTTTTGCATACAAAAACATCTATATATAGAGAGAGAGAGATTATCTCTCAACACATTATTTAAGCCTATACAAATTTATTTTACATGCCAAAACTTAGAAGAAGAAAAAATTCTGATAATTTCCAAGTTCAAACGGTTGCGACAAGAGGTTGCCATCCAGTTGACAGCCCACTTTAACGCCTTCCTCCTATTTGATGAAGCATGGCATCAATCTCATCCCCGTCTTCCATTTCATATTCTTTAGTATTTTTCTCCCCTCATAAACGCCTCCCATCAAAAATAAAAACTATGGAGTTCAAATCAACGGACTGCCTATCACAATAAACGTCATTAACTTCCTCAGTTGAGTATTACGCCAACGAATACTAATGTGTCCTCAATGTTGGATCTGCGTTATGATAGGCATTTATCAGTCAGACAACCAGTATAGAAAATAGTTGAATCCATCCAAAAGTGCGCTCCTTTACACCATTCCATCACAACTTCAATGTAGACAAGTCATCCATCATGTGTTTTTGATCGCCCCTAAGCTTTTCTAATTGTCTATGTTGATGTTCCCGCTTATCTTCAAGGGATGATAGCTCAGAATGAACTTCGTCCAAGGAGCGTACACCTCGGGATCGAACATCAAGTTTGTATTATTATCACCATATAACGAATGGTATTAGAAGTAATGCATCATATATACCTAACGCAAAGATCACCATACCTTAATTAACCAAATATATATATGTTGCCCATAAGCATCAAAAATATCTTCAGGTTAGGCTAGCATCTATCATGATCTTGCGTTGTCTTGTTGATGGTGGAAATACATATTGAAGGGATGGGGATACCTGAAGTAAGGCCAAATTTACACGACCAAACTTGCATGTGATCATAATTTCTATGAACGTGAACCTACTCGGCAATGTACTCTTTTAATACTTCTAATGTTGCAGTGAAATAATCATTTTTGTCGTCAAGCTTGTGGTTTTCCAGGTAAATTTGTGCAACCTGATAGGCTACCCATAACCCAAAGTGATCCAAACAATACAGAATGTCTTCATTTACTTGTGGAAGAGGCTTCCTCCAAAAATCAACTAAGCCTCCTTCGTTCGTAGTGCTCTTTTGGAAAGCCCCATGCTTTTCATTCTAAATAATCAACTGTTGTTTTAAAAGGTGATGGTTAGTGTTTGATGAGTCATAAAAGACCGTTTTCTCTAGAGTAGTAGCCGTATTCCTTTCCTCCGTAGGTTGTGGTTATTCCCCTTCACTTCTTTTTATTTTCCTTTTATCATCTTCCATACTGTGATTGGAAGCCGAGGGAGCACTAATAACCAGCCGGTTGGAAGAAGTTTAATAAATCTAAACACAACTATCAAATCCAGTGAATCCAACAATGTATCGTGTGAGTACTATCCTCCGATAATTTTCTCTCATAAACCTATTGATTTCATGCAAAATATTTTATAAATATATCACCAATTTGAAAGGGTGTGATTCTCAATCGCCTGCTCAGAGCTAATGTTGTGGTTACCCTTCCAAACCCAATTGCACATCCAAATCCAAATCTAACACACCACAATTCACACCAACACACGGTCTTCTTGCTATTGTTGCACCCATCTAAATCATGATCGGTGCAGTTCCTACTACAACATTGCTATGTTCATATCTACTCCATTTAGCGTAGAATTTGTTTACCTTATTTGTAACTATTCATTCATTGTTATCTTGGTCCATTTCTATTTTGTGCAAGTTCCAGGTATGGGTTTACATTTACGTAGAAGTTTCAATAGAGTACTAAAAGAGAAGAAAACTCTATTGCATACAAGAAGAGACATTTTCTTTGCGAATGTATTTTGAATAATCATCTCTTTTCCATTTTTACCCAGCAAGGCAGGAGTGGAAATTTTTTTTATTCTTACCATAGCATAGGTCATCTTCCTTCATTATTTTGAAAACATTTGAATGTTTCTGAAACTGGCCTCTTTTATTAACAAGTAACATAAGAGTTGAGGAGGTAACTCTCTTCATTGTTTTACTAATGAAAGGTAAACCATCATGTCTATGTTATACCCTATGTATAAGATTGATCTCATCATGTTGTTTATCTTCCTCCAAGACATTATTGGTGATGCTCCCTTATGGCCTTTGAATATAGAAGAGAATATGAAAACAAGATTTCCTTTTTAATTCCAACATTCCAACCAAGGCTACCACAAAATGCATAATGTATCGAGTCTTTCCTTATGATGTTGCCATTCTTCTAATATTGACCAGATAATTTCCATGTTTCATAGAGCAGCTCCTTCCACTTTTATACCCTCAAAATAACTGATGTTTATATGATTTTCTTTCCTTTTGTATTTTCCTACTTCTTTGCATAACAATCTCATGACATCCTATGCATAACCCATAGAGCTAGTGAACCGCATTTATTGGCCAATCATGTTTTTAAGGAACATTGTCTTCGCATGAGATACCCTTGTTCTAACATGGAGTTTGACAAGGCTGTTCAATTGTTTTGTTGGATAGTCTTGATATTCTTGTTCTTACAGTTTGTTTCTATGTGTCCAGGTTCATGGCAATTTAAGCATGAGATATGTTCTCTTCTTTGAATTATTGTAGGCTTCCTAACATCATATCTAGGAGAATATTGCATTTTCTTCACTTCATACTTTTCATTTTGATTCTGTTGCTTGTATTTATTTATTTATTTTCCAATCATGTTTTTGTTGGCTTCTTCTCCTATAGGTATTTTCAGAAATTCATTATCCTTTAAGGTTGCCTTTGAGGGTGTGCTCTCATATTTTTAGTCCTTCATGGATTCAATCTCCTCTTCAAGCTTTTTACACAAAGTTTTCTTTTCATCCAAATCACTTCTAGTTGTAATAATCTCATACTCTAATCTTTCACATTGTACCTTTTTCTTCTTTAGCTACTTGTTCATAACCTCTCCTAATATCCTTGCTTCTTCAATATGTGTCTTTAGGCCAACAATTTCTTCCTTGTACTCGTGTTCTTTCTCATCGCATATCTGCACAATTTTATTCAAGTCTCTGCTCTCATTCCTTAGTCTTTCTATTTCAGTGAATGCTAAGTCAAGCCTGGCTTGATTTTCATTTGTCTTTTCTTCAAGAGAGTTAGGTACATTCACACAGGTAGAGGTTTCATTTAACTGAACACTTTCCCTTTGACATGTTCTTTCCTCCTTCCTCTTTCTCTTTCCTTTCTCTACATTGTTGCTACTAGCCTCTTCCTACATGAGCTACAATCTATCCCAGATTTCTTTTGCAGACATTAAATCTATTATTATATCAAGATCCTTATTATGAAGATTTTTATATATAACACATTTTTCCTTAGCATTCCATTTTTTTCTTGCACAGAGGGGGAGTTTTATTGTAACCTTCGCATACAAGCTTCCATACACCAGTCCATAAGCTATCAATTCAGTTTTCACCTTATCTCTCCACTCATGAAATTTTGTTGCACTCAACACAGGTACACGTAGATAGTCCATGACTCAATCAAATCTACCTTCAAGTTATTAGGCTTATACAAAAGGAACTTGCTTTGATACCAATTGTTGAAAACTTGACTAAACTGGGGGGTGAGGGGTGGGGGGGGGGGAAGTGTGAATCAGTTTAATGTATACATGGACATTAAATTTCTTTTCATTAATATCATTAACTAATACATAACATGAGCAGCTTAACAAATAATAACCAGCATATGAATATGTGATCAGCAAGTGGTAAGAAAACCAAACCAGATACATGAACACATAATAACAACACACATTGACACCAGATATATGTGGAAACCCATAAAGGGAGAAAACCATGGTTTTATTATTGTTGTGATGCAAAGGAAAGCTCCTATCATTATTAATTTTGATTTTCAGTATGCCCCAACCTACAGGAGGCTGCTACCTCCATTTTCTGTAAGCTGCAACATGCACGGAAGCTCCAACTCCCATATGTTTTATGTAGGCTACAACCCATAGGAGGCTCCTACCTCAACCAGCTCCAACTGGATATTTGTCAAGCTTCAACTTCAAAGGAGACTATCATCCCTTTATACAAACATGAAATAAAAATGTGCTAGTTTACCTGGTCATAAACTTTACATATCTTCATCTTCATTTTTGCATTTTCTTCACTTCAAATCTCTTCACATCAGCTTCATAAGTGCTAGGTAACTAATGCATAATAGTTCAATCAGCTCCCCCCACATTCATCCATTCTCTAACCTCACTTATGCATTCCAAAATCACATATTTTATAGAGACGATTTTCTGGTTGTTCATATCCCACATAGGAATATGAAGTGAATAGACTTAACTCTTTGCCTTCCACTCATTCGTTTCCAAACTCTTCATATTTTTAATATTAGAACAAAAATAAATAATTCATCCAATATAAATTTCAGCCACATGTAATCATTAAGTGAATCAACCTAATTCCAACATCGAATACCAATCTCTTTCTTATTAATGCATCACAACAATGTTTTCTTTTTCCTTGGAGTCTTGCCTTTACATCACAACGATTAAGCTTAATGACCAATTTTACATCACAATAGATTATGTAATATAGTAACCTCTGCAACATTATCAAAACATTTAATGTATCATAATGATTCCTCATGCTTTTTCTCCTTTGCCTTCTCTTACTGCTTTCTGCTTCTTGTGCTGATGTTCTTTGTGTTGCTTCTCCTACATCCCTTGCTACTCCTTAAGATGCTCCTTTGTTTTCTGTGCATTTGCAATCAATGACAATATTGCCAACACCCACTACATTTCATTGTCGAAAGTGGGAGCCAAAAGAACCTCATTTCAACAGTGGTCATGAAGTGGCTAGTCTTACCGACCATAGCACACCCACAACCATAAACCATCGGGTGGCTTCACCAAGGACGGAATCTTCGCGTCAGCCAGTAGTGTCACCTTCCATACATAATTAAGCCCTTCATGGATGAGATATTATGTGACGTTTCTCCTCTTGATGTTTATGATGTATTATTAGGCCAACCATACTTGTGGAAGTGATATGATGTGTATGATTCAAGGCCTCACGCTATTATTCTTACCTTGGGAAATAAGTTTGTACATGATACCGAAGGTAGCACTGCCTACCGTCATCTCTTTGGTTATTTCAAAAAAATGTAGTAAGCTCATTTCCAAAACTGGGAAATTTGTTTTCCTGATGATACGCCCTCAGGGAAAGAAGAAGACGGTGGCCACGACCTCTAGATAGGGCCCCTTCGCACGACAACAATAGATGGAAAAGGTCATGGAGGAGTACGATGACATCTTCACCTCCCCCTCAGGGGTGCATCTGCATTGTTAGTTCAAGCACTCCATCGATCTAACCCCACATGTGCCATTGCCCAATGGACCAATATACCGGCCCTCTGTTCTCGAGAACGATGAAATCAGTAGGCAGATTCAGGAGTTGTTGCCATAAAGGTCACATCCGGCTAAGTTCATCGCCCTGTGGGAGACCGATCATGTTGGTACAGAAGAAGGATGGGACTTTGAGACTCTGTATTGACTATCGGGTGTTGAACAAGATCACTGTCCGGAATAGGTACCCAATCCCACGGATTGATGACCTTCTAGACCAACAAAAGGGGGGGGAATATTTCAACAAGCTTGACTTGAATTCTGAATATCACCAAGTATCAACCGAACCCTCCGATGTGTGGAAGACTACCTGCAAAACCAAAGAGGGCCTTTTCGAATGGTTGGTTATGCCTTTCGGATTGAAAAATGCTCCTACAACCTTCATGAGGTTAATGCATGACATCTTGTGGCCATTCACCAACTCATTTGTAGTGGTATACTTGGATGACATCTTGATCTTCAACCAAAGTTGGGAAGAGCACCTCCATCACATCCGATAGATTCTCCAAACACTGCAGCAACACAATTTGTGTGCCAATTTGGAGAAATGCACTTTTGGCATGACCCAGGTTTAGTATCTGGGATACATTATTGATGAACGAGGGGTGCATGTGGATCCAACCAAGATCCAAGTCATTCGGGATTGGTCAGCCCCAACCACTCTGATAGAGCTCTGCATCTTTCTGGGTCTTTCCAATTTCTACCGTAGGTTCATGTTGGGGTTCTCTCATATCACTTGACCCTTGAGTCAAGTCACCAAGGGAGGAGTAAAAGAAAATTTATTTTGGTCTCAATCTCAACAGACGGTGTTCACAGAGTTGAAACATCACCTCTGCTTTGCACTAGTGCTCACATTACCAGACTTGCAACAACCATTTGATATCGAGACAGATGCCTCTGACTATGCAATTAGGGCACACCTTACTCAATAGGGGCATCCAGTGGCATATCACAGTGAAACACTTTCAGACACAGTTCGGAATTATCCCACTTATGACAAAGAGATGTATTCCATTTTGCAGGCCTGCCGACAATGGAAGCATTACATTTTTGGGAAAGAAATGTTCATCCACATAGACCACCGACCCCTACAGTTCATATAGACACAAGGGAAGTTGTAGAATGATCTCCATTAGAAGTGGTCCACATACCTACATGTAATGTCCCCATTTGTATTTTCCTCCATGGTACAACCATAGTGGATTTCCAAGGCAGGTGATGGTCAAGTCAGTGGAGCAGGTTTATGTCATCATGGGTCCCGATGGAGTTTTGAGGAATTATTATGGGGTTCAATGATATTCACTTGGCATATTCATCGTCATGAGCAGTTCCGCACATCTTGTTTTTGGTTATGTGACTTTCTGATAATTCCGGTAAAACGGGTTTATTATTGGCATAACTTAATTAATTATGATCGAGGTGGCATTCCAAGGAGATTAATTGATGGAACACCTTAGTGTAATAGATCGTTGGAACCAGAATGAGAAGATCTATAATATGGGATGCTGAGAAGTGAATTTTAGTGGTCAGAGAGAGTATGGTGGGCGATTTAACATTTTCCTTACTTAAAAATGACTTTAATTAGTCATTTAATTAAGGAAAATTAATTAATTATGGAAAAGGGGCCAAAAGTGACTTAAGTAAAATAAAATAAAAGGGTCACTTAAGATAAATTCAATGGAGGAGTTTCTAGAATAATAATAAAATAATAAAAAAGATGCTTCTAAAGGCTTGGAGATCTGTCCATGAGATCTATAAAAGAGGAGGAGAAGGTCATTTGGAGACAACTTGGATCTGATATTGTTTCTTGTATGAGAGGTTGAGAACTCGGTTCTCTACTCCAGCAGTAGCCCCAGGACGGAAACCCTCGAGTGATTCAATGAGAGTGGGCGAGCACCCATCTCTTCCCTTGGTGAATCCATTCAAGATTCACAGGTTGCATTTTATTGGTTTTCAATTTGTTTGGGAGGCCGATTGTGGCATTATTGTATATATGTTT
Organism: Pinus tabuliformis; assembly: GCA_031772625.1. Lineage (NCBI taxonomy): Eukaryota > Viridiplantae > Streptophyta > Pinopsida > Pinales > Pinaceae > Pinus > Pinus tabuliformis. The sequence goes on along the minus strand of CM062814.1, from coordinate 209,795,545 downwards.
GAGGACAACTTATCTCGGCTATATCGGTGTATATGCATGTAAACCCAAGTTTATCTAATATAATAAAGTTGAGGTTGTTCCTGTTCATTGTGTTATGGGATTGCAGTACTTTTTCTGTTTAATTTTACATGGAAGTCTTATGTTTATGAATGAACTTTTTATCTAGAATTTTTCTGAGTTACAATTGAGCTTGTTCCAAATTTATCTCATTTGGGAAATTACACTACAACAGTTCCATTTGAATATCAAGTACAAGAAGGGCAACACCAATAATGTGGCAGACCGCCTCAGTCGACCACTGATCATGGTGTTAACCATCGTGCTCAACTCTTGTGGGCACAAGACTTCTAATTGGCCACTTCTCTACAAAAGCAACCTAGAACTCGGCCACACATACCAGATGCTCTCGGAGGGTCAGCAAGTTCCATATTTTCACCTCTATGATGCACTATTGTTCCACCTGTGACACCTTTGTGTTCCTTCAAGCGAGCATGCCAAGATGATTTGGGAAGTGCACTATAGTCAGGGCGTTGGGCATTTCGGGGTCGAGAAAATAGTGGCAGTATTGCAGAAGTATTTCTATTGGTCGAATCTTTGATAGGAAGTTGATAAGTACATTAGATCCTACACTACCTATGCATTGCCAAACCGACCATCAAGAAGCAAGGCCTCTATACTACGTTGCCTACCCCTAGTCGACCTTGGAAATCCATCTCCATGGATTACATGTTGGGCCTTCCTTCTACTAAGCATGGCGACGTGATCTAAAATGTTGAGCAAACTTGTTATGTTATGCAAGCTCCCTCATCAGTATTAAAAATGTGTTTAGGACCGTCTCAAATTAACCAAAATGTGAAGGATTATGTGTCAAGTATTGAGTGTCTTTTATGAGCAGTTTATGAGGTTAATTAGTTGTTTAAACACATATACATCAAGTAAAATGTAGAGAAGTAAAACACAACAAAATCATAACACAAAGTTGATAAAGGAGTTCACCCCTCTTGGGCTACATCTCCTTAGACCTGCTTCAATGGCTAGGCCCTCTTTGGATTAATGGTCAATTCTCTAATTACATGCACATGCAGTGCTCAAATGGATTTGCAACCTGCTCCATTGGATTCAGAAGACCCAAAAACCCAAAAAATGACTTTCAAAGATCTACAATTGGACTTCAACTATTCTAGGCTTGACCTCCTCTCCTAGTGGCCCTAGGCTTCCTTAAACTTCAACGTAGAAAAATCACGTACAAAAGTGCCTTTTTTTCCTCTGCAACCTATTCCATTGTGTTCAGAGCATCCAAATCATCTAGGAATGACTCTTTCTGAGCCAAAATTGGTCGAAATATGCCAAAGTTATGGCCTCTTCAGTTTTCCCTAGGAAAACTCCACCAAAACTGGAGAAACTCCAGTTAACCCCGCCAAGTTTGGAGTAACTGCCGAATTTATCGGACCTTCCAAACTTCTGCCAAGTTAAATTGTGCTTAATTAGTGGATAATCATGGCCTAATTAACATTAATCTGCATTTAGTGCATTAATCTCGCGTGGTTAGCATATGCACCAGCCTCCGGTTACATTGTAAGGTCACATGGGGAGGAGGATGGCCCACGGGGCTAGCCCTCTCTTCCCCCAACCTCCCACATGTTAAACTTCAAATAGTAATTGCGCCCACCATATCTTAAGCACCATTGGTGTGTCATAGCAGTAAGGTTTGGCACTTGTGTGGGCAAGGTCACGAGTTCGATTCCCCGACCTACCCAAATAATTTAACATGACCTTTGAGAGGGCACGTGGAGGCCTCCAGGCTTGCCACGTGTAAGCCTCTCATTGGTCCACCAAAAATTCACTTGACCAATAACATGCGGATAAGTGTCAAAATCTAATTGAGCCACTTGTGGGATTATTCCAAGAAATTATTCCTGGAATATTATTTTTGCTTACTGGGCTGTACGGATGCCTAGTCAGCATCCTAGTCAGCTTGTACCCAAAATCTGCTTGTTTGACAAAACGATCAGAACGTGATATATTTCTCATACAAGCTCTGTTTTGAGTGAAGCGAGTTGCGTTGGGATTGTATCGCCGAGATGGACACGGTCGTTCAGGTTTTGTGTGACTTCGAGCACTTTGATTTTTGAGCAAATTTTTGCCCCTGATCCAGATTCCGATCACAATGACTGTGTTTTTGTGGTCATCGATAGGTTCTCGAAGATGGCCATTATGGTGGCTTGCAAGAATAATATCACATCAGAAGCCATTGCTAAACTCTTCTTTCAATGAGTGCGGGTACACTTTGGGATCCCACAATATATCATCTCAGATCGAGATAGTAGGTTCCTCAGTACATTTTGGTCTAGTCTCTAGTCGATGCAGGACACCAGGTTCACTAAGTCCACAACTCTCCATCCCCAAATTGTTGGCCAGACAGAGGTCTTCAATAGGATGATCGTACACATTTTCTACATGTACAACTCAAACCATCCATGCACATGGGATGAGAGCCTCCCCTATGTCCAGCACAACTATAACTTGGCTCTCCACAACTTGATTGGCCACAACCTTTTCAGGTGGGCTTTGGATTCCAACTACTATGTCCCATTGATGTGGCCATACCATTTGCAGCTACTTGTGCAGATTTGGCTCATGTATAGTCCAAAGTCGACAAGGCAAACAAATTCATTGAGCACATTCAACACATCCGCCAAAAGGTACATGACATATTCGACAAAGCCAATGCTAAGTATAAGTAGCAGAATAATCAACATTGGGTGCCACATAAGTTCTAGGTGGGTGACAAAGTTTGGCTACATTTACAGAAGGAATGCCTTGCTGGGCCCCACTGAAAGCTTCACCCACTCCAATATGGGCCATACACTATCACCAAGGCAGCATGGGATAATGCCTTCGAGCTCAGTATTGCACCCTTCCTTGGTTTGCACCCAATGTTCAATGTGGACCACCTTTGGCCCTACTTTCCACCATTGTTGGACACATCCAACATTGAAAAACAACTCACACCAATACAGTTAAACCTAGACTGCATGGAACAAGCCACAACTGATCAAATCATGGACACACAAATCAAGAACAACTGACAGCAAAGGATCCAACTATATCGAGTTGTCAAAGTAGGCCAACTCCTTCACCAGGGCAAGTGGCTCACTAGGGACCAAGTTCAGTAGAAGTTTCCTCATCTCATGGAGGAACTCAACACAATAGGGACCATTGCTTCCTAAGGGGGGAGGAATGATCCATGTGGATATTGGTGGCCACTCACCTATTCCACTAGGACCCCCACCATTGTTTCTTTCAGTTTTTCAGTTTCCTTAATTGTAGCACAATTTACTAGTTTTGGTAGTTTTTTGGGTCTTCAACTTCCGGAGTTGTTTTGAGGCCCTAAACGATTTTTTTTGGACAATCAGTGCTGGAAAATATGAGTTTTTATATTGATACTCCCTATCAGTAGTTGTAGTCATCGGATAGATCTTTCTAACGAGGTATCGTGTGCATCAAACGGAGATCATAAGCCAAATTTACGACCCCAGGAAGTTGATGTACCAATTTATCCCAACGGGGCCCACAGTTTGGCTTTTCATCTCCTAGGGTTAGGTTTTTGGAAGTTTGAGGTTTTCCATTGTTTTTCAATAATAAATAGGCCTTCAAGCCTCATTGTAAAAAAGTTGAGAGGCATGTAGCCGCCACATGTCTTGTCAAAGATAAGCTACCATCGTCCGAGCTAGTTTATTTTCATTATGTATGTTAGCATTAGAGGAATTTTGAGGTCTAAAATGGGCCTCCTAAGGAAATTATAAAATAATAGTGGAAATAATAAAATAATATTAGATTACATCATCAAATTTTAGAGGTAAAAAGAAAAAAACTATTTTTTCAACATGTATTTTCAACTTATCTCCCTATGGGTTTACTCAAATTTTGAGTGGAAACATTTGTTGGATGCGGAATTTGATTCCTCATCCAAGGAGTACACATGTTTCATACTTTCAAAATGAGAAATACACGAAAAACATTATTGCAATCACGTTTTTTCATGTATTTCTCATTTTTCGTGTAACAGGGTCCATCAAAAGTATGTAACATGGGTACTCCTTGGATGAGGAATTAAATTTTGCATCCAACGAGTACTCCCACTCAAAATTTGAGTAAAATATTAGGGAGATAAATTGAAAAATATGAGTTGAAAAAATAGTTTTATTATTTCTTTATATTTTTATTTTTTAATCTTTTTACTTTTTTACTCCAAAAATGGTGAATCATCCCCCATGGTTGACATGATCATCTTGAATCCTATTGGTTCTTATAAATTCTATTTTTGTTGTACATTTTTCTTAAGAGGCCCATTTTAGACCTCAAAATTCCCCTAATGCATATTTTAGTTCTTTGATATTAATGAAATGAAGTTTTATTTCTGTTGCATCTATGTGTTTATGGTTATATCTATAATTTTTTACGTTCCTATTTAAATTTGGATCAAAGCAACACCAGAGGCATCAGCGGCACCAAAAGCATCAGCACCACCGGGAGCATCAGTAGCATCAACAGCGCCAGCAAAAGATTGACTCGGGAAAGAGTCAATGAACTATGGTTGGGGCCTACTGGGTCCTTCGTTTTGGGGAGCTAAAGAACGTAGATGAAAAGATGGAAGGTTGATGATATTTTGTGGAGATAGTTGATGGGAAGTTGTAAGGAAGACAACTGACAAGAAGGAAGGAACTCGCAGAGAACTAGCCATTATGGAGGAATGGTGGAAGAAATAATCCACAACCGAACGGAGAATAATAGTGATAGCCGAGCAACAGAAGTAACCGAATGAGGAAGAAGGTGAAGCCTCCAAGAAATAATTGGTAGTCCAAGCAGGGGCGAAAATATAAGGAAGGATGTGCGAAAAAGGAAAAGGAGGAGAGAGTACTAAAATGATGTTGTAGAGCTATTCGAGTCGCATTGTATCTGCTGATGTGGTTATGTATTGATCTCTTGTGATAGTTTTGTGATATTAATACGAAGCTCTCGAGCCAAATGTAATATTGCACTACTGAATGGATTAATAGAAAAGGAGTTTGTTGGGATATCTGTATAGTGCATGGATGGATACATGGTTTCTTAAAAATTTTAATATTATCATATTTGTAGTGTATTTCTCTTCTATATTCTCATGATTTGTTTCAATTAGATTTTTGATTGCCATAGTTCGGGCTATCTGATTCCTGCATTCCTCATGTGACTCTGCCTTAGTACTGGACTTCCATTCCCTATCTGACTAAGGTTGTGACACACCTCGGGTGAGACTCCTTATCCTCCCTAGATAAGGCGAAAATGTCGGTGTTGTGCTACACTACGACGGAGTTTTGTTAGCCCCTGTGCCCGAACCCGGCTCTCAACCCTGTTAATATTTTTGCACCAACACATTTTAGGAATCTCTATGATAAAAGATACATTTTTTTAAATGCATATGTTTAACTCATATATTAATTATTTTTATAATTAATAATAATAATAATTAAAAAATTATAATTTAGTTGATTTTTATGATTTTTATGATTTTTTTAATTTTGGCAATATAAGAGGTACCATGAAGTAAGTGTTTGGATACTTATCACAGAGTAGATTTACCAACCATTTAATTTATAGTTGCACTAGTTTATATTATTACAATGTTACTTGTTTGATTTCATTATTTTTACAATGTCGATTCATCCATAGTCATGTATTTTGTAGATTGATTATCAACTTGTTATTATTAATATTTATTGTTGTGTTTTACCATTAACTTGTATTTTGTGTTTTAAGAGAGTGTTAGGTTGAAGACCTACTCCAAGGATGAATGCATTTTGAATACCCTGAGCATAGCTAAGTTTTGTATAATAGGTGATCCCATGGATTAGTGTTCTTTCCTCTTGAAGGAGCTTTTCCAGGCATCTTGTCTTGGAACCGATGGAGGACGTATTCTTGGATCTTTTGGAACTAACCACGATCTTACTTACAATGGAAGGCACCCTTTTTTCTAAGTTGATGAGCTCTTATATAATATCATATATAATTCAATAACCTCCTCCTTGGAACCCTACTGAAAACCAACCTTGAAAACATAATACTTACAACCTTTGGAACCTTGATCCTCAAGCCCTACATCCTTGGAAACTCGATCCTTATTCGTGAGCCATACAGTCTTGCCTGAATTTTCTTTTCCAACTTGGAGTTTTCTTCCAAATTTGTTTCGACACTTGATGTTTCATGTACAACAAGCTCCTCTCATAAAATATTCAAACTTCAAAGCGCATATGAATAAAATTGAATGAATCCTCTCTCGTTGGTCAAGCCATGCTTCACATCCTCTAAACAAAATTAAATAGTTAAAAAAAACCTTGTGTGTGTGTGGGGGGGAGGGAGGGGGTGCGTTGGGTTAGTTCTAATGTTAAATGGAAAAATGATTTGTTTAAATGTGAGATGTTGTCATTAAGATTGTGTGAGATTTGGTTGAGTTTGGATGTCCTTTGAGATACTATAATTTACACAATCACTTTTGGTGATCCAAGTGGATATTGGTGGTCATTCGCCTATTCCACATGGACCCCCACCAATGTTTCTTTCAGCTTTTCAGTTTCTTTATTTGTATCAAAATTTACTATTTTTGGTGGTTTTTCGGGTCCTAAACTTCCGAAGTCGTTTTGAGGCCCTAAACAATGTTTTTAGGGAAAACAGGGATCAACATGGATCATCAATAAATGTTGGCCACTCAAAAGTTGAAGCCCTCAGATAGATCTTTCTAATGAGGTATTTTACACGTCAAACGAATCGTATGCCAAAGTTATGACCCCAGAAAGTTGATGTACCAATTTACCCAAATGGGGCCCATGATTTGGCGCTTCATCTCCTAGGGTTAGGTTTTTGGATGTTTAGGGTTTTCTATTGTTTCTCAATAATAAATAGGCCTTTGAGTCTCATTGTAATATAGTTCAGAGGCATGTAGCCACCACATCTCTTCTCAAAGATAAGTTACCATCGCCCGAGCTAGTCTTATTTACATTTTGTTTGTAAGCATACGTTGGTGTTTGATATTAATGAAATGAAGTGTTAATTCTGCTGCATCTTTGTATTTATAGTTATATCTGTAATTTTTGTGTTCCAATTTAAATTCGGATCATTTGGCCCTTAGCCACCCCATAAGATTTGACATTAAGATTGTGTTGTCATGTTTAAGATTTGACACTAAGATTGTGTTGCCATGTTTAAGTGCTTGATGTTCATATAAAGATAATTTGTTAAATGTTTAAATTTGAAAACTTATTAGGTTGGAGGTATCTGTAGCATACTTCTTGTTATTTATTCTACAATTATAATTCAAAATTATTGTAGTTATGATGTATAAGATGTTGATCGGTGAAAGAATCTTCTATGCTCTCTTTTTTTTACATATCTAAGTGCACGACATATTTTCCTCACTCTATTGGCGGTAAAAGAATGGAAAAACCATTACTTCGAAACATGCTTTCTCATAGTAAATAAAGTAATTTATTGTTGCAAAAGAAACAACTTTAGGGTCATTTTTTTCCCATTACTTTGAAGCATGCTTTCTCATCATAAACAAACTAATTTATGGTTATAAAAGCAACAACTTTAGGGTTATTTGTGCCTTTTAGGAGGCTTAATTTATGGCTTTCACTGATATGAAGGTGAGATTAGCTCAATGTAGAATAGTCAACAAGTAATTTACCTCATTTATATCATTTCATGTAGGATAAAATTCAACAACTGAAATAACAATAATCCCAAAATTGCAACTTCATGAATTTAAAACGGTGATCTACACGTGATTAAGAGCATCTCAATTGATCCAAATTCTTGAAATTGCAGTTTGAATAACCTATTAAATATTTTTTGTTCGTTGAATTTTGGTCAATGTAGTTGGAAATGGGGTGATTTTCTTAGTTGATAGATAATGTCAATGGTATCTAACAAATAGATTATGGAATTTAAACTTGACTAAGTCAAGTGATTATTTATGACATACTATTGGGGGAATTAAAACATAACGGAGTATACATTGTTGAAAATTATTACAAAGTTGGGTTGAACGGGTAAAAATATTATTTCAAATTTGGCTAATGTTATAAATGTCTTTGTAAGCTTGGATGACATTGTAAAAATATTTAGGGTTGCTAGGAAGGGATATGGGAAATATGTTTACAAGTTAGATAAAGCTAAATATTTATTGGTTGAAATTTGTATCTACTATTATAACACGAATTGGAAGGGATATGGGAAATATGATTACAAGTTAGATAAAGCTAAATATTTATTGGTTGAAATTTGTATCTAATATTATAACATGAATATGAGAGAAAGGGTGTTGAAGATTCTTAATATTGATTAGCATGCATAAAAACGAGATTAAATAACCATAAGGTAGGTCACAATGATATTAAGCAAGATTTTGTATAAACAAGACATATAGTTAAGGTAGGTCCTTTATTTTTTAAAGGGCTTAGGCTAATAGATTTCTAGCTTGGATAGGGTTGATGGTTACATTACAACACCTCATGGCATTTTCTAGATTCCTCATATTTTTTTCTTCATTTATGCATCGAATATGGGGAGGAGAGTTATGCAGAGAAAGACTTTTACAAAAGAAGCTTTGCATAACTTTATAACAAATTCCATTTTTTTGTGAATCAATTTTTTTTTATTAATTTAAAATATTACATCTTCTCATGGAATTTCTCAAAAACCTGTTGGCCTCACTCTTAATAAATTTATTGGCCAACAATTACATCCCCAAATACATAAAAAAAATTCCAAAATGACAGTGATTTACATAAGTTAACAGGCAAAAAGTGTCAGAACGCCCATAAAACCAAAATATAGCCAACAATCATCATACATCATCATAATTTACCAGGGCAAGATGATCTAGACCTGATCTATGGGATGGTGGGGGTTTGAATTCACAGTGCACATGCCCCTCCATGTGAGCCAAATGGGTTTCCAAATGATTGAGAGTCTCCTAGATGTGTCACTGCCCTCTATAAAGATTGGCCAGTCTGTCATGCATCTCCTAGAAGTTTCGCTAAATGTGATTCATGAAATCAATATTGTCATTGTGATCATCTTGTTGAGCCCGATTGAGTTGGTCCAAGGAATTACTCAATTGTCGAATGATACTAGCATTGCCTTCCAACATGGAGGCGTTCTCCGTAAAGGGAAAATATTGAGAGTGAAAGATCTATTGTTTCTCCAAGATCTTGCTCATGGTGTTTTTGTCGCCCCTAAAGTCCCTTTACCTACATTCCCCGATGTGCCCAACCTTGTTGAGGATGCATCTTTAGCACCGACCTTTGACCTTCTTTTCCTAGAGAGAGAGCATATTTTTTGCACTAGATATTCCAATTAGTTGATTGGGGATGCCCTTTCTTTGTTCTAAGGGCCTCAATCAACGATGAACCCCAATGCAAATGCCTCTCACTAGGGAAATCCCCACAAGCCACCATAGATACCACCCAAATGTGCAAAATAGAAACCACTCTGCCGCTACCCAAACCAACTCCTGCAAAGGTTATACCCACCAATATCCCTAAGAGGGCCGAAGAAAAATCAAACTAGAGAGAGTAGAGAACCGAGGTTTCCAACGCCACATTGTCAGCCAACCAAGAAAGATTCATGCTTTCCGAAAGACACCTAAACCATATACATATGGAATCCATGATGCTTGTGTTGGACACCTAATCCTCTAAGGGTTGGTGTTGGAGCTGAACAGTCAAAGGGAGTCCAAGAGACCACTTGGAATATGAAACCAAGGGTCACTCCAATGTATTATAAATATGTATCATTGTGAATAATATATGCAATTCAAAGCTTATCCTTCACACTCTTGTGTTCTAGTCATGGTTATGTTTAACATGGTATCACAGCAGGTACATTCCTAACCTGCTCAATCATGTATAAGTCACTGGTTCTTGTGTAAGCCCCTGGTTTTTGTGGCCATTTATGTCGTTTTCTAGATTTGTTGCGGTGCATAGCAATTTATCGTTTGATCGTTTGAGAATGCCTCTTTTACATGCCTAGTCTGCTCCAACTCGACGCCCTTTTCTCTCAACAAGTCCCTTTTTAGCAATTTTTTCTGCATATTTATCACCAGTCCATTTCCCTTTCCACGCGCCTGTCGAACTGAACCCTTAGCATGAATCTTGTTGAGTTCTCTGTGAGACTATTTCTCTCACGGATTCCCTAAATCCAATCATACGTTTCACTCTGCAAATGTTTGTTTCACTGATAGATGCGATGCACCTGTACCTCATTCCCTACAAGTCTAATACTTTTCTTGTAGCTCCAATGGTCATTTGGCATGAGTTCTAAGTGTTCCTTCCCAAAATTTTACTATTTCCCGTCAAGCATGTAGTCTCATCAACGTTTCATATTTCCATTGTGTACTTGCACCATTTCTAATCATTTTTTCTCAAAGCCCATGTAAAGCCTTGTAATCTAGTGTAGTGGTTATGAACGTGTTACCGCTCAAAACATATCGCAGTTCTTCAACTTGTCTTTTGGCTTGCCCTATGATTCTCTGTTTTCCAGTGATCAGAATTGATTTGTAGAACAACTATAATTTTCAGAAGTTTCCCACAACATAAGTATTGATGTTGATGACCCATTTCCATGAAAACCAGTTCGTTTATATAGATAAACAATCTCAATACTTGGCTGTGTAGTAGAAGGCAACGTTCATTTTTCCCTCTCACATATTGTTTTAAACCTACGAAGAGCTTTGGAATTCCCACGGATGTCATTTCTGTGTTTTTTCTGAATTCATGCACAAAGTAATTCACCATTTTGCTATAAAACAAATACTCGCTTCCCAAGTGAGTATCTCCGGTTGTGGTCTTCACTTCAAACATTCCCTCTTCAATCGTCAGAATTAAGACATCAAATGTCTCTCCTCTCAAATCAAATATCACCACATTCATTTGATTGAAATATCTTGCTCGAAATTCCTTGTCAATCGCCTCTGTGAAAGGAACTCAAGAGCAATAACTCGAGAGTTGTGTCTGAGTTGTGAAGCCGACCTGTGACAACCTTCTTGGAATGAAGAGTGTGTTGAATTTGTGAGTTTTTGGATTGTTGCATTGCTCAAAAGCTGGTATAGTTTCGTGTGGTTGGTGTCTCAAGTTGTTGGTCCTATTTAACTGATCTGTAAGTTGAGTTTTTGAAGACTGTGTTGTGTTGAATATTGGAATTGTGTTCGGTGCCTTTGCATTGGTCGTTTTTGCTATGCGTTGGAGACCATTGAAGATGCTATACGATGCACGTTAGTGCCTATAGATGTGTTGGCATTGGTTCATGTTTGCTTTTATATGTTGGTTTGTCCTGCCGGATTCATATTATTGAAAGATCATGGTTTGGTGTTGTGTGTCGGACTTGACTTGTGGCGGCACACAAAGTCTGAACTTCCAGTAGATTTTCGTTGAAAAAAAACATGTTTATCATTATCAAAGGCCTTGAAGCATTCACAAACGAAATATCTGGTAAGCTCGTGTTCTTGAGTCCCTTTTTTTAGATTGTCGAGGCTCTTGCAGCACAGGTTCTCAACGTTCAAAAAAGAAAAGAAAAAAGGTTCTAGATTGTAAATTAATATAACACGATTCTAAGAAACTCGAAACTGTTGTGCGATCATTTGAAGAGGAATGAACATTATATGCAAACTGCACCCATATGCTGAAGAAAACCACGGCAATGGCAACAACTGCTACAGTCTTCTGAGACACCATATTTCCTGCAACATTTGATGAACTCTGAAGCATAAGTCATGAACCTGTAAGTAGAAGTCTCTCAGCCTGACTTGCTACAAAGGAGCAGTTAGTTATTGGCTTTCAATGACTATTATTGAATCCCTAAAGTTTTGGGCTTAACACCCATAATTCCTAGCTCACTATTGTCCTTCCCTTGCCCATTCTTGAAGTTGACCTAGCATTTGAAATCATTGTCTCATAGAAAAAAAAAATGGTGTATTTTCGGTCAAAAAAATAAAAAATCGATATTTTAATGGCTCTTGTTCATATGATGACCAATGCAGTGACATGCCTTTTATAGCTTCAACTAGAATCTTTATTTTTTTGATGAGACAATGATGAGACTTAATGATTGTTTAAAGTTATTAAGCACTCTAATCCTATCCACTATTGTAGACACAATCAAAATCAACAAGAACACTCTTTGTGATATTAAAACCTATCTGCATAATACACAGGAAAAAATAGATTTTTTGGAGCTTGAATCTCAACTTCAGCAAGTAGAATTACACCAGTAGAGTCATCACTCTGAACTTGTTTCTGTTCAGAACATTGAGACAGAATCCCATTAGAAGCAAGAATATAAAGTTGAGGTTGATTCACATTCAATGCCTAGTTCAAGAGCAGATTTGCATGCAGAAGCAAAAATTCAGCGTGCACTTCCCAAGCCAATCATCAGACCTTGGGAAGAGCTTGTCAACAACAAGCACAAAACCAGTCTTTGATATGAAAAGGATGTGTCCTTTCATATTCCAGATTACTCAAATCCCATTCAGTTTCAGAGTGTTGGATTTCTTTATGACAATTCATCCTCATTTGTTCCAAATTCTTCTCCTCTTCCATAGCAGCAACAATAGATTGTTAAATGTTAGCATTGTGACTGACTTGGCCATATGAAAGATCATTGTTTTGATCTTCATCCATGTGAGCACTATCATAAAACCACTCATTCTTCAAATAGATGCTTCAAAAACAAACTTCCTGCAAGAACAAAGATTCACCTTGGATGGATCACTTCTTGGCAATGGGCTTCAATAGCCAAGAAGATATTCGCTCATACAACATGATTTGTTCTCGAATATTGAAAAGTCTTGCAGTTGAGATCTCTTCATCTTCTCACCTTGTATTTGACAGGGGGGAAGTGATGGTCATCTACAAGTTTCAAAGCCACATCAAGCAAGCCTGAGCCACAACCTGCCATACCAGATTCAGAGTTGTAGCCAGAGACAGAGATGCCCCTGAGCATGCCATTGGTTGGTGTTCAGCCTTAAACCATCTATGCGGGATGAGACCTCCCTTTTCAGGTTGAGCTTCTCCCTCTTCAAAGAATTGGGGACACTTCCTCTAGTAGAAGACTTCAACTTCTTGTCAGTTCTGGAAGAGTTCCAAGAATTGCATTATGTATTCCAGAATTGGTGGTCATCCTTAAACAAATGTAGGTTATAGACCTCCCTTTTTCAGGTTGAAGGTCTCCTCTCCAAATCATTAGGGACACTTCCTCTATTAGAAGATTACATCTTCCTATCAGATTTGGAAGAGTTCCAGGAACTGCACTAAGCGTTCCAGTGTTGGTGTTAATCCTTAAACCACCCCCTCATACCAACATTTCAGAGAGCACATTCAGCCTAGTGCTGTCATCTATATTTTTTTCACATTTTGTATTACAACTCTCTTCTTGGACTCACACATACCCCTTCCGATTAAGGGGGGAATGTTGGACACCTAATCCTCTAAGGGTTGGTGTGGAAGCTTAGCAGTCAAAGGGAGTCCAATAGACCACTTGGAATAAGAAACCGAGGGTGAATAATATATGCAATTCAAGGCTTATCCTTCACACTCTTGTGTTCTAACCATGGTTATGTTTAACAACTTGCAACACGCAAATTCCCATGGTGATGGTTCACCTCCCGCCAGCAAAGTACCAAATGCCCCAACTTCCCTAATGTGTACAGAAAAGGCAAGCTCAAACACACCTTCCTATATAACCACTCTACTCTGTCAAACCTAGTGAAATTGAATACTATAAACACATAATTAACCAATGGAAAAGGAATGACCAAGCTTAAAGATTTAAACTTTGTGTGGATAAACCACAGTCGCACTGTGAACACAACTAGTCTTTATGCTCCTCAAGAAGTCTCCCACCACGCGACGTAATTCCAAAATTCTACTTACCCACACTTTGGAGTTCCTTCTCTTTGAGATTCTCAATGCCAATTCCTCATAGAATTCTCCCTTCCACCCCTGGGATGAGACTAATAACCTTTCCTTCGAATTTCTCCTCATCACTCGACACACAAAAAGACAACCTATCAAACATCCTCCCTCCCCTTTTATTTCAATATCTCCATCGTCGTCGAGCATACCACCATCCTCTCCTCTAATACAAAATATCAATAAATAAAATGATCAACATTAAAACTATTAATTGCCACCCTACAATAACTTGGGACTTCACACAAGTATGAATGCTACCCAATTGTCTCACAAATAATTCAGTTATATATCACCTCCATCGAAAATAATTCAGTTATATATCACCTCGAAAGATAACAAATTCCCTTTTTATTTTCAAAGATATTTTTACTTTTCCAATAATTAGATAATTTTCCCTCCTTCGAGTAATATAAAAATACGTTGAAAATAAATATCACCCAAAGATAGTTATCTGGTGAAAGCTATTTCCTTGGTTAAAGTAGGATAAAAAATTGTTGAAAATGAATGTCACCTAAGAAATGGTCATCTATTCAAAGCTTATTGCAATTTGTTAAAAAAAAACACCTTTCCCATACACGTTACACACGGCTTAAAAACCCGAAAATACTAATAAGTGCTTAATAACAATGTTCCAATAACAAAGGTTTAAACACATTGCCATTTCCATTTATTTTAAATGACTTGAAGATGAGCCTAAACATACTCTCCATTAACTCAAGCAAAATAAAATTGTAACCGACCAACCAATACAACTTATAAGTTTTACTCCAAAACAAAATAACCGCATCTCTACGTTCGATATCTTTTATTTACTTTGCCCAATTTTCTAATATCTTTTAAAAGAGTTGCGCCCTACCTCCAAAAAGCCTCAAACCCAACGAATTAATAATTAAGTGTTTTAATTTCTCAATTAAAATATAAAATTTAATAGTTTTATAAATTTACGTTGTTAATGGGATATAATGTTAATGGCGGAGAAAAATAATGTTATTCCGCGGAGTTATAAAATGTTTTATAATTATTTCAAAATTTTATTTTATATATAGATATATATCATTGGAATTTGGTAATATAATTTTAAGAAAGTTTGTGATTTTTTGTTATTTAAAATGTATTGTTAAATGCATAAATAAATTTAGTATCTTAAAAAATAATTATGAGCACTAGAATTTTATAGTTTAAACAATTTAAATTCAAATTTGTAAAAATCTTTGCCTTATTTTGATTAAAATTAACCAGAAAAATGTAATGAAAAAAATCATTTTCTTTATAAGTTAGACTACGCCTATATATATATATATGTATGTATTCTAGAAATCAGCTATAGACACCTGGGAACAAAACATTCTTGAAGAGCCACCACTATGTTTTAAAAAGTCATTGTCTACGGATACCACAAATTTGCTTGGACAATCAGTTTTCGCTGAAATCCATCCATTTATATTTTCAAAAAATCAGAACAGACTGTTTGAATCTGTTTATGGTGAAAATGATTCAGCGTCATCAAAAACTCTTTGGAGCACCTAAAACTTTTAAGTTTGACAATTATAGCTTTAATTTTCAAAAATTTCTATTAAATTTTATGATATTCTTACCAAAATTTCTACTATTTTTCAAACAAATTTTTTACTTCGCCCTTTAAGAACCTTTATAAATAATGTTGGAAAACCCCTGAAGCCCTCTAGAGATGAGGGCCCCACCATTTAATTCAGCTAGCTATGAGAATTTATGTGACGATGCATGTTCGAATCCTGCTGGGAATAGCGTAAAAAATTCCCAGGCCGCAATGAGAAGTTAGGCGCATTGATAGTCGCGCAGATAATTCTGCTCCAACAGGTTCAAATCCAGCCAAAAACTGTGGAGAAAGAGAAACCCTTAAAGCAGAGAGAAGTCAGAACTTATTTTAGTTGTGGGCAGAAATTTATCCACACAGGTTTCCATCCAGCTGACGTCCGATGGAGATAAAAACCCTAGAATGTTATGAGAATCTCACCTTCCTCAGTTTATGTGAAAAATATCTGGGTCACGTATATGGGGTTCTATGGTGTAGTGGTTAGCACTCTGGACTTTGAATCCAGCGACCTGGGTTCGAATCCCGGTAGGACCTTTAGACACAGAAGCTTGAATGAAACGTGTTCTATTCGAGTCAGCACGCGTATGATGATTTCTACCATTTTAGAGTCGTATTTATTCTTATTTCCCAATGAAATGGTTTTAATTATTAATTTTACTCACCCATAAATATCCATATCCATATATTATTTCCAGAATCTATTCCCAATAAAAATCTCCTTTATATTTATACATTTTGGAAATAATTCCATTACTTCATATGGTGATTATTTTATAGCTATACGAGAAACAATTTGTATTATAAATAAATGGTTGTTTTTACATGATTTATTGCTGTTTAAATATTATAATTTTTGTAAGATTTGTTTTGGATGGGATGTTTGTGTCGCAACAAGTTGGGTGGTGCAGCATGGTTGTTGTCGCATGGCATATTTCGCTGAGAATGGGGCCATACACCACCCTCAAGGCCATCAGCAAACTTTGAATACTAGGATCACACAATTGTATGAATTCATGATGCAAGTTTACATTAGTTTTGATATTGATTTAATGTTAAAGTTTTACTGGAGTTTTATCATGTTAATGATGGGAGGGTATGGATGTTTGTCCCTATTGAAGTGTTTAGTTTTCGCTAGTTTATATATGCATTCTCGTCATTGTGGGTCGGGATGATTCATTTTGTGAGGTGGAAGATTGCAACATGAGGGAATGGTTATTTTGTAGTACCAGGGAGAGCAAGGTGATACATTAACATTTTTCATGGTAACGTTCTACTCCATCTAGCTTGCTCCCTATAGGTACTCTTCTTGGTTTTTTCTTTAAATCTTTGTGTTTTTGGCTTTTGGCTTTCCTACCTACCTCTTTCTTTTCCCTCCCATAGGACCTATTGCTTTTACATCACCTCTTTTTTGTTGGCTCTTCCCTTTGGTTTCTAGTTCGACCTTTGAACCATCAGGCCTTGAAAAATTTGCTTTCCATTTGAAGTCCCTCTCACCTGTCCTTTTCACCAAGTCTAAACCTTTCGATATCGAATCAATCTTGTCTCTCACTCTAGTTTCCAAATTCGCACCCTGCTCTAGTATGTCAATCCCTTATCTCCTCCATCTTGTGGTGCTCTCTTGAACTTGGGCTTTGGGATAATTTGTTGGCCCCTATTTGACAAGTCACGCCAACATGCTCGTAATAGAAGGGTCACAACTTATTTCAAGGAACAAGGGGGCTTTTGTGCCCAATAGAGGGTAGAGAGCTCTGCTTAGTTTTATAGGGAAAATACTCCTTAGATCATCTAAGAAGAAATTACTTAAGAAGAATGTGAAATTGCTAGAGAAAGAGGTTGCTTGATGGATTCAGAGATTCTTGGGGAGATTGGTGATTGGGTGCAGGACATGGGGCACACCTAAGGGTGCTATAATCAGTGTATGTACATTGTTGATTTTTATTCACACTTAAAGATCCTACTTGGTCAGGTTCTACTCCACCAAAATAAGGCCAAGGTGGAAATCCTTCTAATGTTGGATGAGTTGCAGCTAACAATGAGAAACCTAGATCAACGACTTGATCAAATGAAGCTCATTTCAACATTCCCCGTGACTTAGGTTGTTCCCCTAGCAGTAGTAAGGAACCTAGTTGTGGATGTCTATGATTCCTGCAAGTTCAAATGATGGGTTCTTATCAATCTGTGGTTTTTACTTGTTCATGTCAAGTTTCGTCTTTCCAGTCAGATCATAACCCACATGGTTGAGTTTTATACTTTAGTATTTTGGTTGTTTTGCTAAACTTTATCAAACTCTGTGTATGGATATTTCCAAAATCATGGTTCTACCACTAGTCTGGTTTCCCAAGTGGAAGACTAGGACAAACCTCTAGTTACTTTAATGTTTTTCTTCGAAATATGAAATGGAAATCTTTACTTTACCAAAAAAAAAATTACAGGTATAAAATATAATCATAGAACAATATAATTTTATTAAGAAACACTTAATAAATTTATAAAATAAAAATAATTTATAAAATATAATAATTACAAAATAATGACATAAATATGTAAATTTATAATGGTGCAATAATATGTGATCATAATTAATATTTTCTTATCTTTTGTTGTCAATATTGTGAACATTTGGGTATTTTGTTGCCTGTAATGCACAAGTGAGCTTTATGTAATTTTTCAAGGAAATGGTGTATGGAAAATTGAAATGACAGTATCCTAACTAAAACCATGCAAATATGTAAATTTATAGGTAGGGAACCTATCAGTTCAATGTAATGTTTTGAGCAAGTGTAGTGTTTGTCAAAACCCCATGTCAAATCCCCATTTAAAGACATTTTTTAGAGACCCATCACACATATGCTCTAACACATCCAACATGTACCTTTGATTAATAGAATATGGAGTCACATACGAACATGATTAAATTAATGATTATGAAAGGAGTTAGAAATTGATAATTAAGAGTCAAAATTACCTCACAAGAACATTCCTTGAATCACCAACAATCTAATACAATTAAATATCAAACTTATGTATCCATGTTGATGTTATTAGTGGCCATTGATTCAAAACCATCATAGGCCTTGTAGATCTTTCCTTTTGGATAGTTATGTTGGTGATTTTTAACTTTAATGTTTCTCCTCCTTGGTAAGTGCTTTTTTATATGCTTTCACTCACAAACTAAATAGAATCATTATTGATAAACAATAGCAACATGGAAAGAAAGGCTAATATAATTTCATATGTAACATTTTTTTCCATTATAAAGTAAATATTGATGATGATGACATTCTCTTCTTGACTGAAGAAACTCACATAGTTAATGCCTGCAACCTTAGTAATCCATCTGCCTCAATTTATATTCTTACCACTACTTCGATTCTAAAAAATAGAACACCCACAACCTTAGTAGTTCATTCACCTCAATTTATGGTTCTTACCAATACTTTGATTCTAAGTGAGTTTATGTAAATTTTCAAGGAAGTGGTTTATGAAAAATTGAAATGGCAGTATCCTACCTAAAACCATACAAATATGTAAATTTATAGGCAGGGAACCTATCTGTTCAATGTAATGTTTTTAGCAAGTCTAATGCTTGTCAAAGTGTGCCTTTGATTAATAGAATATGGAGTCACATACAAATGTGATTAAATTAATGATTATGAAAGAAGTTAGAAATTGATTATTAGGAGTCAGAATTGCCTCACAAGTGCATTCTTTGAATCACTAACAATCTAATACAAATAAATATAAGTATGTATCCATATTGATGCTATTAATGACAATTGATTCAAAATCATAATAGAACTTTAGATCTTTCCCTTTAGATAGTTATGTTAGTAATTGTAACTTTAATGTTTCTCCTCCTTGGTAAGTGCTTTTCTATATGATTTCACTCAAAAACTAAATAGAATCATTGTTGATAAACAATAACAACATGTAAGTAAAGACTAATATAATTTCATACATAATATTTTTTCTCATTATAATCTAAATATTGATAATGATAATATTCTCTTCGTTACTAATAAAAACTCACATAATTAATATCCGCAACCTTAATAGTTCATCCGTTTCAATTTATAATTCTTACCACTACTTTAATTTAAAAAAAAAAAAACAAAAAAACATCTACAAATTACTTAAAAACTTTATCCACAATTTAGTTACTAAACAATCATATTTATAACACAAAAAAATTATAAAATTATAGAAATAACCAATACTCTCCCTCATACAACCATGTTCAAAAGCAAGTGATGTTCCTACAACCATATTCAAAGCAAGTGATATATGTGATAAATTTGTTATCAAGAGTCTTCCTTGCAAGCTGATATATATGATAAATTTCATATGTCCATCAAGTTACCAGGAGTCTTCCTTGCAAGCTGATGTATCTGATAAATTTCCTATGTGCAGTGCTAAGTATGCACTACTTATACCATATTTTTCCTTACACTCACACAATTGTGTTTGATCTAATGTACAATGCTAAAAATAATTTTATTGAACTTTAGGTTATCGAGAAAGGCTCAGAGGTCACGATGTTTTTAACTACAAACCACAAAGAATCAAAACATCCATACATAAAAGTGAATGAAGTATTTATAATGAATGAGAGGCTTAGTTAAGTAATATATGAAAGTGGAGAGAATTTATATAACCCATTAGGTTATATGTTTTAGATTCCATCTAATTTAAAGCTGGTTAATAGTATACAGTAATATACAATGTTATGTATAGAATACAATGTTATGTATAGAATAAGTGTGATGTTATTATAAAGTAAATATTGTAGATTTGAGGTTTCTGTAATCTTTATTTTGTGTAGTGTTATTTTCCGGAGCTATCGTATTCATGATTTTATTGTATCGACGTTTTGAACCAATCTCTGTTGTTCATCATCAAGATCAGATGTGTGAAAAAGTTAGTGAATAATGGACCAATAAATAGAGGATAAGGTTGGGAAGATAATGAATGGAGCCAACAAGTTTGCTCATGCTCAGAAATAAATTTATTTTACTTAATTAATTAATTAATTAATGTTTTTGATATTTATATGTTTATATTTTCATGATATTTATTATTTTTATTAATTATTTGATAGGCAACTAAAGCTTATATAAAAATTAAAATTATTTAAATGTAATTTTAATAAAATCTTCATAAAATTATTTGAATGTCATATTATATATATATATATATATAAACTTCATGAAATGAAATTAATTTAATTTTAATTTTAATTTTTTTTATTTATTTATTTCAACTATTATGATGTTATTTATAGATGTTATTAAGCCAAAGTTTTTGTATTAATTATTTTAGTTGACATTAATTAATATTTAATGTTATTTATTCAAACATTATCTGATGTGATAATTATGATGCTATAATACTTCAAATATTATAATGTTTAACTAAAAGTTTCAATATTAATTAATTTGTTGAATTATTGATGTTGAATTTATTTAGTTTTAACATTAAACATCTAGATTTTATTGTTGAGGAAGTTCCTAGGTTCTAGTGTTAGATTAATATTATGTATTGAACCATAAAGGTTTAAAGGTTTCTGGTTAAATATTTATAATGTTTATTATATTAATAATGTTTTTTTTTAGTGCTTGATATTGGGGTGTTTTCCTATTTCTATAGCTTCTCTAAATTTCCTATGGTGATAATGATCGATTTTGGCCAAAACACTGGAGTTTTCAATGCAAATGTGATGATTGGTTTTACTAGAGTGCTCGGCCAAGGCTGAGGTTTTGGAGCGGTTATGTTTGATGTCAGCGGCATGTTCTTGAATCCTAGTTAATATCGAACGACCAGTCTCACCAATATAGGATTTTCCACATGAACACGGAACCAAATAAACCCCTTTGTGGTGCCTAGGTAACATTTGAAATTGTATTTTAAGTTGAATAAAAATAAAATACAATTTCAACCTAAATAATATTAATAATAAATAATTAGATGTTCAAACTCACCTTGTGAAGAGGTAGGGTCATCGATAATTAAATCTTGTTTGAAGGTCATCTATTAGAAAAATATGCAAGTCAATATGTCCCAACAAATATATGCCTACTAAACAAATATGTTAGCTATCAAACATTACCGTGAAAAATGTTAATGTATCATCTTGCTCTCCCTGGTACTACAAAATAACCATTCCCTCATGTTGCAATCTTCCACTTCACAAAATGAATCATCCCAACCCACAATGACAATAATGCATATGTAAATTGGCCAAAACTGGACACTTCAATAGGGACAAACATCCATACCCTCACATCATTAACATGATAAAACTCCACTAAAACTTGAGCATTAAATCAATATCAAAACTATTGTAAACTTGCATCATGAATGCATTCAATTGTGTGATCCTATATTGAGGAGTATTCAAAGTTTGCTAATGGCCTTGAGGGTGGTGTATGGACTTGAGGAGTATTCAAAGTTTGCTTATATATAAATAATTTAAATGTATAAAAGCTAATAATGTAATAAAAAAATGTATTATTAAATTAGATATAAACATATTATTAATTTTAGTTATTACAATTTTATTTTTATTTTTTTATTTTTTTAATTTAATATTTTAAATATAAAATAATTATATTTTGATTGTGGATTTAAATAATAGGGTTTTTTGTTATAGATAGCAATGTCTATTGATTTAATTATTGACTTGGATATCAACATTCCTAGGTCAATGTAGACATTTTGTTAATCCTTCACAACTAGCATGTTTTTCTTTTGGATAGTCATGTAACATTTGACAGCTAGCATATTTGTTTAATAGGCGTATATTTGTTGGGACATATTGACTTGCATATTTTTCTAATAGATGACCTTCAAACAAGATTTAATTATCGATGGCCCTACCTCCTCACAAGGTGAGTTTGAACATCTAATTATTTATTATTAATGTCTACTATGTAACACTTGTTATTATAACATTGCTAAATGTATAATAATGTAGTGTATGGATTTATTATCATTGGCTTATAATTATGTTAGTATTATGACTAATTATAATTTATTTTCCATTAGCTTTTAATTAATTGATTTATTATTATATTTGTTTAATGATTATGCAAATAATTAAATATATAAATTAGAAATTTTAATATATAGATATCTCAAATTATTATATTAAAGATATGTCTTGTTAGTGTTTGGTTATCCTAAATTATTAATTAATTTTAGTTTCTAATAGTAATGTATAAAAGGTTGATTAGAGTAAGAAATATATAGAGATATGAGTGTACAATATATAGTTTTATTGAGAGAAAAAAAGGGGGAAATAGTGCTTTCATGCATGTGCTCTCATCATAAACAAGACTAATTTATTGTAGTAAAATTGACACCTCTAAAGTTATTTATTCATTTTATAAAGTGTAATTTTTCATTTTTACTAATAAGAAAGTATGATTAGGAATTTTTCTCATTAGTTAGTGGAGAGTTGTGTGTGGCAGGAAGTCGAAGGAAGCGGTGAGTCAATGGAATGACGGTGTCGGTGGTTCTGTGATTGAGAGCAGGAGGAATCATTATAGTTTCGTTCAACACTGAAATTGTTAAGGATCTCAGTGCTTTTTTTTTTGCACTCATCTACTATATTGAATCTTTAGAGAAGACACCTGTTGATCGAGGCAAAAGGGTTCCATTTAGCAATGACCTCAAAGGTGGGAGGGGATTCCCCCTCCTTCCGAAATATCCTGACAGGTAGAGATGCTGAGGGGGCGTTGCAACAGGTAGCTGATGAAGGTACTTTTGAAGCTCAGTGCTCTCCTATGCTGGGCGACCAATGGGAAAAAGTTTGGCGGGAAAATGTGTACCCACAACCCCCTAGAACTTGAAATTCATAATTCCAACAAATTGTCTAGACACCCAAAGAAAGAGAATGTGAGGCCATGCATTTATTTGTAAGTTCATTGGTATCTGACCAACTAAAAAGGAGTTAGTACGATGGATACGAGCAACTTGGTAGTCTAAAGGTGAGGTAGACCTTTGTTTAGGTCCAGAAGGCTTCTTCACTGTTATCTTTTCAAATCGCAAAGATAAAGAACACATTTTTTAGGGAGGGCCTTATTTTCTCAACAATATTGGGTTGTACATAAGGAACTGGGAACATTGTTTCAATCCTGATAAGGAGGAATTCATAGCCGCTCCAATATGGGTAAGGTTATATTCTCTATCAGTCGAATTCTAGATCCTAAATGTTTTTGAAGGTATAGGTCAAGTCCTGGGTCGGTTTGTGAAAGTCTCAGAGGTTACTAAAATAGGCAGGCATAAGTATTATGCTCGGTTATGTGTGTATATGAACATCTCACAACCGTTTCCTGATTCTATAGAATTGGACTACCAGGGTGATTTCTTGACACAAGCTCTAGGTTAAAAGCATGTACCATTATGGTGTAGGCTTTGTCATGAATATGGTCACCTCTTTCGTGAGTGTCCATTGAAACGAAAGGGCTAGACAACTGGTGGGTCGATGCTTTCAAAGGGATTTACAAGAGTTACCAATCAAAGACACAACTAATGGAACATAAATACATTCACTTTGAAGACCACTGAGGAGAAGAACTCATTTTTGGTGCTTGAATATATGGAAGAGGATGAGCAAGATCTTGAGGTGACAAATATGGAAGTTGTTCCATTTGAGAAAAACCAAGAAAATTCGGCACTAAAATGGAAAATGGGTGAAGATGAGAAGGTACAATTTGGGCTCAACTTTATATAAATGTTGGGTTTTGAGGAAGTCGTTCCCCTCCTAGAACAAAATATATCACAACGTACAAAGGAAGAACAAACACTAGTTTCCATGATTAATGACTAGGCTGCCAAGGACCTGACAGATCTTCCCAACATAGAGAAGGATATGTATACAAAAGTTTATATTCATTGGAAATCAAAGAAAAGGACAACCTCATGAGACCCAATCTCTCAGGGCTTCCAAGCGTTTAAAGACAAGGGCAAATAAATTCTAGGATGGGAAAAAAAAAGGGAGTAGAAGAAGAAAACTATTAAACCAAAGTGTGAAGCTCAACAAAATAAGGGTACTCCTCAGGTTAACTCCACACGTGTAGCAATCAGCCCGGATAAGGGTTTGTAGACATTACTCACAGATTTAATGAAAATGCTCACATGGAATATAAGAGGGATCAATAGTAAAGGTAAACGGAGATATCTTAGAGATAAAATTCGAAAGGAAAACTTGGCTATTGTAGTATTACAAAAAACAAAGCTGACAGAGGAGAAAATGTTCAATGTCACCAATTTTTGTTGGAAAGGTTGTGGTCATATGTCCTTGGCAGCCATCAGGAGTGCAGGAGGGATTTCAATTTCGTGGAATCCCCAATGGATTCTATTTCAAGAATGGTTTGCTACATCTATAATTATAACAGATAAGCTTCAATACATAGGAATGGAGGATAATGTCTTTCTTTTAGTAGTTTATGGTCTGTCCATTATTGCGAAGAAAAAAATCTTCCTCAAACAACTCCATGCGACCAAGCAAATTATAGGAAATGCTCCCTGGATAGTGGGTGGGGATTTTAATCTCATAAGATCGTTAAAGGAGAAGAAAGGTGGAAACTATATTTTGGAACCTATTTCTTAGACTTTTGATGAATTTCTAGACTTATTGCACATGGGTGATATCCTCACAAGTAATGGTTGTTATACTTGGAATATTCGAAGGGGGGGTTCTCATCAAATTGCTTCTCTTTTAGACAAATTCCTGGTATTGGTTAATATTGTTCAGAAATATTTCTTCATAGAAGCCTCAATCTTACAATGTCTAGGCTCAGATCACTGGCTAGTTAGATTAGAAATAGACCTAAAGGAACCTCCTCGAAACCAACCATTTCATTTTGAAAGTTTTTTGTTTCAGTCGGAAGGTTTTGTTGAACAATTGCAAACTTGGTGGGAGGAAATTACAGTGGAAGGACACACCGAGATGAGAATGTTCCAGAAAAAATTGAAGCAGTTGAAGCTCTGAATCAAAGGTTGGAATAAGGGAGTGTTTGGAAAGATAATTATTGATAAGCGAGAGTTGGAATGTCACATGTCAATGATCCAACAAAAAATTATACGGGAAGGTAGATCTCCGGATTTAGCCGTAGAGGAAGTTGATACCTTAGCAAAGCAGGAAGATAGGAGGAATCAAGAGGAAATATTGTGGAAGAAGAAGTCATGACTTCAATGGCTGAAGGAAGGGGAGAATGATGCCAATTTTTTTCATAACGCCACAATACAACATCAAATTCATAATAGAATTTTCTCCATCATTGATAAGGAAGGAAAATGACAATTGTTACACCAGGGCATAGAAGGGGAATTGGTTAGACACTTTATCGACTTATGGACATATTTTTCCACTAACTCTTTTGCATCGACTTCTATTTCATCAGTTTTTAAACACATCCCATAAAGGACTACCAATGAACAGAACAAAGCACTAATGAGACAGATATCTTTGTATGAAGTCAACGCAATAGTTAAGAGTATGCCTAAAAATAAGGCTCCCGAAGTAGATGGTTTCACTACAAATTTCTATCAGTCATGCTGGAGATTTTTAGCTAAAGACGTACATGAGGTAGTGGAAGAATCTAGACATAACAAAACTATCTTCCCTGCCTTGAATGCAACATTTATAATAGTGGTTCCTAAATTAAATAGCTTAGAGAGTTTAGAAGGTTATAGACCGATAGCCGTATGTAATGTTATTTACAAAATAATATCTTCAGTGATAATCCAACGACTGAAACCTTTGTTGTCAACCTTGATTTCTCTAGCCTAATTAGGGTTTGTAGAAGGTAGACATATAGTGGATGGAATAATAGTGGTGCAGGAAGTCATCCATTCACTTAAATGCATGAAACGTCTGAGCATGTTTATAAAGTTGGATTTGTCAAAATCATATAACAGGATTCGATGGTCATTTATATTCAATGTCTTACAAGAGCTTGGATTTTCTGATCCTTGGTTGGAATGGGTGGATTCTCTCATATCCATAACTTTCATTTCACTTTTGGTAAATGGTTCGCCCTAAAAAATTATCCACCCTTATCGAGGAATACGACAAGGTGATCCACTATCCCATTTTCTCTTCATCTTAGCAATGGAAGGATTAGGGTGAATGTTACAAGAAATTGGGGAATTGTACTATCTGCATGGACTTCAATTGTATGGTAATGATCTCCCAATAGCCCATCTCTATTTTGTAGATGATTTTATTCTATTTGATTTACCTACTAGGCGAGAGATAGGAAGGATAGAAAGGATTCTTCGTATTTTCATGGCAGCTTTAGGCACAATGGTTAATAAGGACATAACATCGATCTTCTTTTTCAATTGTCCAAAATTAGTGCAACGTAGGCTCTGCCATGATATTAGCTAACGTAAAGGGATGCTCCCTGCTAAATATATAGGCACCCCTTTAGTTTGGCACTATCATAAGACATCAACATAGGCAGAGATCATTAAATGAACACAACTTCGAATGAATAATTGGGTGTTCTAATTTTTAAATTTCCCTAGTCACCTCATTCTATTGAAAATAGTCCTCCAAGAACTTCCAAATTACTAGCTCTCATTAATATCAATCCCCAAAAATGTTTGTTAATCCCTCATAATACTATGGTCAAACTTTTTATGGAAAGGCTCGGCCAAAACACATAAGTGGGCCTTGGTAGCATGGGAAAAATTAAGTCTACCAAAAGAACTTGGAAGATTGGGCATCAAGGATCTGTTCCTGATAAGAAAATCTTATGCGATGAAGTAATGGTGGTTATGGGTTCAAGGTGGTAACTCGATTTGGAAGCAGGTCTGGAAAATAAAATATTTATCGCTCAATTCACCTGCTGAAAGGATATATGCAAATGGCACCACCAAAGGATAGGAAATATGGAACTGGGCATATGGTGCCCCAAACCAAGTTAAACAATAGACATTTTGGGAGATAAGGGATGGGAAAACTGCCCTATTTTGGGAAGAATCTTGGCAGCAAAATTCCCCCCTGATTGGACGCACAAATATTTCTCAAATCAAATAAACTCAATCAAAAGGTGTGTTGAAAGTTCCATATTACTGGCTTCAAATGAATTCAGGTGCAAGGTGGCAGTAATGGAAAACACAAATAGATCGGAAGAATTTAGACACTTCTTGGCCTTGGGAGGAGTTTCAACGAAATCTCCAAAGTTATCGAATTCTTACCTCGATTAAGAATGATGTTTTGCATTTGGGTAAAGGCTATTAGCGACCTTTTCATTAGTCGAGGCCTATTCCATTCTTCAAGAATTAGGTACCCAAGCATCCAATCCAATTTTGGGGATAGTTTGGCAAAAATGTGTATGGCCAAAGGTCTCAAATTTTCTCTGGTTAATTGCCGTGGAGAGGGCCATTACTCTAGACCGGTTGTGACAACATGGATTAGAAGGTCCTTCGAGATGTTCATTGTGTCTAACAGTTGAAGAGGAAACAATACATTTATTTGTGGATTGTGTCTCCTCGCAAACTATTTAGCAGTCTATTCATGATCTATTCAATTGAGTTGCCCCAAGATTGGTATCGAGTAAGTTTCAAGCATTCGTGGGTCTTAACAACATGAAGGTTAATGGTTGGGATATCCTTATGGTTTTTATGGAAGGAAAGAAATTAGAGGGTGTTTGAGGGGAGATGTAGACCTGCCCACATGGTGCAAGAAAAAATATGGTCTAATGTATGCAAATTTGTGCTAGTGAACCCACCAGAAATGGTAGAGGGGCAGCAAATTGAGGAAGAGTTGCTTATTTTGTGGAAGTTACAACTACAAGTGGCCTCAGGATCATTTCACCTAAATCCACGTGATGGGGGGTGAATTGTTGATTGTTTCCTCCCAACCCCTCCTAAGTCTTTCAATGTGTTCATTTTTTATGGAGCTTCGCATGGAAACCCCTATAAAGCAGGTTGTGGAGGTATATTGCAGGACGATCAACTACAACTGATTCATGTCTATGCCTTTTCACGTGGTGAAGCTACAAATAATATGGCGTAATTATGGGCATTGGAGAGAGGTCTCCAAGTAGCAATAGAGAAAGGGATTCATCTATTGCAAATTCATGGTGATTTCCAAATTGCGATCAATATGGTGAGAAAAATCCTTATGGGGAAATATCCTGAATGAACTATTTCAAGTTGGCACCTCCAAGCAGTAGCACATAGTATTAAGGAACCTTTACTAAATTTTCAGTATGTAATAGTTGTGCATACCAAAAGGGAAGGTAATCAAGCAGTTGATTGTCTGGCTAAGTGGGGAAGCGATGTGGGGCATTCGTTCCTATAGGAGGATTGGTCGAATAGGATGCATCATGAAGTGATTACAAATTTGAACTAGAGGATAGCCCAGGATAAGGAGTGAAATGCTTTAAGGTTCCATGTTGG
The DNA here is from genome assembly GCA_031772625.1 of Pinus tabuliformis. NCBI lineage: Eukaryota > Viridiplantae > Streptophyta > Pinopsida > Pinales > Pinaceae > Pinus > Pinus tabuliformis. The sequence goes on along the minus strand of CM062814.1, from coordinate 209,766,547 downwards.
GGGTGACAACCTAGAAGACGATGATCGGAGAGGCAGCAGGCGATGGTTTCCTGATGCCTTGGCAAACCAACTCAATGAATGCCATGCACAAATTGTGGGTGGTTGATCGGGAGGTGGTCGTTCGGGAGAGTGTCAGGCCCACCACTTGGCCGGATCTCCCTGGTGCATGGACAAGCGCAAGGGAAACATGGAGGTAAACGTTAAGTAAGAAATTAGCTGGTTAAATTCACACAAGTGGGTATTAACAAAGATGGGATCGTTAACCCAGTGGTACCTTTTGTCAGGAGATATTGACGCGAGCATGGAGCAGTAAAGTAGTAGGCGATTAAAGGAAGGGTACTTTGCTTCTAACAGGTGATCGAAGGAAATTTATGATCCCCATATCATGGTTTTTCTCGGGCATGCGAATTGCAGAGGTAGGTTCAACACTTGGCAAGGGTTGTATGTTTTGGCTTCGAGTTTTTTTGGAACTGAAGGAATTCCTAGTCTTGACAACATCATTATATAACTGCATGCATGGTGTCCAGAGGTCGTGTCTAGCTAACTTGATTTCACGATGGCGCATTCAAGAATTTATTCTTACCTAGGTTCTTACTCTTGCTTAGTCTCATTATGGTTTGGTATACACTATCACCTGGTTTCTCTGGGTAAGTTCATTCCAGTTTGCTCGTCTGCAATTCAGAGTTACTGATACTATTGTGTCACCATTTGGTTCTAATAAACGCACTCACAATTTGGGTTTCGTTTTGTACCATCTGCCTTTGGTGCCCTTCCATTTATCTCTTACTACCGGTAGTCAGTATTTCATGTCGTATTATATTAAATCCCTGGTGTATTGTGTTGTTTAAAGTATCTCTTTTTCACTGTGTGGTCGTGGGTAGTGTCTGTGGTTGTGTTTTGGGTCGTGTTCCGACTCGCTGCTCTCTCACCAAAGTTGGTTTCGGTAGGGTTCCTGGGTTGAGCAAGGGTCACAAATGTTCTTTATTTGTTTCCTACATAACACATCAACGGGACCATCATTCAAGTAGGACATTGTTCTCCCCTATGCTAATTTGCAATCCTTGGACCCCTCAGGTATGTCATTTAATTGTTTAGTCTTGGTGGCTGACACTTGGTACAATGGCTCTTTCTATATTTGGTTTTAAGGTATTCTGTGCCCAAAATTTTAAGGGATTTATCGTTTGATCCAGTGGGTCACTCTGTTTACCACTCTGGAATTCAATTAGTGGACTACTCAACTAGATTCTAATATTTCCTGTGGTTGTTACTTGGATGATGTTTGTTTTGTGAAACAAAGAGAATACGCACAAATTGTAGTTTGGTCACTCCCTGCTGGCCATTCTAGAGTCCTCTAGGGTCAAGTCTATCATTTCTTGGTGGAGTTTGTATGCAGGTTTCACATTGTCATGGCACTGAGACAACGTTTAATCAGCTGTTGGGGAGGCTCGTCAAGGGCCTCATCCTCGAGGTAGCGTTGTCTATTTGGTTGGGAAATTATGGCTAATCTCTTTGATGTTGTGTCATTTGAGATCCGAAGGGAGATTAGGACTTTGGAGGCTAATGAATTTGGGGAAAGGATGTATCGTTATAACTCAGAAGTGACAGTTAATAAGACCAACTGGGTCCTAGACCTAGGTAAATGGAGGAAGCATCACCTGTATTTGTTGCACTCCCTCTATCAACACAAACATATAGATACATTAATGCAGATGGTGTTATGTGACAAACAAGTGGTTAATTATAAGCTTTTCCTGGGTCAGGAATAAATGAAAAATATCACGAGAGATATTCAGTACGATATGGATGAGATCATTGTGAGACTGAACAAAATTGAGTTATACATTGTTATTATTTCTCATTTGACTCCAGTGCTCCCCATAATGGAGCAAGCATTATTAATGCAAACTCGATCCATATGGCTAGTGAAATTTCCTCCCCTAAACAACCAGTCATCATTCTCGATGAATGACCTCCCTTGATGATCCTGTGTTTTATGTTTTGTGTAGGATCTTCCATGACATTGGCTATTGTAAAGGGGCGCTCCCTGCTAAATATTTAGGCATCCCTTTGGTTTGGCACTATCATAGGACATCAACATGGGTAGAGATCATTAAGTGAACACAAATTCAAATGAATAATTGGGCGTTTTAGTTTTTAAATTTCCCTAGTCACCTCATTCTGTTGAAAACGGTCCTCCAGGCACTCGCAAATTACCAACTCTCTTTAATGTCAATCCCTAGAAATGTTTGTCAATCCCTCGTAACATTATGGTCGAAATTTTTATGGAAAGGCTCAACCAAAACACACAAGTGGGCCTTGGTAGCATGCGAAAAATTAAGTCTTCCAAAAGAACTTGGAGGATTAGGCATCAAGGATCTATTCCTAATAAGAAAAGCTTATGCAAGGAAGTTATGGTGGTTATGGCTCAAGGTGGTAACTCTATTTGGAAGCAGGTCTAGAAAAGAAAATATTTATCACTTAACTCACCTGTTGAAAACCTATATGAAGATGGCACCACCAAAGGGTTGGAAATATGGAACTGGGCTTGTGGAGTCAAGGACCAGGTCAAACAACAGACGTTTTGGGAGACAAGGAATGGGAAAACTGCCTTATTTTGGGAAAAATATTGGCAACAAAATCCCCCCCTGATTGAACACACAAATGTTCATGAAATGAAAGAATGGACTCAATCAAAAGGTGTGTTGAAAGTTGTAGATTATTGGATTCAAACAAATTTAGGCACAAGGTGGTGGCAATAGAAAACACAAATAGATAGGCAGAATTCAAACACTTCTTGGCCTTGGGAGGTGTTTCAACGAAATCTTCAAAGTCATCGAATTTGTACCTCAATTAAGAACGATGTTTTGCGTTGGGGTAAAAGAATATCAAGGACCTTTTCATTAGTCGAAGCCTATTCCACTCTCCAAGAATTAGGTACTCAAGCGGCCAATCCAATTTGGGGGATAGTTTGGAAAACAGGTGTATGGCCAAAGGTCTCAACTTTTCTCTAGTTGATTGCCTAGGGAAGGGCCCTTACTCGGGACCAATTATAATAACATGGATTAGAAGTTCCTTCGATATGTTCATCGTGCCTAACAACAGAAGAGGACGCGAAACATTTATTTATGGATTGTGTCTACTCACAAACTATTTGGTAGGCTATTAATGCTCTATTCAATTAAGTTGTCCCAGGTCTAATGGATATAAAGACCTAGTTGATTGATTGTTATCAAGTAAGTTTCAAACATTTGTGGGTCTTAACATCATGGAGGTTAATGGTTGGGCTATCCTTATCGTGTTTATGGAAGGAAAGAAATCAAAGGCTGTTTGAGGGGAGCAGTAGACCTGCTCACATGGTGAAAGAACAAATATGGTCTAAGGTATGCGAATATGTGCTATCAAACCCACCAAAAATGGTAGAGGGGTAATAGATTGAGGAAGAATTGCTTATTTTGTGGAAGTTACAACTACAAGTGGCCTCATGATCGTTCTGCCTCAATCCATGCAATGGGATTCTGACTGATGATTTTTTCCTCCCACCCCCTCCTCCATCTTTCTATGTGTTGAGTTTTGATGGGCCTTTGCGTGGCAACCCCGGTAAAGTAGGTTGTGGAGGTATATTACGGGACGATCAACTACAATCGGTTGATGTTTATGCCTTTTCATGTGGTGAAGCTACAAATAATATGGTGGAATTATGGGCGTTGGAGAGAGGTCTCCAAGTAGAAACAGATAAAGGGATTCATTTATTGCAAATTCATGGTGATTCCCAGATTGCGATCAATATGGTGAGAAAACTTCTTATGGGACAATCTCCTGAATGAACTATTTCAAGTTGGCAGCTCCAAGTGATAGGACATAATATTAAGGAACTTTTACTAAATTTGCAGTATGTAATAGCTATGCATACTAAAAGGGAAGGGAATCATGAAGTTGATTGTCTGGCTAAGTAGGGAAGTGATGCAGGGGATTCATTCCCAAAGGAGGATTGGTCAGACGGGATGCAACATGAAGTGATTACAAATTTGAACTAGAGGATAGCCTAGGATAGGGAGTGAAATGCTCTAAGGTTCCCCACTAGGGGTAAGAACCTAGAAGATGGTGACTAGAGAGGCAACAGACGGTGATTTCCGACACCTTGGCAAACCAACTCGATGAATGCCATACACGAATTGTGGGTCGCTGATCTGGAGGTGGTCGTTGGGGAGAGTGTTAGGCCTGTTGTCCTTGATGCATGTGTTTGCGCAAGGGAAACATGGACGCAAATGTTAAGTAGGCAGATTAGCGGGCTAAAGTCACTCAAGTAGAAATTAACAAAGATGGGATCGTTAACCCTATGGTACCTTCTCTTAGGAGCTATTGATGCAAGCATGGAGCAACATAGTAGTAGGTGATTGAAGGAAGGGTGCTTTTCTTTTGAAAGGTGATCAAAGGAAATTTACGATCGCCATATCATGGTTTTTCTTGGGCATGCGAATTGCAGAGGTAGGTTCAACACTTGGAAACGGTTGTATGTTTGGATTTGAGTTTTTTTGGAATCGAAGGAATGCTCGGTCTCGGTAGCATTGTTATATAACTGCATGCATGGTGTCCAAAGGTGGTGTATAGCTGACTTGATTTCAGGATGGTGCATTCCAACATTTAGTCTTACCTGGGTTCTTATTCTTGTTCAATCTCATTATGGTTTGGTATAAACTATCACCTAGTCTCTCTAGTTAAGTTCATTCTAGTTTACTTGTCGGTAATTCAAAGTTACTAATATTGTTTTGTCACAGTTTGGGTTTGATAAACGCACTCACAATTTGGGTTTTGTTTCTGCCATCTCCCTCTTGTGACCTTCCATTATCTCTTGCTACCGGTAGTCAATATTTCATGTCATCTTATATCAAATCCATGGTGTATTGTGCTGTTTAAAGTTTCAATTTTTCACAGTGTGGTCATGGGTAGTGTCTGTGGTTGTGTTTTGGGTTGTGTTCTGACTTGTTGTTCTCTCACTAAAGTTGGTCTTGGCAAGGTTCCTGGGTTGAGCAAGCGTCACAAATGTTCTTTGTCTGTTTCCCGCATAACACATCAATGGGACCATCATTCGAGTTGGTTGTTGTTCTCGCCTCTGCTAATTTGCAATCCCTTGATCCCTCAGGTATGTCATTTAATTGTCCAGTGTTGGTGGTCGACACTTGGTACAATGGCTCTTTCTCCATTTAGTTTTAAGGTATTATGTGCTTGAAATTTTAAGGGATTTCATCGTTTGATCCAGTGGGTCACTCTGTTTACCCCTTTGTAATTCAATTGGTGCACTACTAAGCTAGATTCTAATATTTCCTTTGATTGTTACCTGGACGATGTTTGTTTTGTGAAACAAAGAGAATATGCACAAATTGTAGTTTGGTCACTCCCTGTTGGCCATTCTAGAGTCCTCTAGGGTCAAGTCTATTGTTTCTTAGTGGAGTTTGTATGCAGGTTTCACATTATCATGGCGCCAAGACAACGTTTAATCAACCGTCGGGGAAGCCTGTTAGGGGCCTCATCCTCTAGGTAGCGCCATCTATTTGGTTGGGAAGCTATGGCTAATTTCTTTGGTGTTTTATTTTGAGGTTTGAAGGGAGATCATGACTTTGGAGGCTAAGGAATTTGGGGAAAGGATGTATCATTCTGACTTAGAAGTGACTGTTAGTAAGACCAACTAGGTCCCAGACCCAAGTAAATGGAGGAAGTGTCGCATGTATTTGATGCACTCCCTCTATCAACACAGACATATGGATACCTTAATGCACATGGTGTTATGTGACAAACAAGTGGATAATTATAAGTTTTTCGTGGGTCGGGAAGAAAAGAAAAAGATCATGAGAGATATTTGGTATGATATGGATGAAATCACTGTGAGTCTAAACAAAATTGAGCGATACATTATTACTGATTTTGATTCAAACTCCAGTGCTCCCTAGAATGGAGCAGACATTATCAATGTGGACTTGATCCATATGGCTAGTGAAATTTCCTCTCTTGAACAACCAGTCATCATTCTCGATGAATGACCTCCTTTGATGATGTTGTGTTTTATGTTTTCTATAGCTTCTCTACTTTCATGGTGTCTAGTTACCGTTTTGTTTGTTTGGTGCCCAATTTTATAGTTTCAGATATCATAGCTGGTTTTTTGGAAGTATGTTAGAAAACTTGGTTTTGTGATGTAAACAGTTTTTGGATATGGTTGACATGGTCATCTTCATGCTTCAAAGCTTATCACTTGTAACAATTTTTTTGAAATATTAATAGAAATTTTGGTGGGATATTACGAAAAGAAGAAGAAGAAGAAGAAGAAAGTATAATTAACTTGAGATAAGATAAATAGCAAATAATTTTTCTCATTTCTAACACCCCTTGAGGTAAGATACTTATCCAAAATTCAATAATTAAAATAAAGATAATCTCAAAATTGTAAAAGATATATATGATTCATATCATCTAAGTTAATCCTTATGGTTGTTATTTACAATTTGAACATTATATTGAATGATTAAATATAATGATTTTTGTTCATGGAATATTGGTTAAAGTAGATTTGCAATTTGAAAATTATATTGAATGATTTTTTGTTCATAGAAAATTGGTTAAAAGTGGTAAAAAATGGGTTGATTTAGTTACTCCATAGATAACATCAATGAGTTTTAGTAAAGAGATTGTAGAGACCTTAAAGATTAGGTTTAGAGATTGTTTATGACCATGTTAGGAAAATAATAAAATATAAGGGTAAGTAAAATGTTATTATAAGATTACGTAGGATGATAAAATAAATTTGGTTAGTGTTAAGCTGTGTAGACTAGTTGATTCTAGTGATCTTTAGTCCACACCGGGTAACATGTTCAAATTTCATATGGAGGATACGAGGAGTGGAAGATAGCTATTAAAAATAAGAAATTAGCAGACACACGTTGAAGCAAAACCTTATTGGAGAGCCACCGGCAATGTTCAAAGAAGACAGCTTCATAGCTGGTAAGGTAAGCTCTCTGGAGTTGAAAACCCCACCACTTGATTCAGCTAGCCAAGAGAATTTTTGTGATCCTCAGCTAGCCAAGAGAATTTTTGTGATCCTGCATGTGCGAAACCTGCTGGGAACAGAGGAAAAATTCAGCTCCCTCAGGTTCAATTTCAGCTGAAAACCGTGAAGAAAAAAATACATTAACGCAGAGAGAACTCAGGCCTCAATATAGTCGTGGTGAGAAATTTACCCACGCAGGTTTATATCCAGCCGCCGACCGTGGAGTGAAAACCCTAAACGCCGTTGCAGCTTTATCTTCAGCAATGACTATTCTTATCTACTACGAATATTATCCTGTTTATAAGAGGAATATGCAGCGAGCAGGGTTCGAATCGCGGGAGGACCTTTAATTATATATTTACGAAGACGGACTTTGAATCCAGCGACCTGGGTTCGAATCCCGGGAGGATATTTAACTATACATTTATGAAGGAGGACTTCGAATGCAGCGACCTGGGTTCGAATCGATGTAGGACCATTATCTATACATTTATTTAGAAAAATTCAACACTAACTGCCTGAAATTTAATCTACTTGTTTTCTTCCGTCTTGTAACCAGCTATCTTTCCAGGTTACCCATGCCAAGGGCAATACTTAGTGCCTGAAATTTTATCTCCTTAGTGACAGGCCTTTCCAGCAGGGGATGTAGCTCATATGGTTTCTTTCCAGGTCACCCATACCAGGACAATATTCCAACAGGGGATGTAGCTCATATGGTAGAGCGCTCGCTTCGCATGCGAGAGGCACGGGGTTCGATTCCCCGCATCTCCATTTGTTCTCTACCGTTACAGTGTCTTTCTTTCTTGTGTGCCCGGCAGGGTCTCTTTCTTCGATCTGTGCCCACCAGGATAGGATTTTCAAACCCTAAACCCATTTTTCACAGAATTTCAAACCCACTTTTTGTGTTCTCTACCGTTACAGTGTCTTTCTTCTATCTGTGCCCATTTTTCACAGAATTTCAAACCCACATTTCGTGTTCTCTCCCGTTACAGTGTCTTTCTTCCATCTGTGCCCACCAGGGTAGGAATTTCAAACCCATTTTTCGTGCTCTCTGCCGTTGCAGTCTCTTTCATACTGCCCACCAGGGTAGGAATTGCAAACCCAGTTTTCGTGCTCACCATAGTAAAATTTCAAAACCCAAACACACATTAAATTTGATGGTGCTAGTTTTGATCATTTTAAGACAGAATGTTTTGACGGGACATCAAATTCTATCCCTGGTGCCCACCGGATTGTCAGTGTCTTTCTTCCTTCTCTGCCTACCAGGGTAGGAATTTAGGAATTTTAGGAATTTCAAACTCATTTTTCATGCTCTCTATTGCTACAATGTCTTTCTTCCATCCTGCCCACCACGGTAAGAATTTCAAATCCATTTTCCATGCTCTCCATTGTTCATCTTTCTTCCATCCTGCCCACCACGGTAAGAATTTCAAACCCATTTTCCATGCTCTCCATTGTTCATCTTTCTTCCATCCTGCCCACCACGGTAAGAATTTCAAACCCATTTTCCATGCTCTCCATTGTTCAGTGTCTTCCATCTGTGCTCACCACATTAGAAATTTCAAATCCGAAACACCTGTTAAATTTGACTCTTTCTGCAACTCGCTTGTTTGGGTCATGTAAAAATTTCAAATCCATTTTTCATGCTCTCCATTGTTCTAGTGTTTTCCATTTGTCAAATCCATTTTCCATGCTCTCCATTGTTCTAGTGTCTTCCATTTGTACTCACCGCATTAGGAACTCCGAAATACCTGTTAAATTTGACTGTTTCTGCAACTCTAATGCTGGTTGGGATTATTTTAAGACAGAATGTTTTGACTGAATTTGATGGGCAAATCACTCAGTGTTTTTTTCCATCTGTACTCAATAGGAATTTAAAATCCAAAGCCCCTTTTAAATTGGAAGGCTTCTGCATCTCTAATGTCAGCGATGATCATTTTAAAATAAAATATTTTCACTGTATTTGATGAAAAAATCGCCAATTTTTAACACATTTAATGGGCAAATTACCCAGTAATCATCAAATTCCATCCCTAATGCCCACCAAATTGTTGACAATCTGTGACCTATTTTTTTTCTTATCCATCAAATCACTGAGCGACCATCAAATTCCAACCCCTAATGCCCACCGAATTGTTAACAAGCTTCGTCGAAATGGAATTCAAAATCCCATCCAAACAGATAATAAATTCAACTTATCATAACCATATTTTTCACTTGAAATGCAGTCCTAACCCAACAGATAATAAATCTTTGTGTACTCGTATAATTTTTAATGAACCAGAACTCTGACCGTTCATATGGCCACTATTTCCGGAATAAAACCATCCTTTTATCGCAATAATTTATATATTGAATTTCATGTGTAAAAGTTCTCAGCACAAACCAAAAAAACATTAATTTTCCAAACATGAGTGATTTTAAGCTAGGAAAAAAGGGAAGGGGTGCAGAATATTACTTTATAATTTTTTTTTTTAAATTTATAATTGCAGGTGGTATAGGAGAACTCAACATGAGAATTTTATCAGATTGGTAGATTTAGAGGAAAATATTGACAGTATTGACCACAAGCTAATCATTCTAGCTAAGAGATCAGCTAATATCTCCTTTTCCTTGGATGAGAGTAGTGACTAGCCAACCCTCCTTTTCCTTGGATGAGAGTAGTGACTAGCCAACCCGGATGCTTAGAGATTCTGTCCAATAGTTGTTATGACTCATTGGTTTTTTAATTGCAGCACTAGTAGTCCATTTTGTCCTCTCATGATGATGTATGTCAAGGTTTGGCACAACCAACTTCCTTTTATAAGTTTATATTTACAAGATGCTCTAGTTAGACGAGGTCTTAACAACCTCAAGACTTTGAAGACATTTCTTTGTCTATATAATCCTCATTTGAGGTAATGCAAAGTGAATAGTTTCAAAAGAATAATAATAATAATTCTATATATAGAGATGTGAAATTTATACAAATATAAGTAGTATTATTTAACTAGCATATATCCATCTTAACATTGAGTATACGAAGAGTTGAGAAACTAGGTGTAAACATTTCCTCAATTTTTGCACTCAAAAAGTGGTTTGCAATTTGAGAGATTTGATCCTTCTATGCATTTGGTAGATCCAGAATTAAGATGGATTTACACTGGTATTTTTTTAATTAAATTAGTTTTAATATCTATGTGTTTAAATTTGGTTAATAAATGTCTTTTGGGTAAGAAGTTAAAGTGTAATTAGGAGTAGTATCTAGTTTTATGTATAGGATTAAGTCTACATGTTATTATAAAGGACATGACCTCACTAGTCTTAGTGATGATCACACTAGATACTAGCTTTCTTGTGGATACTAAGTAAGACCTAACTAAATTGCAAACTAGAATAGCATCTAGTTTTATGCATGAGATTAAGGCTACATGTTATTAAAAGGACATGAATCCACTAGCATTAGTGATGACCAAACTAGATACTAACTTTCTTGTGGATATTATTTAGGTTGAAGCACATTTTTGTCCTAAAGTAAGACCTAAAATTATTTTTCATAGGCTCATAGCTCAATTTCTTTGAACATAAGGAAATATCTTAATGAACCAAGCACTAAAGGTATCTAGCAGAAGTAAATGTGTATCCTCATATGGACTACTAATAGATTATTTCACTATTTTATGTGGCTTAGTTTTCCTTGAATAGAGGTGATGAGTCAACCTCTATGTGGGATAATAACCAATGCTAACTATTTTCATAATTTATTGACAACTAAGTTATAATAGGGTTTTCTACTTTCTCTTAAAAAATAATAATAAAATTTAAAAAATAAAATATATGAAAAAATAACTTTAAAATAAAATAAAAATAAATCTATAAAAAATTATTAAAATAACTTTTATATATATATATATAAATTTTATTTAATAAATTATATAAAAAATTAATCAAATTTTTTAAACAAATATTTGAAATTAAAATTAAATAAATAGTATATTAAAATAAATATCTATTTTTAAATTATACTAATTTTAAATATAATAAAACAAATAAATAAATAATTATATATATATATATAGATATATATATCAAAGTACATCTATTCTTGGCACAATATATAATTAAAGTTACAACGTACATAATTCTTCATAACTAATCGAACATATTCAAGTATGGATATGCAAGTCTTCACACTTGGATTAGTGCATTGACCCATAATTTTGAATAAATAATTATTTTATGTATTTAATTAATTAATTAATAGGAATGTTCTTCCTTTCGAATGTTGTTTCAAGTAGGTAATTTTTATAAATAATAATATTTAAGTGTGAGAAATAAGATTTATTGATATTCATAAAGTTTAGGTAAAAGCCAATGGTTTTGTTGGTTTGTTTTGTTTTATGTTTTTATTTGTTTAAATTAAATTGTAATTAGTTTATTTATTAGATAAAAGAAGAATGATTCATTTATAATGGGATGTTTATGATTAAAATTGTAGTTTTGATAAAATTGAATGTTTTTTAGAATCATTTAATTTCTCAACTAACTTTAATCTTCAACCCCTCTTTATGTTTAAACCTATGACTTAATAAAACACTAAACCCTACTCAAACTAAATAACCTGCATCTAATGGGTTAATGGGTTTGAGGGTTTGATATAATACTAAATTGTATAGATTCAATATCAATTGATTATAATTATCTTTTAAGTTTTAGGTATCATTAATATCTTTTTATCTTTTTAAAGTGTTAGTATTTAATGATTTGTTTATTATTATTTGTTATAATTAAGTATATAATGTTTATATAAATAATTAGATATTTAAGTTTAGAAAATTAATATATTAAAAATGTGTAGTTAAAAATATGGTACTTTTAAATTTGGTTATAATAAATCATTTATTAGTTTTAAGTTTTGGAAAATTATAATTATGATATGTGAGATATTATTGGTTGAAAAAATTTATGCAATTTTTTTTATTTATATGAATGGATAATATTTCTTTTACTTTATTTCAAACAACGAAGGGTTCCCTTGTTTTGTCATAAACAAAGGAGAAAAATAAAGTTTTATAGTATGTTTTTTTCTCGTGGATTTCGATGATAGGGGAGGGTCGCCAATACATGTGCGCCCTCCCCGCCACGTCAGTTTACCACGCGTCAACCCACATGGCTCCGGTACGACACCTGTCCACCGTGGAGCTAGCCGTGTGGGCTATCACCTCGCGTCTTAAAACTCCTCCTTCGCGCCATTTGAAAGGTTGGTCTGGGCTCATTTCTGCGATGTTCCATTTTCCCTTTGTCTTTCTGCTCGGGGCCGGTTGTTGGGCGAAGCCCCCCGCCGAAGATGGCGCGGGACGGCCCTATAACCTGCGCGCATGGTGGTTAGAACGTGTGTTGGGGGAATGCTGTGTTCGGTTGACAGGGTTTGTATTGTTGCGCGCAGAGTCGTTTATTCGTGTGCTGGTGCGAAGGTTTGATGGAGTTTCAGGGTTTCTGGCTGGGACAGCGGTTCTGCTTTTCTTGTGCTTTTCCGCCTGGATTTCTTGGTCGTTCTGGAATGCAAGTTGTTTAACATGGAATGTCGGTTGTTTAGCATTTCTCTGGTGGTGGTCTTATTCGGCGATTTTGTTGTTTGGGGAGGAGTCGGTCGCCATTCTACTGAGCTTGAGGTAACATAGGATTTTTCTGTTTTGCTCTGCTGTTTTTGTTGTTTTCCTGATCTCTAATGGCTTTTTTCTTCCTGTTGCAGGTGTGGAAAAGGACGTTGCAGGTGTGGAGAAGGTCTGGCGAGCTGTGGGGAAGGTGGCGAGCTGTGGGGAAGGTGGGGGAGGTCGGCGACCATCCATGGCCTGTAACCGGTAGGATTTTTAATCCTACCAGCTTTACTCTGTGTTTTTCAACACAAGCATCTCTAACAGGATATTTTGTGAACTTTCTATGGCATTTTATGGCATTATTTTGAGCATTTTTTTGAGGGTTTAGGGTTTTAGGCATTCTATGGCATTTTTGCTGTTTTAGGGTTTAGGGTTTTAGGCATTCTATGGCATTCTGTTTTTGTTGTTTTGCTGTTTTAGCCCTCAAAACGCTCTGTAGCTGCTCTCCCCTGACTTGCATAGCCGGCCCCGAGCAGAAAGACAAAGGGAAAATGGAACATCGCAGAAATGAGCCCATACCAACTTTCGAAACTCTCTGTAGCTGCTCTCAATTGCCTTGTTACTGTGTTTGCTTTATAGATAAAAACGTTGCATTTTTATTGTCCCTGCTATTGTATCTTTTTCATTTGGCATATGAGGGTTTCTCTTTTCTTTCATAGAGTTCTAAGTGCTCTGCTTCGTGCTATTGTTTGTTTTATATTCGACTGCTCGGAGGGGAAGGCTCTTCTAAAGCCTCACTAAACCCTTACGAAGCTTCTTCGCAGACTTGCTACTCAGGTTGCTCTCTGGGCTACAGTGTTGTAGTTATGTATTTCTAGCCAAGAGCCTGGTAATTTCCTTGTCGGTAAATTATTGGTATTTTTAATCTCCTTTCTGGAAGTGAGACTTGTCAAGCGGCCTCGGCCCTTGTAGACATTCTGTATAAGTTATATGTTTTTTTTTTTTTTTTTTTCTAATGGACTTTGTATGGAAGCCGTGGACATTTTACGACCTTAATCACAGTTATACTGTTAATTTATTTATGGTTTCTTGAAGTCATAACTGTTATCTTGTTTCCTTCTATGAAAGTCTTATTCTGAATTTTACACACAAGTTGCATTCTCTATTATTTAAATTGACTTAAAAGCATTTCTCTGGATACTGTTTGAACGCTACTATTCTTGATTTACTCATTGTAGAATATTATGATTTCCTTATGCTGTAAAACCTTGCATAGTGCTAAGTTATTGAGATCGTTTTCACTTGTGACGGTGCATCTCTATTTGAAGGTTATTTTGTTTTTACAGCTGATGAGTTTATAAGTTAAGAAATGGGTAGGGTTTACTGTTTTATGAACAAAGCTTCTACTCTTTTATTTCCTTTTAATATCGCTCAGCTTTTACTAGCAAACTTTATAGGATTAAATCCTTGTCAGGGTTTTGTTAGAGTTTTGTCAGGGTTTTGTTAGAGTTTCCTTGTCAGGGTTTTGTTAGAGTTGAAATGCCCGATAATGCATGCAGAGAGATTGACCGTTCTTCATGAAGAAATAGGTTCGATATCTGCTTGAGTCGGAGTGTTGGTGTTTTCAACCTGTAACTCCAATGTCTCTCAGTAGTTATGTCTTCGGTCAAGTCTTGAGTGGGCATATCAATTTGGAACAATTTCTGTTTTTTACACCTATGACCTGGAGCATATTTTTCATCACAATTATAGGAGAGTCCATTTCTTTGGTGGTCTGCCATTTGTGTTGGAGACAACCTTTGTACTTCCAAGGGATGTGTAGGAATTGTGCTAAGTTGGAATATTTGATTCTGCAAACAGATTTCTATGCACTTTTGAAACTTTTCTTCCTAGTTGCTTGGGGAACAGGGATATAAGGAGTGCAGAGCTATCGGGAGAGGAGAATGTGTTGATAATAGTGATATATTTGTAGGGTGTTGGTGTCCATTGTAGCTGTTGAATTGTCTAGATTGTGTAACTCTGAATGTAAATTTCTTGTAATATGTGAAAAGAATATTGAATCAAAACCCTCCTTGACCCGTATATAGCACATGACCTACTGAAATTGCAAATTTATGGAGTCGGTATAATCTCTATTCCAAAAAACATAATTATTGCTGCTTAGTTGCCATGCATTAGATATTGTGAACACTCTTATCAAGATCCAATTCAATCCCTTTAAGAATGGCATGTGCTTCTGCCTGATTGTTGATCTTTCCTAAGGTTCATTCAAATTTTAAACTTTATTTATCTCCAGCGTTGATGACAAGACCCACAATTGCAGTTACCCTAGATTTCCTTTTGGTACACTGATTTCCTTTGAATCTCTCTTATTTTTGCAATGCCTAGTTTTGTGCAGGGAAGTTTAAATTACAGGAAAGCTTAACATGCTGTAGATTTTGAGCTCTGAAGCAATTTTGTGGGATTTTTGTATACCTACTGCTTTGGAATTTCCTTCTTACATGTATTAGAGGCAATTCATAATTTTTCTGTACCGTAATACACTGTTATAGATCAATATTAACTCCAGAACTCATAAGTGTAAAAAGGGATCTAAAGAAACAGAGACATGATTCTCTTGATGCTTAAAAGATCCCATCTTAAGATGGGTCTACGCTGGTTTATATTTTGTAGATTTATAAATTATTGTAATTTTATTTTTATTTAGTTTTTATAATAATTTAGCTATTTTTAATTTTCCATTTTTACTCCAATTCTTTTTTCCCCCTCTAAGAAGGTTGTTGTAACTTTGCGTCAATTATAACAATTCATTAGTTAACCAAACAATTGTCATATGTGAATCACTCATATTGTCAAACAATTGATCTACTCATGAAGGAAAATGAAAAAGGTGAATAGGTGCTTAGAAAAGAATTAATGACTAAGCCACAATTCGTCATATAGCTGATTAGGTTACTGTGCACCCAAATTTCTCTATCTTTTGGAAAGTTGATGTAACAAGATGGAACAATATGATTCTCATAGTTGTTCATCAACTGATTTGATTAATTTAGATACTTCCATCATTTTCACTGACACATATAAAAACACATGCTCTCTATAAGTTGGGCATACTCCATGGTGGACAGGTGTCGTACCGGAGCCATGTGGGTTGACGCGTGGTAAACTGACGTGGCGGGGAGGGCGCACATGTATTGGCGACCCTCCCCTAGGTGATTGATAAAAATCATAACTATGTTCTTTATTGTATTTCTAGTTTCCAGCAATGTAAAGTTCTTATTCATTCTAATTCAATCAATAACATGCTAAGTATAGAGTTCCTTACTACTAGTGCCTCGTACATTAGAAGCGAGCAGGAGGTGTTTCTAATTGTGAGTGTAGACTTCTATTCAGTGTTAAGTGATTGTAAACTTGCCCAGCACTGTCATCACATTATAACGGTCCACTTATTGGAGCCATAAGTGAGTTTAGAGCTTTGTACAGTGCGCACAGAATAACTTATAGAAATAGTTTTATCATAATTAATATTTTACAGAAAGACATATTCCATTGAAAATTTCTTATCAACACACAGTTAGGTTGCCACAAGAAATCACTACTAGGTTGTAAGCCAAAATGTTGCTGTGCCAAGAAAATGATACAATCCATCCAAAATCCACATCATAATGTGGTTAGAACCGAAAACATATGACACCCCTATTCTTTATGGCCCTGAGAATCTTGAGTGCCAAAACTCCCCGAGTTACCTTCTTCAGCCAGGTAGGTTGGCCTACCAGTCAAGGGCTGATTAGGAAATGGTTGATTGTTGCCATATGATTGATTCCAATTTGCAGCTTCCAACCATGGAGGTATTGAGTACCCATACCTCACATTTGCACTACTGACCCCTGCATTAAGTGGAGGTGTGCAATGAGCATACAGAGAATTGACACCAGCTCTGGTAGGAACAAGGCAAGTGCGTAAACCCTCGGTTTGATAGTGGGGCACTTGAATGTTTATGAGATCTTGGAATAATGGTGTATTATCTGCAATGGAGTCCAATGAGTTTGAAATAATCCTAGTTTCATCAGCTATTCTTGTATCATTGATCATCCCTTGTTCCTTTTCAAGCATTTGTTGTGCCTTTCGTTTTTCCTTTTCTTGTCTTGCCATTTGCTTTTGTTGGTCCTTAACTTGCCTTGCTTTATCTCTTTCAATCCTTTCTTCTGCTCGCTGTTGTGCTGCAACAATCCTTGCTGCCTTCTTCTCCTTGACCATATCCTTCTTTTTCTGTTTTAATTCTTGCATTTCAAGTTTCTTTTTTTCTGACTCAACTAACAGGTTTATATAGTCCTCTGAGGTGAGTAGCTGTGAGCTTCGGCCCAGACGAAGACTACCCGGTGCACCTTGCTTTTTTCTCATTGATAATCTCTCTACTGGTAGCTTTAGGAACCGTCCAAGTGTCTTCTCCACCCCTCCCACCTGCATGTCATTGCTTGGTACTTCCCTTTCAGTATCTGTTGGAACTGATTGAACCATATCATTATCTTCATTTGATGCCTCATTATGTCCTTCATCTTCTTCCATTGATCTATTGTCCACAAAAAAATGAACAATTTCACTGTTCAATTCTGCTGGTTGTGAGGGCATGTTCATGCTTTCTTCATTGGTTGCTGAGACACTATGTGCATTCATATTGATCATTGCTTCTGCTAGCCATGAAGGTGGGGTTACTTGGCTTGGCAATGTCAATTGGTCATTGTCAACTGCATGTTCAACAATATCATTAGCAATATCAGCAACAGGAATTTGATGTTCTTGAGTTGGTGGAACAATCTCCATGTTACTAGGAATTTGTTCATTGTTATATTGTGTTTCACATACAGTTTCATCATCTTCAGCATATAACTGTCCTTGAGACAGGGAAATCATATTACCAGCCGCAACATCATCATCTTGGTCATCTACTTCTTGCACTTCAACACATGTTTGGACATTCCCTTCTTCCTGACCATCCACATGAAACGCTTGGCTACAACCAGTATCATGCATAAGAGCATCATAGTTCAATGGCCAGATTCCTGTCCTCCTAAAGCCAGCCTTGATATTTGATGGTGTCAAAGCCCTTTTAAAAGCTTTACTTGCAAGCTCTGCTAGCTCAAACCTTTTCACCTCAACCCCTGGATTCTTTGCCATCCATGCAGCACGCTCCGACCTGAAATAGTTCTTGAAAGGGCCAAACACACTAACATCAAGGGGTTGCAGCCTATGAGTGGTATGAGCGGGCAATGTCAACAGGTCGATGCCTAAATTGTTTGCTTCCTCAATTGTTTGTACAGCCATGTGGCTCCCATGGCCATCTAATATCAAAAGGTGTCTGTTATTAGGCGAGACGCCACCTGGTACCGATGCAGCAAAGTGAAAAAGCCAACTTAGAAACAGTTCTTTAGTCATCCATGCATGGGGATGTGCAGCCATGCATGCACCTGGTTCACAGTTCTGTATATAGTTTTTCAGTTGATTTTTACCTTTGAATAGATAAAATCCTGGGATTGAAGTACCAATTGCATTAACACAACATAAAATAGTTATCCACTCCCTGCTCTTGGGCAAAATCTTTGGCACATTTCGGCTCCCTCTCTTGGCAATTACCCGCATGCCACAATTCCTCCCTGCCTGTAAACCTGTTTCATCACAGTTCCATATATGGTCTGCTCCATAAGAATGTTTATCATAAGCACTAGAAAGTGTGTCATAGAATTTTTGCACAACTGCAGGGCGCAAATTTAATGCTCTGTCTCTGTCAAGGCCCTCAGCAGTACGCAATACAAGTTCTGGATGCCTTTTTTTAAACCCAAACCACCATGATTTACCAGGAAACCCATCTTTGAATGGGTTTGGCCTCCCTTGACAGATTTGAGCAACTTTTGATTTGAGTTGTATCAACTCTAGCCCATGTCCCAGTTGGGCCATCTCTTTACACCACTCAACCACCTCGGCCTCCTCATCCTCAGTCATAACTGTAAGAGGCCCTCTACATTTTGTATGAGTCAGTCCATTTATCCAATAATGTATTGACGAGGGAGGAATACCATGTTTTTTTGCAGATGCCCGAACTGAGTATCCATTAAACTTTATGTCGTCAATTGCAACTAACATTTGTTCTTTTGTCCATCCTCTTATAGCACTGATCTTTTTAGTTGAGCTTGCCCCTTGGACTGTTGTTGATGGTGGTTCTGTGGCTGATGGTGTGTTAACATCAGCGGCTGTCACATGGTCATCTTCAACAATGTTCCCTGGTGCATTGCTGGCATCGACATCAGCTGGCTTGTCATCATCAGACGATGTGCATCGCAGTTGCGCACCCCTTGTCACTCTCCTGCCACTTCTCCTTGTACGAGCAGAGTAACTTCCTTTTGCCATAGATGCAACAACTTGTAAAATTATTGCATGCATTTAGACACTAGAATATATGTTAAATTATGCTTTATTACTTCTGCAAAAATTACTTTTCCTCTATTACAGGAAATTATCAACATGTATGTTGCATTTAGACATTTGAATATATGTCAAATTATGCGTTATTAATTCTGCAAAAATACTTTACCTCTATTACAGGAAATTGTCAACATGTATGTCACTGTTTTCATAATGAGAGCAAATGTTTCACTTTCATAGGGCAGTGTCAGGATATGCGTATACATTAGGATACAGAGCTTGTTACATTAGGATATGCGTATACAGTGATTACAGTCTATCCATATGTATTACCTTAGGATATGCGTGTAGAGTGAGAACCCCGAGATATCATGTTGTATATTGATTAACTTGTCACCTTTGTATCTTATCTAAGCTTATGACAAGCTTTGCAATTAGAACACAGTAGTTACACATGACTCTTTCTAACCATGCTTGTTTACCTAATCACTTGCTTGTCTCATTCTCATTACACTCGGCATAAGTAATAGCACAGATATTTTACAAGTAACATCATCTAAAGGTTGAACTATTAGTGCTAACCTAAGAAATACATGTATAGATATGATAAAGTACCTGTATCACAGGTTGGTTATCTCCCTAATAGACTGGATTCAACTTTAATATACATATAACATATGTAATTATACAGAGCTTTGTTCTAGCTCACTCATAGATAAGGGTGAACTGAAACCATGCTCAGATACTAATACGAGCTTTTTAGTGTATAGAGCTTACTAGTGATAAGATGAATGAGATGTATTCAATAGCTTCAATTCCTGTAAGCTAAGGTTCAATTCCTGTAAGCTAAACAAGCTATGACTACAATACTAACACAACATACGTAGCCTCTGTGATATGTAAGCTGTAATCACTATCACATTTGATTCTATGGTCTCCTAGGTGTCATAGACAATTGGTTTTACTTCAGTTTAATTGAGTTTCATTGCAGTCATTTATTTTTTATATTTTTTCATATAATTTATTTACTTATTTTGAATATTGTGAAGAACAATCTCTGCTCCAAGATTTCTCTCCATTATCTGTGACTTAATTTACAGTGCTGAATTATGTAAATCCCCATTCCTTTGGTCCAACTTTTACAACTCCGTATGGCTCGGGCTCTCCATACCCTAAGGTCTCGAGCTCAACGAGGTGAAAAGATATGAAGGCCAATAAGACTGTCATCTGCTATGTTACTTATAATTGTGTTTTCTCATTATCTAAAATCTTACAGTCATCTAATCCAATAAAGAGAAATGGTCATCTGCTCGGGCTTCCATTCTAAGAAACCATTCCCCAGTTCTATGGTCCATTCATCAGTAGTATAAATTCACTTATTTGCAGTCTTTCGACTCAATATCAAAATGTTTGCTTTCTCAATAGCTTCATGCTTCTGAAAATATGTGAAAAATATGTGAAAAATTACTAAGTTTATCAGAGTCATTAAAGTTACAATTCGTTTTTGTTCCATGTTTTAACTCATCCATGTTCACTCGGATCTTGTCACTTCTGAATTGCCCAAAATCGGATGGTTCACACTAGGAGTACAGTTTGACATCGGCTGGCATTCTTTCTTTTACAATAACCTTTCCTTCTTTCTGACAGGAGGTCTTATAATAATATAGTTGTCGACCAGTAAAGTAAGTCAAGCAAGCCAGTTCGGTAGCTGTCCAACGGGCAAAGGCTTCTTTCTTTAGAGTGCTGCCCGCCCCCTTCTTCATTCATTCATTTAGGCCCGACTAGGAGTGGATCCAGGGAACCTGGCTCGGGAACAACTTCTTACTAGTAGGGGCTAATCACAGTAAGAGAGTCCAATCTCTGAAATAGAGCTTAGTCTCTCCCCATAGTAGTATACTAGTAAAAGGCATAGATTATGACTTGATCCAATAGAGTCAGAACACCTTTATATCTAAAAGAAATGGTGCTCGATGAAACGATCCAGATTCCACACTATGCTGTGGGCTGGGGGGAGAGCTGCTCTGCGAAGCTAGGCGTTCAGTGTTCTTATGGAGGAACCATAGAACCCAAGCCATAATAATCGCTCAATTCCTGTAAGCTAAGGTTCAAGGTTCAATTCCTGTTAGGTAAACAAGCTATCGCTCAATTCCTGTAAGCTAAGGTTCAAGGTTCAATTCCTGTAAGCTAAGGTTCAAGGTTCAATTCCTGTTAGGTAAACAAGCTATGACTACAGTACTAGCACGACATACGTAACATTTGGACATACGTAACATTTGTGATATGTAAGTTGTAATCCCTATGAAGTTGATGATCGAATAATTCGTGTAAGCTAACCTTCAATTCCTGTAAGGTAAGCAACCTGTGACGTTGATTAGATGGATACGACTGTATTCGATAGCTTAATTGTATAAGTTAGAACACATACATAAACTCTGTATAAAAAAGGTTAACTGTAACTGTATAGGTTAACTGTCACCACCCTATGGACAGAACTGTAATGTAAGAAATCTGATAAATGAATGGAAAGAACTGTAATGTAAGAAATCTGATAAATGAAAACAATGAAAACAGAACTGTAAGAAGAATGAGTTGTAATTCATATAATTGACTTGAATATATTGGCTACTGTTTTGTGATGTTGTCTTCAAGTTTGCTGAATAGTTTGAAAGCATAAGATGCAACTTCAACAGTGGGTGGACTTCTTTTATAGTTTTGGGGACTTGATTTTAATTGGTGGACATGGATGCACATGGATTGCAATGGCTTCATTTTGAATGTGTGGTATGGATTTAATTTGCTGTGATCTAATGGTTGGGAATTGTTTATTTGTTGATCCATGTGCTTTGATCTGTTTTAATGAGAAATAGAGTGAGTTGGGTGTCATTTATTGCAGTTATTGGGTCTGGGTGTCATTTATTGAACAAAGTGGATTTAATTGTTATTGGGTTGGGTGTCATTTATTGAACAAATTGGATTTAATTGTTATTGGGTTGGGTGTCATTTATTGAACATAGGGTGTTTAGTTGTTGAACAACACAGCAGTTATGGCTGACATACATTCCTTTTGTTATGTGCAGGTAGGCATATTTATTTGGGATGCAAAGTTGCAGTTCTGATGAGTGGGGGTTGAAGTGACTGTTGTTTTGTACTTCTGGAATAGACCAGTTTGGAAGCCTTTATGGCTCTAGCTGTTTTCTACTTGGGTCAATATGTTTTGCAATATTAAGTAGTAAAATACTATTTATGGACAGTTGTGGGCCCAGTCAATATATGGGTGATTTTTGGACATAATTTAAAACTTATTTATACATAATGTTATTTATTTCTGTTTAAATTTTGGTTTCAAAATTCTTAATCACTGGTGGTTTGGTGGGACCAGTATTATATCAACTACTGGTCCCTGCACAATATTAGGAATCTCTCCCCTACCAAGGAATAAAGTTTTATAGTATGTTTTTTTTCCGTGGATTTTGATGATACCAAGGAATAAAGTTTTATAGTAAGTTTTTTTTCCGTGGATTTCGATGATACCAAGGAACGATGAATTTGATATAGGGTTATTTATAAATTAAATTTTTTATTTTTGGTATTATATAAAGGTAATTTTGAGGTTTAAAAATGGGTAAAAAGAATGTATTAATAAAATCAATTTTGAAAAATTAATAAGATTTAAAATAATGATTTCATTCTTAGGGATAAATATTTTTATAAGTAAAAGGAAAAAACTACTTTAAGGGCTGGGGTTTATTTCCGACCCCAACCTCCAATGCGCAATGCGTTAAACTTTAAATCAAAGACGCGAACTTAGGTGTTAAGTAACATTGTGGTGGTGTGTTGGTTGAGGCCTATGGCAAGTGTTGCTTGGTCACAGGTTTGAATCTAGTGGGGAAATTGGTCCCTCACAAAATTTTAATGCGTTATCTGGAGGCCACATGGCAGCCAACCATTGGCCCACGTGGCCCTCCATCATTGGACCATATAAATGAATCTGTAACCAATAAAATTGCGTCATTCATGAACCAATCACAAAAGTGCACTTGTCAATCAACCATTGGCCCGAATTGTACAGTCAAATGTTGAGATTGCAACAAGATGATGGAGCTTAGTGAAAAGAGTCGCCTTCACTAAGTGGGCCCGCATGCTATTTTTGGCGCAAGTCTATTTTTAGACATATGGATCATGTCTATGTTTATGGATGATTGATCAAGTTGGGAAAAATAGATGGACTTCTATTTTTGATGAAAGTGTGAGTGATCACAGTGTGAGTGATCAAGTCTATTTTTAGACTGGCTGTCAAAAATAGAAAAGTCAAATATTATTATCTCACAATAATATTTGGACTATAAACTTAATCTTATTCTCTTGGAGCACTTCAGTTTGAGCTACGGAAGTGGCACATGCAGCTGTCAGAAGGAAATTCGTTTTTCTTATGAGTCAGTTGAGTTGTTGCATGCATGACTTCAGTTAGAACTCAAGTGAGTTGAGTTTAGTGGACTGGAGGTACAGTTGATGGAGTTGTGTTCAGTTTAACTTAGTTAAACTGGTTGTATTTAGTCTAACTGCAGATAGACTAATGATGAGTTGTTAAACTAATTATTAACTCATAATACAACTAAAGAATACATCAGTTAACTCAGTTGCATGTCAGTGCATGTTCAGTTCAACAGGGACAGGTGGTAGAGAATCAGATTGCTATCAGTTGTGACTATAGTTGTGCACCAGATCTTGCACAATCAAAGGATTGAGTATGCCAATGAGTTTGCTCACGTATTTGGCCCGCATTTTAGCCTTTGCTCACGTCCACAAAGAGTGAGTGACTATTTTGCAGGTGAAAATCGAGTTTGGGAAGCAATTCTCATCAGTTCTTGAGCAGGTATTGAGCAGTGGAGGCAGGCAAGCAGTGGAAGAGATTTGGAGATCAGATCTGAGCTGTATTGTGTGTAACAGAGGTGGAGATACTTGTGAGAAGTATTATGCTGTGTAATGTTACATGACTCAATCATTAATATACAGATAGTGTGGGGTTTTTAGCGAGATGCTTTCCCCGTGATACATACTGTGTTAATGTGTGAATGCTCTTGATGTTTTATTGTTATTGATGCTGCTATATTCTTGATCAACGTAGAGGAGCTTATGTATTGTGTATGTTTTCCGCATTAGTACATGATCAGGATAATCTCCATTGAATATGTGTTAAATTATTCAAAATTTCTACATGGTATCGGAGCTAGATAATTGTAGAAAAAATTTCTACATCAAATACCCAGTCACCTGCCTAGTCAGTCTGCAGGCTACTGAATGGGTGTACCTGCAACCCAATTACAAAAAATTTAGTTGTTTGGAAATACGATCAGAACATGATATTGGGAGCATATGATATCGATTTTGAGTGAAATAAGTTGCATTGGATTCAGGTCCCCGAGATCTACGCATTGGTACAAGTTTTGAGCATTTTTGAACACTTTGAATTTTGAGCACTAAACTGATCCCTTGGATCGCTCCTCCCCATTGGAAGCTTTTGGACCTCCAAAAGGCTACTTTCAGACACCGAATACATGATGGTATAGTTCCCTCACCCTTCCAGCCTCAATCCATTTAGATTTGCTTGGATTTGTGCCTTTGAGACCAACACGAAAGTACACCGCATTCCCTCCTTTTGAAGTTCTTGTCCTTCTGTCAAGGATAGTATCCTGTTGCAATTCTTCAAGAAATTCTGGCTAGAAATATTCTGTTCAAGGAATATGAACATGCTCTCATTGATCGTCAATCAAAGGAGGATCATATAATCTCAAATTCTCAACATTAACAATGACATACATTTGCATATAAGGAGGCAAATCCAAACGAAAGACATTGTTACCAATCTTTTCTAGAATCTTAAGAGGTCCATACCTTATTGGTTTCAGCATTTTACCTTCTCCTTTAAGCCCCTGTTTGCTAATGTAAAGCCAAACTTCATCTCCAACTTGAAAATTGTGGTCAACACAATGCTTATCATGCCTTGTCTTGTACTTGGCTTAGATCTTTTCCAACTGTTCTTGAACCATTTGATGCACCAATTGAACTTGCTCAATAAATCACTTGGCCTTATCAATGTCATTATGACCATCAATAGCAACATCATTTCCAAAGATAAAATCTAACGGAGATTTTGGTAAGTAACCATCATCAAATGGAGATGTTTGAGTCAATGAATGCTTTGCCCAGTTATAAGCATGTTGAATGTAGTGTAAGTGTTCATCCCAAAGATTAGGATGTTTTTTGCAATAACCACGAAGAAGATGTACTACCGTTCTATTCACCACTCCTGTTTGACCATCGGTTTGTGGATGGAATGTTGTACTCTTTTTCAACTTGGTGTCCATGAGTCCCCATAAGCTTGACCAAAAGTTCTCGAAAAATCGAGAATCTCAATCAGAAATAATGGATTTGAGTAACCCAAAATGTACCCATACATGTTGAAAGAAAATTTGTGCAGTCTGTTCAGCTGTAACCTGCTTCTTGCAAGGCATCAAAATACACATCTTGTTGAAACGATCCACCACAACATAAAGATAATCTTGTTTAGACATAGGCAGTCCTCCTACAAATTCCATCGAAACACTTTCCCAAGGATGGGAAGGAATTGGAAGTGGAGTATACAATCCCAACTTTCTATTGCTAGGCTTACTTGTAGCACATAAAGAACATCCTCTTACATATCATGACACACTTTCATTCATTCTAAGCCAATAGCAATACCTTTGTAATTGTGCCACCGTCTTGCCTTCACCAAAATGGTTAGCAATAAGAGAAGTATGTGCTTCCCTTATGATGTTGACTCTTTCACCCTGTGGAATGCATAGCTTGCCAAGATGATACAAAATTTTATCATGCACATGGTAATCCAATTCCTCTACTTGGTTTCCTTGACACAAAGTTGCATATACATCTTTAAATTCATCATCCAAGGTATATTGTTCAACATAGCTCTCATGCATGACAAAATTATGCTTAAGAATAATTGAAGCCCTAACAATTGGTCTAGAAAGCATGTCAGCAACCTTGTTATAGATACCTTTCTTATACCTTATCACCAAGTGGAATTGTTGCAAGAAACCCATCCATCTGAAGTGCCTCGCTTGCTGTAGCTTAGTTTGTGATTGCAAGTATTGCAATGGTTGATGATCAGTGTGAATGATAGTTTCCTTTCCCATCAAATAATGTTTCCACTTTTTCACACTTTGCACCAATGCATACAATTCCTTATCATATGTAGGATAGTTAAATACTGCACCATTAAAAGTTTCAGAATGGTAACATATGGGCTTACCATGTTGCATCAAGACCACTCCCATGGAATAGTCACTTGCATCTATTTGTATCTCAAATGGTTGTCTTAAATCAGGAAGTGCAAGAACTAGAGTTGTATTGATTCTCTCCTTCAATGCATCAAAATATTTTTGTTGCTTGCCTCCCCATTGAAAACCTACTTTATGCTTGTCAAGGCATGCAATGTAGCTACAATTGAAGAAAAGTTAGAAATAGACATTCTCCAATTTTGAGCTACTCCCAAAAAACTTCTAACCTCAGTTACATTATTGGGCTTGGGCTAATCTACAATGACTTTGACCTTTGAGGGATCTATCTTCAATTTACCCCCTCCAACAATATGTCCCAAATAAACTAATGAGGTCTTTCCAAATTCACATTTAGATATCTTTAAAAACAAATTTTCTTTCTTCAAGACATCTAAGACTTGTTTCACATGCCTAACATGTTCTTCACGAGATTTTCTGAATATGAATATGTCATCTAAGTATACAATTACAAAATCATCAAGAAAAGGCCTTAAGATATCATTCATAACTTGCATGAATGTTTCAGGAGCATTACAAAGCCCAAATGGCATTACCAACCATTCAAACAAACCTTGCTTTGTTTTGAAAGTTGTCTCCCATGTGTCTCCTTTAGCAATACTAATTTGATGATAGCAACTTCTCAAGTCCAACTTAGTGAAATACACAGCATCTTTCAATTGATCAAGAAAGTCATCAATTCGAGGAATAGGGTAATGATTCTTTACCGTAATCTTGTTCAAGGCTCTAAAATCTGCACACATGCATGATGTACCATCTTTCTTTGGTACTAAAACAATTGGTGACCCACATGGCGATGTGCTTGGTCTGATGATCCCTTTGTCAAGCAACTCTTGGATTTGTCTGTTGATTTCTACATTCTCCATGAGTGACATCCTATACATGTCAATGTTTGGAAGAGGACAATCTTGTTGCAATTGGATCTCATGTTGGATTCCTCATTTAGGAGGAAATCCTTTAGGCTCTTGAAAAATCTCATCATATGTGTTAACAACCTCATACAAATCAGATTTTAAATTTGCATCACATCCTTGGAAAGCTTCATTTTCAAAATTCTCTTTGGGTTTGATCATCAAGAGTACAAAGTTCTTACTAGCATTGACTAACCTCTTCATTTGTCCAACATTCATAAGTGACAAATTCATCTTCTTATTATGTGTTCTAATAATGTACTCAACTCCATTTTTAAACAAGTGATATTTGTTCTCATGGAGATAAAAGATGGCTCTCCTATCATATAGATATGTGCTTCGCAAAACATTACCACAAATTTCAAGTGGAATGACATCAATCTCTACCTCATCTATAAAGTTTGCAATGACGGAAAATCTTAATTTACATCTTTTTGTCACTTGCAATTTTTCATTGTCACATATCCAACCTAAAGGATATGGTTTAGGATGAGGAGTTGTTTCTAAATTTAGTTTCTTGACAGTGTCTTCAGAAATGAGGTTTTCTTGTGAACCATTATCAAACAGTGTATCTATCTTGGTATGTTTTGAAATGAATCTAATGTGGAAAGGCTCTATTCTTTCTTTTTCATGTTGAGTTTCATTGAGGCTACTTGAAGAACTAGTACTTGCAATAGAGTCCTTACCTTTGAATCCCATGGCTGTGATATTTGTTTCATCCCCAGAGTGTTGGGTTGTGTTATATTCTTTCCATGACTAGCCCACGTAGTTAATCGGGGGGTTAGAGGGGGGGTCACAGGGGGTTTGAGTGGTACCCGTAACCCCACTTTATGGGGTCCGGGGCAATGCCTCGGAAAATTTTGGTTTTGGACCCTATGTTAGGTTGGGCGAACCCACCTATGGTTTTGTGCATGATTTTCGCACATGTTTTCTGGACACGATGGTTTTCGGTCCATGGTATTGGATGCTTCGGCATGTATAAATATGTATTATAACATTGAAATGAACATAATGAAAAATCAAGCTGGTAGTCCCGGTTTTGGGATCCAGGGGAAAATCTCTATGTATATGTGTTTTATGTGTTATGCTCTCGCATTGTTTATTTTATATGTTTTAGAATTCGTATGCAGGTAATTTCTGTATGGGGTTAAAACCTACACAGAGTTGGATCCTAAATCATATTGTGTAGTTGCAGCAGTATTTTGTTTCCCTTTGTTGTCAAACTTTTTGGGTCTCATTTCAGGATGAAGTTTCCAACAGTGGTCTTCATCATGGCCTTCTTTTGAACAGTGTGTACATATGAGTTTTTCTCCCTCTTCCTTGATTAGAGCATTCTTCTTTCATTTTCCTTTGAATTTCCCCTTTCCTTTGTCTCCACTCTTAAATGGCTTTTCGGTGCTCTCTTAAGGAACATTCTTCCCTCTTGCTTCTAAATGAGTTGCCTGTACACAAACTTCATCTAGATTTGTAGGGTTAAACATGAGAATTGTGTGTCTCAAATAACTATGCAATCCTCTAATATATTTGAGTAGAGTGTCTTGTGAGGATAAATCTATACCCGAAATCAAAGCTCTTTTTCTAACTTCTTGAGTATAACTGTGTACATTTTGTCCTTTGGCTTGCCTAAAGTTTTTCCAATCCATAATAGCTTTTTTCATGTATGCTAATGCATAAAATTGCCTTCTTATTACAACAACAAAATCATTCCAAGAGAACCTTACCATGTTTCTTCATGTCCTCTTGAGTTTTGGCTTCCCACCAAATAAGTGTTGCACCTTCCAATCTAAGAAAAGCAAGCTGAATTTTGGTCCCATCATCCTTGATTCTGTGTATCCCGCAATAAACTTCAATTTGATTGATCCGGACTTAAACAGGAATGCAACAAATTACAAATATAACCATACATATAGAGATGCAGCAAAAATAATACTTCATTTCATTACTGTAAAATACTGAAATATGCTTACAAACAGAAATGGAAATAAACTAGCTAGGGCGATGGTAGCTTATCTCTGAGAAGAGATGTGGCGGCTACATGCCTCTGAATTGTGTTACAATGAGGCTCAAAGGCCTATTTATTATTGAGAAACAATGGAAAACCCTAAAAATCCAAAAACCTAACCCTAGAAGATGAAACGCCAAACTGTGGGCCTCGTTTGGGTAAATTGGTACATCAACTTCCTGGGGTCATAACTTTGGCATACGATCTCTGTTTGACGCGCACAATATCTCGTTAGAAAGATCTATCCGAGAACTACAACTTTGGGAAGAGAAACATCAATCCATGGACCCATGTTGCTCCCAGTTTTCCCAAAAAATGTCGTTTAGGGCCTCAAAACGGCTCCAGAAGTTCAGGACCCGAAAAAATGCTAAAAATAGTAAACTGTGCTACAATTAAGGAAACTGAAAAGCTGAAAGAAACAATGGTGAGGGTCCAAGTGGACTTGGTGGGTGGCCACTAGTATCCACCTGGATCATTCCTCCCCCCTTAGGAAGCAATGGTCCCCATTGCGTTGAGTTCCTCCATGAGATGAGGAAACTTCTGCTGAACTTGGTCCCTGGTGAGCCACTTGCCCTGGTGAAGGAGTTGGCCTGCTTTGACAACTCGATACAGTTGGATATTATGCTAGCAAGTGTGCTTGATCTGTGTGTCCATGATCCGATCAGTTGCATCTTGTTCCATGCAATCTGGATTTAACTCTATGGGTGTGAGCTGTTCTGCAATGTCGGATGTGTCTAGTAATGGTGGAAAGTATGGCCGAAGGCGGTCCACATTGAACATTGGGTGCAGGCCAAGGAATGGGGGAATGCTGAGCTCAAATGCATTGTCTCCCACAGCCTTGGTAATGGTGTAAGGACCATATCGGAGTGGTCTGAGTTTCCGATAGGCTTCGGTAAGGCGTTCCTTTTGCAAATGCAACTAGACTTTGTCGTCCACCTGAAACTTGTGTGGCATCCGATGTTGATCATGTCGCTGCTTGTACTTGGCATTTGATTTCTCCAAAATGTCGTGGACCTGCTGGCGAATATGTTGGATGTGCTCAATGAAGCTGTTTGCCTTATTTGTTTCAGACTAGACATGAGCCGAATCTGCGTGAGTAGCTGCAAATGGCATGGCCACATCAATGGGACATAGTGGATGGAATCCCAAGCCCACCTAAAAAGGGTCATGGCCAGTCGAGCTGTGGAGAGCCCGATTGTAGTTGTGTTGAACATAGGGGAGGCTCTCATCCCATGTGCGTGGATGCTTTGAGTTGTACATGCGCAGAATGTGTACGATCATCCTGTTGACAACCTCTGTCTGGCCATCAGTTTGAGGATGGAAGGTTGTGGACTTGGTGAGTTTGGTGTCTAGCATTAACCAAAGACTGGACCAAAATGTACTGAGGAACTTGTTGTCCCGATCTGAGATGATAGACTGTGGGATCCCAAAGTGTACCCACACTCGTTCAAAGAAGAGTTTAGCAGTGGCTTCTGCTATGATATTCTTCTTGCAGGCCGCCATAATGGCCATCTTTGAGAACTTGTTGACGACCACAAAAACACAGTCATTTCCATGCTTAGTAGAAGGAAGGCCCGACATGTAATCCATGGATATGGATTCCCAAGGTCGACTAGGGGTAGGCAGCGGGGTATAGAGGCCTTGCTTCTTGATGGTCGGTTTGACAATGGCACAGACAATGCATGATCTAATGTACTTCCCGACATCCTGTCGAAGATTCGGCCAATAGAAATACTTCTCCAGTACTGCCACTGTTTTCTTAACCTCGAAATGCCCAGCAACCCGACTGTAGTGTGCTTCCCAAATCATCTTGGCACGCTCGCTTGAAGGAACACAAAGGTGACCCAGGTGGCATAACAGGGCATCCTGGAGGTGAAAATCTGGAACATGTTGACCCTCCAAGAGTGTCTGGTATGTGTGGCCAAATTCTGGGTTGCTTTTGTAGAGAAGTGGCCAATTAGAAGTCTCGTGCCCACAAGAGTTGAGCACGGTGGTTAACGCCATAATCGGTGGTCAACTGAGGCGATATGCAACATTATTGGTGCTGCCCTTCTTATACTTGATGTTCAAATGGAACTGTTGCAGGTATGTGGACCACTTTTGATGGCGATCATTCTGCAATTTCCCTTGGATCTGTATGAACTGCAAGGGTTGGTGGTCTATGTGGATGATCGTTTCCTTCCCCCAAAATGTAATGCTTCCATTGTCGGCAGGCCTGCACAATGGAATACATCTCTTTGTCATAAGTGGGATACTTCCGGACTGTGTCTGAAAGTGTCTCACTGTGATATGCCACTGGATGCTCGTGTTGAGTAAGGACTGCCCCAATAGCATATTCAGAGGCATTTGTCTTGACCTCAAATGGTTGTTGCAAGTTTGGTAATGCGAGCATTGGTGCCGAGCAGAGGCGATCTTTCAACTCTGTGAATGCCTTCTATTGAGATTTAGACCAAAAGAATTTTTCTTTCGCTCCTTCCTTGGTGACTTGACTCAATGGCCAAGTGATATGAGAAAATCCCAACATGAACTTGCGGTAGAAGTTGGCAAGACCTAGAAAGCTGCGAAGATCTGTCAGAGTGGTTGGAGATGGCCAATCCTGAATGACTTGGATCTTGGCTGGATCCACATGCACCCCCCATTCATCAATAATGTATCCCAAATACCGAACCTAGGTCATGCCAAAAGTGCATTTCTCCAAATTGCCACATAACTTGTGTTGCCGCAATGTTTGGAGATCCTGTCGGATGTGGTGGAGGTGCTCTTCCCAACTCTGGCTGAAGATCAGGATGTCATCCAAGTATACCACTACAAATGAGTTGGTGAATGGCTGCAAGATGTCATCCATTAGCCTCATGAAGGTTGCTAGAGCATTCGTTAATCCGAAAGGCATAACCAACCATTCGAAAAGGCCCTCCTTGGTTTTGAAGGCAGTCTTCCACACATCGGAGGGTTTGATTGGTACCTGGTGATATCCTAACTTCAAATCGATGTTGCTGAAATATTTTGCCCCCTTCAGTTGGTCAAGGAGATCATCAATCCGTGGGATTGGGTACCTATTACGGACAATGATCTTGTTCAGTGCCCGATAGTCAATATAGAGTCTCCAAGTCCCATCCTTCTT
Organism: Pinus tabuliformis; assembly: GCA_031772625.1. NCBI lineage: Eukaryota > Viridiplantae > Streptophyta > Pinopsida > Pinales > Pinaceae > Pinus > Pinus tabuliformis. Next base: position 209,734,126 of record CM062814.1, on the reverse strand, counting down.
CTGTACCAACACGATCGGGCTCCCACAGGGCGATGAACTCAGACGGATGTGACCTTTCTGCAGCAGCTCCTGAATCTGCCTCTTGATTTCATCGTTCTCCAGAACGGAGCGCCGATAGATTGGTCCATTAGGCAGTGGCGCACATGGGGTCCGATCGATGGAGTGCTTAACCTGACAGTGCAAATGATCCCTTGGAATGGAGGTGAAGATGTCCTCGTACTCCTCCACAACCTTGTCCATCTATAGTTGTCGCACGGAGGGGCCCTATCTGGAGGTCGTGGCAACCGTCTTCTTCTTTCCTTGAGGGTGTATCATCAGGAAAACAAATTTCTTGGTTTTGGAAATGAGCTTACTGCATTGTTTTGCAGTAACCAAAGAGAGGGTGGTAGGCAGTGCTACCTTCGGTATCCTGTACAACTTATTTCCCAAAGTAACAATAACAGCACAGGGCCTTGATTCATACACAACATGTCGCTTCCACAAGTATGGTTGTCCTAATAATACATCACAAACATCAAGGGGAGAAACGAAACACAATACCTCATCCGTGAAGGGCTTGATATTGTATGGAAGGTGACACTGTTGGCTCACGCGAAGATCCCGTCCTTGGTGAAGCCACCCGATGGTGTACAGTTGTGGATGTGCTGTGGTCGGTAAGCCCAGCTGCTTCACGACCTCTGCCGAAATGAATTTCTTTTGGCTCCTGCTGTCGACAATGAATTGTAGCGAGGATCCCTTTACCCACATCTGGGAGTGGAAGAGATGCTCCTCCTCCTCTGGATCTTCGAGTTCCTCCTTATAGATCTTCGTGGTGGCAACGGTGGCATTGGGCTCTGCATTGATAATATTCTTCCCTTTGTCGTTCCCCTTGTCGGGTTCTGACTTAGAGTCGGAACATGCATCTGATTCTAAAACCTTTAGCTCAGCCACTAGTGACTGCTTGGCCTGACACTCACTTATGATGTGAGTTGAGATCTTATTGAACTCACACCACTTTCCTGTGTCGTTTTTTGGCTTCGCAACGTTGTTCTTTGCTTGCAGCTTTGGCGGGTTTTCTTAGGCAGCCCCGCCTTGGCTTTGTCCTTTGTTCTGTGGTTTGGGGGCACCTTTCCCTTACTTCGATTCACAGATCCAAAGTCTCGCTTCTTCTATTTAAACTTTTGCTCGATCTTGATGGCATATCGGTATGCCGTGCTGAGCGGGAAGATGTTCAGGAATTCTATTTCTTCCTGGATGTACCTCTACAGGCAGCCGCGGTATTTGAGTACCAAATGTTGCTCTGAATCCTTTATACCCAATTTTGTGCGAAGGGTATGGAAAATATTGGTAAACTCCGGCACATCTTGGTCCCTTCCCTGCTGCAGCGTGGTCCACTTTATGTATTGATCCTCATAGCTTCTGACAGGGTAGTAATGCTCCTTGATGGTAGTCCGGAATGAATTCCAAGTGGGTGAGGTTGAAAATAGTAAGGCCGTACTTTCATCCTTCTGCTCATAGTAGGTTTCCCACTAGTCCTTGACGTGGGGGGCGGCTTTGAGAAGAGCAAAAGTAATCTTTTCCTGGCTTGAAAAATCATGGACAAAAAAATACTCTTCTAGCAGATTTAAGCATTTTTCTACGGCGTCTGCATATATTTGACCCTCAAATATGGGAATGTCAAAGTTAACTTGTACCTTAAAGGGTGTGGCACTTCCAGAGTAGCTACTGGAAGTAGATGTGTCGCCCCTGGTTAACCGCTGAAGGATCTGGGCAAAATTGACCATCATCGCGTTCCTTTGTCCCTCGAAGGCCTCTTCAAGCAAGATTTTGATAGGATCTCCTGCCCCCTCATCTTTCTTTTCATCCGCTATGGGAGGCCGTCGGGATTTGCGAGGCTGGTCTTGCAAAGGTTTGACTAGTTCAAGCCCTAACTCCTTATATCCTGACCTCGTTGGGGACATGCAAAGAAAGACAGAGAAATAACAGACTGCTCTGATACCACTGATCCGGATTTAAACAGGAATACAACAAATTATAGATATAACCATACATATAGAGATGCAGTAGAAATAATACTTCATTTCATTACTGTAAAATATTGAAATATGCTTACAAACAAAAATGGAAATAAACTAGCTAGGACGATGGTAGCTTATCTCTGAGAAGAGATGTGGCAGCTACATGCCTTTGAACTATGTTACAATGAGGCTCGAAGGCCTATTTAATTTTTTTAAACAATGGAAAACCATAAACATCCAAAAACCTAACCCTAGAAGATGAAACACCAAACTATTGACCCTGTTTGGGTAAATTGGTATATCAACTTCCCGGGGTCGTAACTTTGGCATACAATCTCCGTTTGACGCGCACAATATCTCATTAGAAAGATCTATCCGAGAACTACAACTTTAAGAAGAGAAACATTGGTTCATGGACCCATTTTTCCCAAAAAACGTAGTTTAGGGCCTCAAAACGGCTCCAGAAGTTCAGGACCCGAAAAACTGCTAAAAATAGTAAATTGTGCTACAATTAAGGAAACTGGAAAGCTGAAAGAAACAATGGTGAGGGTCCAAGTGGACTTGACAGGGGGCTACCAATATCCACCTGGATCACTAATGAACCCAATTATCCAATTTCTCAGCATGAACCTCCCCATTGTACATAGGAAGTTCAAACTTTATATCAAGCTTAAGAAAAAGAGTTTTACCACGTCCCTTTGGAGAATTTGGAGGTATTTGTGAAGTAGAAGTAGAAGATGAGGATGAGGATGGAGGCGAAGGCGGTGGTTTGTTACCATTCCCTCCATTCCCTTTTGGAGGCTTGTCTTCTTTTCCTCCATCTCCTTTTGGAGGTTTTGAGCTCTGTCCATACAACCTTGCATTCCTCTCTTCATAAAGAAACTTAACCATTTCAGACATCTCAAAGAAATATTTTCTAAAAGTTCTTTCATCTTTTCAGGACCTTCTTCATGTGCCATGACTATTGAAGCTTGAAGTGTGTTTTTTCTCCTTGAAAAAATTTGATATCTTGGCTCCACAAGTTCTCCTTCTCCTCTTTTAAGCTTCAACCTTGTAAGCATCAGAAAACACTTGCAAACAAAATCAAACCTTCACAATAACCTAATTCTCTTATACCAAAATGATATGTAATTGAAACTTGAAGGTGATATACAAATTGCAAGTGAATTTTTATATGTGTTATGGGTAATGGATCAAGTTACAAAACACATAAACAAGTGATTTTTAAACTTAATTATTAGTCAAAACAAAGACAAAATACCATATCAGAAACACATAATAGCAAACATGATAAAGGATTTCACCCCTCTCTTGGACTACATCTCCTGGTCCAGCTTCTAATGCTGGGCCTCTTTCATTAAGTGCTCAAATTTGTGTTTTCATGGCTTTACAATGCTTAGAATGCAATACAAATGTCTCCAATGGATCCAGAACTGTCAAAAACCCCCATATGGGTTCTTTTTGCACCTCATTTGGCCAAAAATTGAGAAAGTTATGCATATTTCCAAGTTTTTCCCAAATTCCATAACTAACCATCCTCCAATTCGACCCAAACTTGGCTTGAGCACCCCAAACTTGAAACTGACGTGCAAACCTGGCCTACAATCTCGCCCAATGGGCGAAATTATCAGACAGATAAACTATCCAATAATGCCCAGTTTCTGAAATTTATGGTCATATGGGGGCCACGTGCCCAGGGGTTGGGGCTAAATGCCCACCCCCCCGGTCGAGCCCCCAACACATGGCATTATGAACGTATGCACCCCATAAAATCAGTGTTTGGCCCTATATTCCCGCGGTGAGGCCTTAAATATCGAGCACGCTCCATTCTCTAATGAACGTGGTCATGTGACGAACATGTGGCCCGAGGTTGTCCCCCCATTGTAGGTGCCTAGAGGCTAGCCCCCAACTAACTCCACGATCTCGGTCATATCATGGTCATGTGCCTTGGGGCTAGTCCCCATCAGACTCCGCTTGGGTTTTGAGTTATGGATCTGTTGCATTGCTTTGTGGTAGGGTTGTGACCACGGGGATGCGGCTAAGCCTTGTCTCTTGGTCCCGTCCCTTGGTCTCGAGGGCACAGGGACCAGGGTTGGGGCTTAGCCCCGACCCCAACCTCCAATGTGAAATGTGTTAAACTTTAAATCAAAGTCATGAACTCATGTGTTAAGTAACATTGCGGTGGTGTGTTGGTTGAGGCCTGTGGTGGTTGTTGCTTGGTCGCGGGTTCAAATTTGGTGGGCAACTTAGCCCCTTACAAAATTTTAATGCATTGTCTGGAGGCCACATGGCAGCCAGCCATTGGCCCACGTGGCCCTTCATCATTAGACCACATAAACGAATCTGTAACCAATAAAATTGCACCATTCATGAACCAATCACAAAAAGACATTTGTCAATCAACCATTGGCCTGAATTGTATAGTCAAATTCCCAGTCACCTACCTAGTCAGCATACAGACTATTGACTGGGTGTACCTACTACCCAATTACAAAAATTTTCGTTGTTTGGTAATTCGATTAGAACGCAACATCGGGAGCATACGATATCGATTTTGAGTGAAACGAGTTGTGTTGAATTCGGGCCGTCGAGATCTACACATTGGTACAAGTTTCGAGAATTTTTGAACACTTTGAATTTTGAGCACTAAATAGATCCCTTGGATCAGGGTATAAATGAGCTTCATGTAAATTTTCAAGGAAATAGTGTATGGAAAGTTGAAATGAAAATATCCTACCTAAAACCATGCAAATATGTAAAATTATAGGTAGGGAACCTATCTATTCAATGTAATGTTTTGAGCAAGTCTAGTGCTTGTCAGAACCCCATTTAAAGACATTTTTTAGAGTTGCATAACACATATGCTATAACACATCCAACATGTGCCTTTGATTAATAGAATATGGAGTCACATACAAACATGATTAAATTAATGCTTATGAAATGAGTTAGAAATCGATAATTACGAGTCAAAATTTCCTCACAAAATCATTCGTTGAATCACCAACGATCTAATACAAATAAATATCAAGTATGTATCCATATTGATGTTATTAGTGACAATTGATTCAAAATAGTAGTAGGCCTCGTAGATCTTTCCTTTTGGATAATTAGTGATTTTAAACTTTAATGTTTCCCCTCCTTGGTAAGTGCTTTTCTATATGCTTTCATTCAAAAACTAATAGAATAATTGTTGATAAACAATAGCAACATGGAAAGAAAGGCTAATATAACTTCATATGTAACATTTTTTCCATTATAATCTAAATATTGATGATGATGACATTCTCTTCTTTACTGAAGAAACTCACATAGTTCATGCTTGCAACCTTAGTAGTTCATCCACCTCAATTTACAATTCTTACCACTAAAAAATACCCACAACCTTAGTAGTTCATCCGCCTCAATTGATGATTCTTACCACTACTTTGATTCTAAGTGAGTTTATGTAAATTTTCAAGGAAATGGAGTATGGAAAATTGAAATGATAGTATCCTACGTAAAACCATGCAAATATGTAAATTTATAGGTAAGGAACCTATCTGTTCAATGTAATGTTTTGAGCAAGTCTAATGCTCGTCAAAACCCATTTAAAGGCATTTTTTAGAGATGCATCACACATATGCTCTAACACAACCAACGTGTGTCTTTGATTAATATATTATGGAGTCACATACAAACATGATTAAATTGATGATTATGAAAGAAGTTAGAAATTGATAATTAGGAGTCAAAATTGCCTCACAAGAACATTCCTTGAATCGCCAGACAATCTAATACAAATAAATATCAAGTATGTATATATATTGATGTTATTAGTGACAATTGATTCAAAAACATAGTAGGACTTTAGATCTTTCCTTTTAGATAGTTATGTTAGTAATTTGTAACTTCAATATTTATCCTCTTTGGTAAGTGCTTTTCTATATGCTTTCACGTAATTGTTGATAAACAATAGCAACATGGAAATAAAGACTAATATAATTTCATATGTAATATTTTTTCCCATTATAATCTAAATATTGATAATAATGGTATTCTCTTCTTTACAAAAAAAAACTCAGATACTTAATGTCCGCAACCTCAGTAGTTCATCCACCTCAATTTATAATTCTTACCACTACTTTAATTTTAAAAAAATATCTACAAATTACTTAAAAACTTTATCCACAATTTAGTTACTGCACAATCATAATTATAAAACAAAAAAAATTATAGAAATAACTAATACTGTCCCTCCTATAACCATGTTCAAAGACAAGTGATGTTCCTACAACCATGTTCAAAGCAAGTGATCTATCTGATAAATTTCTTATGTCAATCAAGTTACCAAGAGTCTTTGTTGAAACTGATATATCTAATAAATTTCCTATATCCATCAAATTACCAAAATTCTTTCTTGGAACTGATATATCTGATAAATTTCCTATGTCCATCAAGTTACCAAGGGTCTTCCTTTATAGTGTTAGAGTGCTACAATAATTATGCACTACTTATACCATATTTTTCCTTACACACACAATTGTGTTTGATCTAATGTACAATGCTAAAAATAATTTTATTAAACTTTATGTTATCGAGAAAGGCTCAAAGGTCACGATGTTTTTAGCTCCAAACAACAGAGAAAACAAGAGAATCAAAACATCTAGACCTAAGAGTGAATGAAGTATTTATAATGAATAAGAGGCTTAGTTAAGTAATATATGAAAGTGGAGAGAATCTATATAACCCATTAGGTTATGAATCTGTCATAGATTCCATCTAAGTTAATGTTGGTTAATAGTATACAGTAGTATATAATGTTATGTATAGGATTAAAGTGTGATGTTTTTATAAAGTAAATATATTTTTTAATTTTAGTGATGATTTTATGAGATATTAGTTTTTTGGGATATTATTTAAGTTGAAATTGTATTTTAGTTTTATTTAAAATTTAGGAGTTTTTTTTGGATGTGAGGAAATTAATTAATGACTTAAAATCTAAAAATATGAGTAGAAATAAATGTTTATTTTTTTTTAAATCTCTATTTTTTTAAATTGCAATCAATGTTTACTACTCAAATATAGGTGGAAATAAATGTTTATCTGTTTTTTAAGTCACTATTCTTTTTTAATTGCAATCAATGTTTGCTACTCATTTGAGGATTGATGAAGGATAAAGTTTATTATCTTTTTTTTAAAATATAAATATAGGAAAAAAAATTTAAAAATACAATATATTAAAATTATTTAAAATTAAAAAAAAAATAATGACATAAAAATATTGGGGTTTTCGCGGTGCATTATATTAGATATTATTTTGGGATTCAACTGCGCTAAGTAAGTCATTCATCTATAACCATTTCCATGAGAGGTAGTTGTAACTGACTAATTTCTCGTGAGTTTTGAATAGTCCACTTAGCACTCATTACATCGGGTGATGCTCATAGGGGTGAAGAAGTGGGATTGAAACTAGTGAAATGAATCACATAGTGTCAATCATCACTTCTGGGGCTTGCAGCGGGTAACCAGGACTTCCCGGGAGGTCACCCATCCTAGATCGCCTCTAGCTCAAGCGCGCTTAACTATGGAGTTTTCCCTACAATTAAGCCCACTTAGTTTGCTACCCCATTTGCAAAACCTTAGCAAGTATCATGAGGCACAATACTTGCTAAGGTTTTGCAAATGGGGTAGCAAGCTAAGTGGGCTTGATTGCGGGGAAAACTCCACAGTTAAGCGCGCTTCAGCCAGAGGCGATCTTGGATGGGTGACCTCCTGAGAAGTCATGGTTATTGGGTGCAAGCCCCGAAAGTGATGATTGACGCTATGTAATTCATTTCACTAGTTTCAATCCCACTTCTTAAAATTAAATCAATATAATACAATAAAATAATAAGAAAAAATAGAAAATTTAATTATTAATTATTAATATTTAATACTAATTTTTTTTTTTGTAAGCTTCGGTAGGACCCTCTTATTCTCAAATTTTTACAACCTCCACAGAATTCGAACTTGACTGAACGGTATGAAAACCATCCGCCCCAACCGTTACATCATGCACGTCATGTGCATTTAATACTAAATTTAAATAAATAATATATCAAAATGAATTTTTAAAGTAAACTTTTCAAAGAAATGCATAACATGTGTATGGTCTTCATAAATGGAAACATACATATAACGTTATAATTTTGATAACATCTAATCATAGTCAAGTATGTATATCTAGGCATTTCTATGTTGACCCATAAATACGATTAAATAATTATTTTATGTTTAAGGTAAATAAAGTTTATTTTATGTTCACACATGGATTTGTGTGTTGAGTTACCCGTATAAATTGATAATTATTTTAGGTATGTTAGTAGAGTAAGATTGTAATTATTGATTTGTATTACGGTTAGTTAGTCTATATAATTATAATGTTTAATTTTGAAAATTTTATATTTATTTTCAATATTATTGAAAAAATATTTTTAAAATATTTAATTGTATCATAAATTAAAGATTTTGTTGTAGCATTTGCACAATATAATGTTTTTTTTTTTTTTTCACTACTGGTTCACAGATACTCATGGTCAGTGGGTCCGCTATGTCCAAGATCATGGTCAGTGGGTCTGCTACGTCCAAGATCAAACAACGCTAGGGTGGACCCCATCCAAAGGGGGTCACACCCCTCGGCCTATTTACTGACCTGACCCCAAGAGCTTTCGGGTTTCGACCCTGTGACTTCCCATTGGGGAGGCACTTGATTGACCGATTGAGCTAACTCTTGGGGCTTGCACAATATAATGTTATTTGGATAATTAGTTAGTTTTTTTTGTCATAATTTGTGAATGCACTTGCAATATTTATACATGGTTTTTAGATATTCCTGCAATGATTTTTTATTGTTCAATTTTGTAAAAAACTATCCAAATTTAAAAATTTTGAAAATAACTTAATCATGTAAATAACATATTTACCATCTTATTGTCTATTTAGTAAAAATTACTTTTTAATAAGTAATTAATTTTTCCATTTCATATATATCAACTTAAAATATCTACATAATTTCTATTAATCATGAGTGTGATAGATAAATTGTAAAAACAAATAAATAATCCTATTTAAACGTGAGTAAGAATGACTAAATTACACTACAACGCTTGTTAATTCCTTCTTCGTAATAATATTTTAATCTTAGTAACAAAGGCTAAATTGCACTTCCTTCTTCGTAATTATTGTGAGTGTTGTTTATATAGATTGTGAAAACAAGTTTTTTTTTGCGATAATATTTAAATGTGAGGAATAAGATGGGTTTATAGTTATTAGGCACACTTAAAAATATAAGTATTGATATAATGTTTATTATTATAACATTGTTGTATGTATAAATTATAATGCACAGTATGGATTTATTATCATTCGCTTATAATTGTGTTAGTAATATGAACTAATTATGATTTATTTTCTATTGGTTTATTATTATATTTATTTAATAATTGTGAAAATAATTAAATATATATATTTGGAATTTTAATATATAAATATCTTAAATTTAATATTAAAGAGGTAATTAAATATGTAATTTTTAATGTTTGGTTATTTATAAATTATTAATTAATTTTTGTTTTGATAGTTTTTTTTATAACAAATTGATTAGTTTTACTAAAAGTTTTTCGGCCTAAATCACATGATAATACATTTATTATTATGTGATTTACGCTGAAAAACTTTTCGTAAATTTAATATGGATCACAGAAGCCTCAATTCAAAAATTGATTAGTGTAAGAAATATATAAAGATATGAGTGTAAAAGATATATTTTTAGTTTTACTAAGAGAAAAAAAAGGGAAAATAGTGTTTTTATGCATGCACTCTCATTATAAATGAGACTAATTTATTGGTGTAAAATTGATACCTTTAAAGTTATTTATGTATTTTATAAAGTGTAATTTTTCACTTTTACTAATAAGAAGGTATGATTAGGAATTGTTCTCATTTATTAGTGGAAAGTTGTGTGTTGAAGGAAGTCGAAAGAAGCGATGAGTCGGTGGAATGACAGTGTTGGAGGCTTTGTGATTGAGAGCAAGAGGAATTGTTACTGTTTCGTTCAACATTAAAATTGTTAGGGATCTCAGTGCTTTTTCTGTGCACTCATCTACTATATTGAATGTTTAGAGAAGACACCTGTTGATCAAGGCAGAAGGGTTCCATTTAGCAATGACCTCAAAGGTGGGAGGGGATTCCTCCTCCTTCTGAAATATCCTGAAAGGAAGAGACGTTGAGGGGGCATTGCAAGAGGTAGCTGATGAAGGTACTTTTGGAGCTCAATGCTCTCTTATGTTGGGTGATTAATGGGAAAAAGTTTGGCAGGGAAAATGCGTACCCAGAGCCCCCCTAGAACCTAAAATTCACAATTCCAGCAAATTGTCTGGACACCCAGAGAAAGAGAATGCAATACCATGTGTTTATTTGTAAGTTCATTGGTATCTAACCGACTGAAAGGGAGTTAGAATGATGGATACAAGCAACTTGGTGGCCTAAAGGTGAGGTAGACCTTTGTTTAGGTCCCAAAGGCTTCTTCACTGTTATCTTTTCAAATCTCGAAGATAAAGAGCACATTTTTTAGGGAGGGCCTCATTTTCTCAACAATGTTGGGTTGTACATAAGGCACTGAGAAACTTGTTTCAATCTTGATAAGGAGGACTTCATAGTTGCTCCAATATGGGTAAGGCTATATTATCTACCAATCGAATTCTAGCTCCCAAAGATTTTTAAAGGTATAGTTCATGTCCTGGGTCAGTTTGTGAAAGTCTTGGAGGTTACTAAAAGAGGAAGGCACAAGTATTGTGCTCGATTATATGTGTATATGAACGTCTCACAACCGTTGCCTGATTCTATAGAATTGGACTACCATGGTGAAATCTTGACACAAGTTCTAGATTATGAGCATGTACCATTCCGGTGTAGGCTTTGTCATGAATATGGTCAACTCTTCCATGAGTGCCCATCGAAACGAAAGGACCAGACAACTAGCGGGTCAATGCTTTTGGAGGGATTTAAAAGAGTTACCAATCGAAGGTGCAACCAATGGAACAAAAATATATTCACTTTGAATCCCATTAAGGAGAAGAACTCATTTTCAGTGCTTGAAGATGTGGAAAGGATGAGCAAGATCTCGAGGTAAAAAATATGGAAGTTGTTCCATCTGAGAAAAAATAAGAAAAGTCGGTGTTGAAATGGAAAATGGGTGAATATGAGAAGATACAAATTGGGTCTCACTTCTTAGAACTGTCGGGTTTTGAGGAAGTCATTCACCTCCTAGAACAAAATATCTCTCAACTTACAAAGGAAGAAAAAACAATGGTTTCCATGATTAATGATTAGGCTACCAAGGACCTGACAGATCTTCCCAACATAGAGAAGGATAGGTGTACAAAAGCTTAACTTCATTGGAAATCAAAGAAAATCATAACCTTAGGAGACTCCATCGCTCAGGCCTTCCAAGCATTTAAAGACAAGGGCAAAGAAATTATAGAATGGAAGCAACAAAAAGAGCAGAATAAGAAAACTATTACACCAAAGTGCGAAGTTCGACAAAACAAGGGTACTCCTCATGTTAACTCTGCACAGGTAGTAGTCAACCCAAATAAGGGTTGTAGACATTACTCACAGATTTAATGAAAATCCTCACATGGAATATAAGAGGGCTCAATAGTAAAGGTAAACAAAGATATCTTAGATATCAAATTCGAAAGGAAAACCTAGTTATTGTAATATTACAAGAAACAAAGCTTACGGAGGAGAAAATGTGTAGTGTCACCATTTTTTGTTGGAAAGGTTGTGGTCATATGTCCTTGGCACCCATCAGAAGTGTAGGAGGTATTTCAATTTTGTCGAATCCCCAATGGATTCTATTTTAGGAATGGTTTGCTGCATTTAGAATTCTAACAGTAAGTTTTGATACATAGGAATAGAGAAGAATGTGTGTCTTTCAGTAGTTTATGGTCCCTCCATTATTGCAGAGAAAAAACTCTTCCTCAAATAGCTCCAGGTGACCAAGCAAACTATAGGAAATGCTTCCAGGATAGTGGGTGGGGATTTTAGTCTCATAAGATCATCAAAGGATAAGATAGGTGGAAACGATATTTTGGAACCAGTTTTTCAGTCTTTTGATGAATTTCTAGATTTACTGCACATGGTGGATATCCCCACTAGTAATGGTTGTTATACTTGGAATATTTGAGGGGGTGGGGGGGTGGGGGTTCTCATCAAATTGCTTCTCGTTTAGATAGATTCCTAGTATCAGTTAATATTATTCAAAAATATTTCTTCATAAAGGCCTGGTCTTATCATGTTTGGGTTCCAATCGTTGGCTAGTTAGATTAGAAATAAACCTAAAGGAACCTCCTCAAAACCAACCATTTCGTTTTGAAAGTTTCGAGTTCCATTCAGAAGGTTTAATTGAACAATTGCAAACTTGGTGGGAGGAAATAATAGTGGAAGGACACACCAAGATGAGAATGTTCCGACAAAAATTGAAGCAGTTGAAGCTCCACATCCAAAGCTAGAATAAGGGATTGTTTGGAAATATAATCACTGATGAGCGAGAGTTGGAAAGTCGCATGTCAATGATCCAATAGAAAATTACACGGGGAGGTAGATCTCTAGATTTAGCCACAGAGGAAGTTGATACCTTAGCAAAGCTAGAAGATATGAGGAATCAGGAGGAAATATTGTGGAAGCAGAAGTCATGAATTCAATGGATGAAGGAAGGGGAGCGTAATACCAAGTTTTTTCATAACACCACGATACAACATCAACTTCATAAGAGAATTTTCTCCATCATTGATAAGGAATGAAAATGACAATTGTTACACCAGGGCATAAAAGGGGAGATGATTCGATACTTTATGGACTTATGGACAGAGTTTTCTACTAACTCTTTTGCATCGACTTCTATTTCATCAGTTCTTAAACACATCCCACAAAGGATTAGAAATGAACAAAACGAAGCACTAATGAGACCAATATCTTTGTCTGAAGTCGACATAGTAGTTAAGAGTATGCCTAAAAATAAGGCTCCCATACCAGATGGTTTCACTGCATATTTCTATCCGACATGGTGGAGATTTTTAGCTAAAGACGTACATGAGGTAGTGGAAGAATCTAGATGGAATAGAACTATCCTCCCTGCTTTGAATGCAAAATTTATAACTCTAGTTCCTAAATTAAATAACTCAGAGAGATCATAAGGTTATAGACCAATAGCCCTAGGTAATGTTATTTACAATATCTTCAGTGATAATCTACTGACGGAAACCTTTGTTGTCAACCTTGATTTCTCCAACCCAATCATGGTTTGTAGAAGGTAAACAGGTAGCCGATGGAATAATAGTGGTGCAGGAAGTCATCCATTCACTTAAATGCACAAAGGATCTAGGCATGTTTATAAAGTTGGATTTGTCAAAAGCCTATGACAAGCTTCGATGGTATTTTCTATTCAGTGCCTTACAAGCGTTTGGATTTTCTGAGCCTTGGTTGGAATGGGTGGATTCTCTCATATCCAAAAATTTATTTTCACTTTTGGTTAATGGTTCACCCTCACAGATTATCCACCCTTCTTGAGGAATACGTCACGGTGATCCACTGTCCCCTTTTCTCTTCATCTTAGTGATGGAAGGATTAGGGTGAATGTTACAAGCAGTTAGGGAATTAGACTATCTGCATGGACTTTGATTGTATGGTAATGATCTCCCAATAAACCATCTCCAATTTGCAGATGATGTTATTCTATTTGGTTTACCTACTAGGTGAGAGGTAGGAAGGATAGAAAGGATTCTTTGTATTTTCATGACAGCTTCAGGCACAATGGTTAATAAGGAGAAAACAAAGATCTTCTTTTTCAATTGTCCATAATTAGTGCAACATAGGCTCTGCCATGACATTGGCTATCGTAAAGGGACACTCCCTACTAAATATTTAGGCATCCCTTTAGTTTGGCACTATCATAGGACATCAACATGGGCAAAGGTCATTGAGGAAACATGATTTCAAATGAATAATTGGGTGTTCCGGTTTTTAAATTTCCCTAGTCACCTCATTCTGTTGAAAACAATCCTCCAAACACTTATGAATTACAAACTCTCATTAATGTCAATCCCTAGAAATGTTTTTCAATCCCTCATAACATTATGGTCGCACTTTTTATGGAAAGGCTCGGCCAAAACACACAAGTGGGCCTTGGTAGCATGGGAAAAAATAAGTCTATTAAAAGAACTTGGAGGATTGGACATCAGGGATTTGTTCCTAATAAGAAAAGTGTATGCGATGAAGTTATGGTGGTTATAGGTTCAAGGTGGTAACTTGGTTTGGAAGCAGGTTTGAAAAAAAAATATTTTTTGCTCAACTCACCTACTAAAAGACTATATGCAGATGGTGCCACCAAAGCGTCGGAAATATGGAACTGGGCTTATGGGGCCAAGGACCAAGTCAAACAACAGGCGTTTTGGTAGATAAGGGATGGGAAAACTACCCTATTTTGGGAATAATCCTAGCAACAAAATTCCTCCCTGATTGGACACACGAATCTTTGTGAAATCAAAGGATAGACTCAATCAAAAGGTGCGTTGAAAGCACAGGGGCTTCACTCAATGAACCTCTAACGTATCACATGCGTTCGTGGCATATTAAACAATACCCTTAATTTGACTACATATTGGAAAATACCTCTAAAAATCACATTATTTAACCCCCTACCAATATAGACACAATACACCTTCCCAATTTAAAAACCCCTACTTTCACTAAATATTGTAGGTATCCATTTTTTCATTAACATTTTTTATACCCCTTTATATTTTTGCATTAACTTTGGCCTCCATTTTTTATACCTACCAATATAAAAACCTTTTACCCCCTATATATCCCCCAATATATTATGTCATTTTTTCCTCAATAAATATTCCCCAATATGAACCCACGTGGTATGGTATTGCTCCCCTAGTGAAGTCCCCGTGGTTGAAAGTTGTAGATTACTGGTTTCAAACAAATTTAGGCCCAAGGTGGTGGCAATGGAAAACAAAAATAGATTGGCAGAATTCAAACACTTCTTGGCCTTGGGAGGAGTTTCAACGAAATCTCCAAAGACATTGAATTCATACCTCAATTAAGAATGATGTTTTGCGTTGGGGTAAAAGGCTATCAGGGACCTTTTCATTAGTTGAGGCCTATTCCACTCTCCAAGAATTAGGTACTCAAGCAACCAATGCAATTTGGGGGATAGTTTGGTAAAAAGGTGTATAGCCAAAGGTCTCAACTTTTCTCTGGTTGATTGCCTGGGGAAGGGCCCTTACTGGGACTGGTTGCGATGACATGGATCAGAAGGTCCTTCAAGATGTTCACTGTCTCTAACAGTAGAAGAGGACGTGAAACATTTATTTATGGATTGTGTCTACGTGCAAACTATTCAGCGGGCTATTCATGCAGCTAGATTTTCTTTTAAAGATTCGTATTACAAATATTTAATTAAAATATTTTGGAGCGGGATTTTCAATTCATTGTGTTGAATTCTATTGTAGATTTTTTATCTATATGGTTATTTTTGTTTTGGGCAGACATTGATTTATTATTATTATTATTATAAAGTCACACGAGTGGGCATTAACAAACATCAGATCGTTAACCCTGTGGTACCTTCTATCATGAGCTATTGACGTGAGCATGGAGCAACCGACTAGTAGGCGATTGAAGGAAGGGTGCTTTGCTTCTGACAGACGATCAAAATAAATTTATGATCACCATATCATGGTTTTTCTCGGGCATGCAAATTGCAGAGGTAGGTTCAACACTTGGTAAGGGTTGTATGTTTGGCTTCGAGTTTTGTTGGAACCGAAGGAATGCCCAGTCTTGGCAGCGTCGCTATATAACTGCATGCATGGTGTCCAAAGGTGGTGTATAGCTGAGTTGATTTCAGGATGGTGCATTCCAGCATTTAGTCTTACCTGGGTTATTACTCTTGCTCAGTCCCATTATGGTTTGGTATACACTATCACTTGGTCTCTTTGGGTAAGATCATTCCAGTTTGCTTGTCTGCAATTTGGAGTTTCTGTGATACTATTGTATCACCATTTGGGTCCGATAAATGCACTCACAATTTGGGTTTCGTTTCGTGTCATCTGCCTCTGGTGCCCTTCCATTATCTCTTGCTATCGGTAGTCAGTATTTCACGTCGTCTTATATTAAATCCCTAGTGCATTTTTTTGTTTAAAGTATCAATTTTTCACTGTCTAGTCATGGGTAGTGTCTGTGGTTGTGTTTTGGGTCGTGTTTCGACTCGTTGCTCTCTCAACAATGTTGGTCTCGGTAAGGTTCCTAGGTTGAGCAAGGGTCACAAATGTTCTTTTTCTGTTTCATGCATAACACATCGATGGGACCATCATTTGAGTTGGTCAATGTTCTCCCCTCTGCTAATTTGCAATCCTTGGATCCCTCAGGTATGTCATTTAATTGTTCAGTCTTGGTGGCCAGCACTTGGTACAATGGGTCTTTCTCTATTTGGTTTTAAGGTATTATGCGCTCGAAATTTTAAGGGATTTCGTTGTTCGATCTAGTGGGTCACTCTATTTACACCTCTACAATTCAATTGGTGGACAACTTAGTTAGATTCTAATATTTATTGTGGTTGTTACCCAGACAATGTTTGTTTTGTGAAACAAAGAGAATACGCGCAAATTGTAGTTTGGTTCACCCCCTGTTCGTCATTCTAGAGTCCTCCACGGTCAAGTCTATCATTTCTTAGTGGAGTTTGTATGCAGGTTTCACATTGTCATGGTGTCGAGACAAAATTTAATCAACTGTCAGGGAGGTTCGTCAAGGGCCTCATGCTCCAGGTAGCGTCATCTATTTGGTTGGGAAACTGTGGCTAATTTCTTTGATGTTGTGTCGTTTGAGGTCTAAAGGGAGATCAGGACTTTGGAGGCTAAGGAATTTGGGGAAAGGATGTATCATTCTGACTCATAAGTGATTGTTAGTAAGACCAACTGGGTCCTAGACCCAGGTAAATGGTGTAAGTGTCTCCTGTATTCGCTGCACTCCCTCTATCAACAAAGACAAATGGATAACTTAATTCACATGGTGTTATGTGACAAACAAGTGGGTAATTATAAGCTTTTCGGGGGTCAAGAAGAAACGAAAAAGATCATGAGAGATATTCAGTACGATATGGATGAAATCGCTATGAGACTAAACAAAATTGAGCGATACATTGTTACTGATTCTGATTCAGACTCCAGTGCTCCCCAGAATGGAGCAGGTGTTATCAATGCAGACTCAATCCATATGGCTAGTGAAATTTCCTCTCCCGAGAAACCAGTCATCATTCTCGATGAATGACCTCCCTTGATGATCTTGTGTTTTATATTTTCTATAGCTTCTCTACTTTCATGGCATCTAGTTACGTTTTGTTTGTCCAGTGCCCAATTTTATAGTTTCAAATATCATAGCTGGTTTTTTGGAAGTATGTGAGAAAACTTTGTTTTGTGATTTAAACAGTTTTTGGATATGGTTGACATGGTCACCTTCATGCTTCAAAGCTTATCATTTGTAACAATTTTTTTTGGTATATTAATAGAAATCTTGGTCGATATTACAAAAAAGAAAAAGAAAAACTAATTTTATTGAAAAAAAAAAAGAAAATATGATTAACTTGAGATAAGATAAACACCAAATAAATATTCCCATTTCTAACACTCGTTGAGGTAAGATACTTATCCAAAATTCAATAATTAAAATAAAGATAATCTCAAAATTGTAAACGATATATATGATTCATAACATCTAAGTTAATCTTTATTGTTGGAATTTGCATTTTGAACATTATATTGAATGATTTTTGTTCATGAAATATTGATTAAAGTAGTAAAAAATTGTTGGAATTGCAATTTGAAAATTATATTGAATGATTTTTTGTGAGTAGAATATTGGTTAAAAATAGTAAAAAATGGGGCGATTTAGTTAATGGATAGATAGCATCAATAGACTTTAGTAAAGAGATGGTAGAAACCTAAGGATTAGGTTTAGAGACCTCAGGGCCATATTAGGAAAATAATAAAATATAAAAGTAAGTAAAATGTTGTTATAAAATTATATAGGATAATAAAATCAATTTAGTTAGTATTAAGTTTTATAGACTATTTGGTTTTAGTGAAGTTAAGTCAACAGAAGGTCACATGTTCAAATTTCACAGAAAGGATATGAGAAGTGGAAGATTGCGAGAATCCTATATGATTTGAAAGTTGGATTAAAATGAAAAATTATGGGTTTCGAATGGATATTAAATTTGAGTGGCATATCAAAAAGCAGAAATCAGCAGACACACATGTTGAAGCAAAACCTTATTGGAGAGCCACCGGCATGTTAAAAAAGCTGGTAAAGGTAAGCTCTCTGGAGTTGAAAACCCCACCACTTGATTCAGCTAGACAAGAGAATTTTTGTGATCCTGCATGTTCGAAACCTGCTGGTAACAGCGGAGAAAAATCCCAGATCTCAATGAGAAGTAAGGCCTTATAACAGTCGCGGGGATAATTCAGCTCCCGTAGGTTCAATGCCTGCTGAAAACCGTGCAGAAAAAAATACCTTAACGCGGAGAGAACTCAGGCCTCAATATAGTCGTGGTGAGAAATTTACCCACGCAGGTTTATATCCAGCCGCCGACCGTGGAGATAAAAACCCTAAACGCCGTTGCAGCATTATCTCCAGCAATGACTATTCTTATCTACTACAAATATTTCCTGTGCATGAGGACTATATAGCGATCTGGGTTCGAATCGCGGAGGACCTTTAACTATATATTTACGAAGGAGGACTGGGTTCGAATCCTGGGAGGATCTTTAACTATACATTTATGGAGGACTTCGAGTACATCGACCTGGGTTCGAATCCTGGGAGGATCTTTAACTATACATTTATGAAGGACTTCGAGTACAGCGACCTGGGTTCGAATCCCTGTACGACCTTTATCTATACATTTATTTAGAAACATTGAACACTTACTGCCTGAAATTTAATCTACTTGTTTTCTTCCGTCTTGTAACCAGCTATCTTTCCAGGTTACCCATGCCAAGGGCAACACTTGGTGCCTGAAATTTAATCTACTGGTTACCCATACCAAGGGCAACATTCGAGCAGGACATGTAACTCATTGATATATTTCCAGATAACCCATATCAAGGCTGACATTCCAACAGGGGATGTAGCTCATATGGTAGAGCGCTCGCTTCGCATGCGAGAGGCACGGGGTTCGATTCCCCGCATCTCCATTTTCTGTCTTCTCTAACGTTTACAGTGTCTTTCTTCCATCTGTGCCCACCAGCGTAGGAATTTCAAATCCATTATTGGTGCTGTCCATACTTTTAGTGCATTCCTTCCATCTGTGCTCACCACATTAGAAATTTCAAAACCCAGGCACCCACTAAATGCAACTCTTTCTTCCATCTGTGCCCACCAGCGTAGGAATTTCAAATCCATTTTTGGTGCTGTCCATTCTTCTAGTGCATTTCTTCCATCTGTGCCCACCAGCGTAGGAATTTCAAATCCATTTTTGGTGCTGTCCATTCTTCTAGTGCATTTCTTCCATCTGTGCTCACCACATTAGAAATTTCAAAACCAGGCACCCATTAAATGCAACTCTCAAGCTGTTTTTGATCATTTTAAGATAAAATGTTTTAACAGGAAAATAACCCAGTGAACATCAAATTCTATTCCTGGTGCCCACCGAATTGTTAGTGTCTTTCTTCCATCTCTGCCCACCAGGGTAGGAATTTAGGAATTTCAAATCCATTTTTCATGCTCTATACTGCCACGATGTCTTTCTTCCATCCTGCCCACTAGGGTAAGAAATTTGTCTCACGTCCACTTTTTTCAGTTTTGAAGGGGGATTTTATGAACAAACATGTGGGCTCCCCTGTCCCCAGTGGTCGCTAATCTCTTTATGGAAGACTTTGAGTCCAAAGCTTTGGCCTCGGCTCGTCTCTTGCCCAAACTTTGGAAGAGATTTGTTGATGACACTGATGTCATCTGGTCTCATGGCTAGGAGGAATTGGAACTCTTCTTCCAGCATCTCAACAATCAATCCCCATCCATAAAGTTCACTATGGAGTAGGAAGTTGATGGTTGTTTGCCTTTCCTGGATGTCCTCATCTCGAAGAATGATGACGGCTCTTTCTCCCATCAAGTGTTCAGGAAGAAAACTCATACTGAGCAATATCTTCATGCCAGCTCCCATCATTTCCCTGCTCAGAAGTTGGGTGTCCTCAATACGCTTGCGACTCGAGCACTGAGAATCTCCGATGAAAAGAACCTCGATAGAGAGAAAGCCCATCTCCTTAACGTGTTTGTCAATAATGGTTATAGTAAGCACCAAGGTTTGAAGGCTTTCCTTAAAGCCAACAAAGATCCTAAAGTTAAAGGAGACACTAAGGATCATGTCTCGGGGGTTCATCTACTCTTTGTCCAAAGAACCACTGATAAGATTGTGAGGATTCTCAAAAAGCATAATATTCCCTCTACCTTTAAACCCCTTAACACCATTAGTAGGTCCCTTAGATCTGTAAAAGGTCCTGTTGACCCCAAAGAAATGAAAGGTGTCTATGTTATTCCTTGTTCTTGTGGGACCCCCTACGTGGGTGAAACGGGGCGTTCTATTAATCAAAGGATCTATGAACACTCCACTGACATCAAACATAGGAGGACCCAGTGTTTCGCCTTGGCAGAGCACGCGGAAAAAACAAAGCATCACATTTCCATTGAAGAGGCCCAGGTCTTTGCCAAGATTGCTCACTTTCATCACAAATTGAGAAAAGGCTGAGAAATCTCAATAGGGATGATCGCTGGAAGATTAGCAGCTGTTGGATTCCTGCCCTTTCCTCCTAACTTACGCCTTCCCTCCCCCATCCCCCGCCCCTTGGGTGGTTCTTCACTACGATCTTCTTTGTCTTCCCCCTCATCTTTGAGACCGCTTGTTTCCTTTTCTTCCTCCTCGACTTTGACCCCCTACCCCAACCATTTTTCAGTGTCTAGGTTTGATTTCACTGACCTAGTAAGGTATTGAAGCAAGCATTGTCCGTTCCTTCTCGTGGATGGAAGAATTCCAATAGTATGGTTTTTCTTTCCAACCCTTTAGATACAATAAATTAAATAAATTAACTAACCTATGGTAAGTTCTATATTCTTTCTAATTGAATTAACATATTAATTTTATCGAGATAAAATCAAATTATAGTTAGTTTGAGGTAATTATTTGACTATTTTTTAGGTTATCTAAAAAATTTTATTTCATAAAAATTTATTACTGGAATAGTATTTAGTAATAAGATTATGGTTCTTATTAATTAAACTCAAACTTTTACTGTAATATTTATAACATACTAACCCACATAAATAATTAACAAACTATTTACATACTTAGTTTTCACTATAAAGCCTATTAATAGATTGTTGCTCTACCTTAACATAGCAATTTTAACAAACCGACCTAAGTAATAATTTTTATTAACTTAGGTCGGTTTGTTAAAATTGCTATGTTAAGGTAGAGCAACAATCTATTAATAGGCTTTATAGTGAAAACTATATATATATATATATATATATATATATATATATATAGGTATTATAAAATATATTTATTATTAAGTAGTTATAAATTATTAATGGACCAATTAGTGGAATTCCATTTAGTTAGTTTGGGGTCTTTATTTAACAAAATTATAGGTTATCTAATTAAAGATATTTCTTATTATTTTTTTTTATAGGTGGTTCATGGTTGGCCGCTACATCCACAGAAAATCTGGGTAGATCAACCCAGAAGGCCGACTAGCATGGCCTAACCCCAAGGGCGTCGAGGAGAATTGAACCTGTGACCTCCCGATTGGCGAGGTACTTAACAATGGGGACTCGACCAGTTGAGCTAACCCTTGGACTAAGGATATTTCTTATCTTATTTTCAATTAAATATTATATAATATCCCTTATATTAACTTACTAACTATTATTCTATTTAATTAAAAGACCTATTCCTAGATTATTATTTCATACTCTAAAAAAAAATTTAATAAATATTTTTCCTTTCTCTATTTCTTGGTCATGGTGCCCAGTCAAACTTAGCCTTTCGTAGTAGCCATTAGTACAATCTAGTTGTCCAATGAATTATAGTCGTTTCCCAGTCAAATTTAACTGTTTGAGGTCCTGCTCTCTCTATTTAACATGCAACTATGATTTGATTCTTCAACTCGTCTTGACAATGAACCACACTCGTGGGTTCGAAACGCGTCGACAAATAAAATATGATGTGATTTTCGCTGAAGACTACTCTCATAAACCTGATATGGATCATAGAAGCCTCAATTCAACAATTTCAAATCCATTTTCCATGTTGTCCGTTGTTTAAGTGTCTATCTTCATCTTCATTTGTGCTCACTATATTAGGAATTTCAAATCCGAAGCACTTGTTAAATTTGATGTTTTTGCAACTCTAATGCTAGTTGGGATTGTAAATTTCACTGCTTCTGCAACTCTTATACCCATAAATTGATTGTTTTTACAACTCTAATGCCCATAAAATTGACTATTTCTGCAACTCTAATGCTGGTTCCCTTAAAATTGACTATTTCTACAACTCTAATGCTGGTTCGGATCATAAATTTGATTGTTTCTGCAACTCTAATGCCCATAAAATTCACTGTTTTTCAACTCTAATACCCATTCGGAACATAAAATTGACTGTTTCTGCAACTCTAATACCTATAAAATTGATTGTTTCTACCACTCTAATGCCCATTCGGATCATTTTATTTTTTGCTAAAGCAAGAGACGGTACTTCTATTAACTTAGGTAAAAAAAAAAAATGATTTACACAGGTTACAACAAACTCCCACAAAAGGAGAGTGAAATCACAGAGGCGCAGACTCCCAGAAAGGGAGAGTGAAATTACTCAAAGTGCCCAAAAGACCTCCAAAAATCAAACAGAAACAATGTCAAGACTACCGTGGAACTGAAAGAGGAATCAAACTCCGCTCCCTAAAACCCACCGAAGAACTGTCTCCTAGCGATCCAGCGGTCAAAAATCAACTCGTGCGGAGGCAAAGCCCGCAGAAAAGAACCTCAAGCTACACGATCAACACTGACCATTGATCTTTTACTTTTGATCCTACGGATGGTGTCCATATCGCCTGGCTTAAAAGCCCACTGAATACCACGCGATGAAGGCAGTTTGCTTTTCCGGTCCTCCGCCACGTGTTGCATCCTGAGTGGAATCGCTAGCTTTTGAAAAAAACCGACTTTGGTTTAGATGGCGCCTGATGAAGGTGGTATACCATTAGTGGTTTTGTCCTTTCGGGCCCACCAACTTGCACGCCAAAAGGTGGCCGTAGATCTTCCTCCTCCAGATCTGACGACCATAATACAAATCAGACCGCACATCCGCTCGCGGATTACCCAGCGATGAAGGCGGTAAACACTATTCATCCCCCTCCATGCG
Source organism: Pinus tabuliformis (assembly GCA_031772625.1). NCBI lineage: Eukaryota > Viridiplantae > Streptophyta > Pinopsida > Pinales > Pinaceae > Pinus > Pinus tabuliformis. Next base: position 209,710,633 of record CM062814.1, on the reverse strand, counting down.
TCGCTAGCATCTCTTGTCCTCCAAGAAAACCTCAGAGGGCGCCCGAAGCAGGTGGTATATCTCGAGCCGTTTTTGACCCCAGTAATCTCTTCCTTTGACCTCCCCCGCATTGTACGAGGAAGACCTGGCTGGAAGGGTGGCCTCCTGCAAGGAATGCCATAAGAGTGGAGTTGGCGCTCTGTGGTGTTCGTCTCACATGGAATCCCTTCTCCTATGAGCAAATATCTTCTGTCTCAATTTCTACTTTTGTTTCTATAAGCACCCTTAGAGAACCGACAGTGCATATCCTCTGATAAACTGTCTGAAGTGAACTTATTCATCGTTGACATGATGTAAAATTCCATCTCTTGAATTTTTCTGAAACTGATGTCTGTCATTGAGGGCCTGGGATGAGCATTCCTCCATCCTGTCATCCGTAACCTCCTCCAACCAGCAACACAAGTCGATATGCTTGTTTCGAACCCCCTCATTGGCAAGCCAGTCCGCAACTTTGTTGGCTTCCCTGCGGACATGCACCAACCTAAGAGTTCTTAACACTCTTAGGTGTGATTGGATTTTTTGGTAGACTTGCAGCAGTTGCCAGTGTCCTGAGATTTTCTTAGGTGCAACACCAACATTAACCCTTTTCACCGAATTAATGACTAATTCTGAGTCAACCTCAATAATCACATTGTGAATGTTGTACTTGAGAAATATTTCCAAGCATAGTTCCATCACCATGAGGTCAACCATATTGTTGGTTGCTTTTCCTAGATAACTGTGGAAGATGACCAAAATGTTTCCTTCCTCATCCCTCATGACCCCTCCATAACCTGCTTCATCCGGATTTCCTTTAGAGGCCCCATTAATGTTAAACCATGAGAAGGGGGTTGCCAAGAAGCTTTTTCAGCTGAGGTATTCTTGTTGATCTGCATAGAACACTGAGGGAGATGAACCTTGAGCTCTAACTTTTCCAGGATTCTGGCCTCTCTTTGTCCTATGAGTTTTTCGGTATCGACACCTCCTAGGATATGAACAGACTCTTTGAGTTGCTTAAGGATTAGCTTTAGAATGCTACTCACGCCTAGGCAGAGGTTATTATCTCATTATCCGAAAAAAAATTCCGCCAGTTTATCAATGTAGCAATGATGTCATTTACATTTCTGTCTGTCTGCTCAAAGACATCACCAACCCAGTTCCAAAGTATTGTGGTGAATGAGCATCTATTCAGGAGATGATTAGTGGTTTCTTCCTATTGTCCACATAGGTGACATCTTGAGGGGCCAACAAAGCCTCTTTTCCTTAGGTTATCCCATGTCAGAATCTTGCCCTGTAGAACTAGCCACTTGAACAGTTTGACTTTCATCCAATGAGGATTATCCCAAAGTTTTTTCCACGTCTTATCAGTGTTTGGATAGTTAAGCCTTGTGTCTATCCTTTTGGCCTCCTTAAGGGTGAAGAGACTTGTCTTATTCTTTCCCCATCTTAATTGATCTTCCAAGGTTGAGGTTAAGATTTGCCTCTTTTCCAAAAGACTGTTAAGGGCTATAGCTTGAGTATGCATCATGCCCATTTCACTATAATCTGGAAGTTTCCATATTATCCATTTCCCATTGTTCCTTGAGTGATCCCAATAGTACCTTACCCTCCTTAATCCTTTGTTGATGGTATCTGTGTGAATGTCTGCTCATTCTTCACTGCAGAGATTGTCCTCCTGTTGCCAATTATCCTCCCAGAACCAAGCTAGATTTCCATTTCTGATCTCCTAGAAACTATGATTTTGGACTAGGGTCCTATTCTCCCATGCCTATTCCAAATTGAAGAACCTTTTACTTGTCTTGTCATTCTTATGAGGTTCTTCTCCTGCCAATCTCTTGCATACTTTTGCTTCCATAGTTTTGCCCAGGGGGCTTGAATTTCCTTTAGCCATCTCCACCAGATTTTGGCTCCTAGAACTCTGTTAAGAATTCCTGGGTCATGAAGACCCAAGCCACCATGGGATTTTGGTTTGCATACCTTGTCCCATGCCACTAGGGCCCATTTCTTCTTTTCTTCACCTTTCCCCTAGAGAAAGTCTCTTTGAATGTTTCTTATATTAGTAATTACACCAGTTGGTGCCGGAATGGCTGATAGCATATAGATAGGGATACTTTGGAGGATAGCCTTAGTTAGAATCAGCCTCCCTGCTAGATTTAGGGCTCTATTTGTCCATTTGCTAATCTTATCTTTTAGCTTATTTAGAATAGGCTCCCAGATTTCCTTGTGTAATGGTTTGTCAGTGAGGGGAACTCCCAGGTACTTCGCGGGAAATGACTCTCTTTGAAAGCCCAAAATTCTAGAAAGATTTCTTTGAATCGAAATATCTGTATTGAAAAAGAAAATCTTTGATTTAGTGAGACTTACCTTTGTGCCTGCTGCCATGGCAAACTCACTCAGAATCTGCTTAAATGCTCTAGCTTCCTTGACTGTGGGTGTGCCTTGAAGCATATTATTATCTACAAATTGTTGATGTGGCACCGTGTCCCCACCTTGAGTGAGTCTCAAACCCTGAATTCTCCCTTCCTCCTTAGTAGCTTTGATTGTTGTCCCTAGCCCTTCCATCATTAGAATGAAAAGGAAGGGAGAAAGAGGATCACCTTGCCTGAGACCTCTAGTAGGCTTGAAGGTTTTGGAGGGAGAGCCATTGAGAAGAATTGAACAACTGACAGTGGTAACTAGTGCCATGACCCACTTAATCCAATTGTGATCAAAGCCATAGGCTTTTAGTACTACTCTTATGTACAACCAACTAAGTTTGTCATAGGCCTTTGCTATGTCCAGCTGAATTATCATCCCTGCCTGTTTATTGGTACTGAGTGAATGAACCACTTCATGTGCTTGAATTATGTTATTAAGAATTTGTCTTCCTTCCACATAGCCTGTTTTCTCCTCTGACACTAGGGTAGGGAGGAGTGGTTTGAGACGGTTGGCAATTACTTTGGATATTATTTTGTACACCACATTGCATAATGTTATAGGTCTAAATCTGTCTGGAGAGGTGGCCTTTTCCTGTTTGGGGATTAAGGCTATGAAAGATTCATTGAGCGCCTTCAAGACTGTCTTAAATCTTTGAGAGTCTTCCACTACCTCCACAATATCTTGTTTTACTATCCTCCAACATGTTTTGAAAAAGTCCACATTGAACCCATCCGGGCCTGGTGCTTTCCCATTGTGCATATCTGTAATGACTTCCTCAACCTCTTCCTCTATCATTGGTCTGTTGAGATTGTAATTGTCTTCTCTAGAAACCAATTTAGGAATGTATTGAGTAAATCTTTTCGTAAACTGATATCTATCTTCCGAGGTTTCCTCAACAATTCTCTGAAAATGCTGGACTAGAACCTCTTCCATCTCTTCATGAGTGTTTCTTTCTATTCCATGCTGATCTGTAAGTTTCACAATTATGTTTTTGTTTCTATGAGCTATGGTGGATCTATGAAAGAATTTGGTGTTTCTCTCCCCTTCCTTAATCCATTGTACTCTGGATTTCTGTCTCCAGAATATTTCCTCTTGTAGACATCTGTTTTCCCAATCATGCTAGAGTGACTCTGCCATCTCTTTCCTTTCATTTGTATAGCCTTCTGTGATAAGAATTTTGTTTATTTCCTTTAGTTTCTTTTCCACTTCTCCTTTAGCTTTGAAGATATTGCCAAATTCCTTTTTATTCCACTCTTTGAGTCTGCCTTTAATGTGTTTGAGCCTGCTGTGTAGAAAGAACATCTTTGTACCTTGAAGGTGTAGTTCTTCCTTCCACCATTTTTCAATGTTTGTGAGGAAATTTGAATGTGTGAGCCAAGCGTTCTCAAACCTGAAGGGGGAGTTCCTCGGTTTACCAAATAGAGAAGCTTCCAATTGAATAGGCCAGTGGTCTGAACCTCCAAAAGGTAGGATGAGTGCATTCAAGCTACTTCCCATGAGAAGAAGTTCCTCTGAAATAATAAATCTGTCTAATTTTGAGGCTACTTGGGTAGGGCCGCCCCTTTTTTTATTCCAAGTGAAGATTCTATTGTTGGTTTCCATATCAACCAATTTCATATTAGTGATGAAGTTTTGGAAGGCAACTGAATCCCTACCAAGTGTTCTAGTCCCTCCTTTCTTCTCCGTGAGTGATTTTGTCATGTTAAAATCACCTACTAGAATCCAGGGTAGAGTTGGGTGTCTTTTCTTCATATCCTCCAGTGTTGTGAGGATTCAAAGTTTTTCCTCCATTGGCTGAAGACCATAGACATTGGTGATCATGTAACATTGCCTAGGACCCACCAGTTGGAAAATCAAAGAAAGGTGATGTCTGGAAGCCTCCACATCAATCACACCAAATTTCTGTGGATCCCATAGAGTGAGAATGCCACCAACAAATTTATTTTCCTTAACTTCAAGGTATTCATATCTATTTAACCATCTGCTATGTTTTTCTCTGATCTTCTCCACTGAGCATTTTGTTTCCTGTATGAATACTATGTCAGGTTTTTTCTCTTTGATCATGTTACCTAGATTCCTCTGTTTTCTTCTACTCCCTAGTCCTCTAATGTTCTAGGTTGTGATTTTCATTGAGGTGGGGTTTTAAAGGAGTAACTGGAAAGGTCTTTCATCCTTCTTGAGTCAATCATGAGTTTTCCACACTCCAGCAGTAGTTCTTTTTGTCTTTTTCTTCCCCTCCTCTTGCCTGGGTTTTTTGTTAATTTTCCTGTTATTAATCCTATTGTGGAAGTCCCTTTATTTTCTTGGTTATCATGTCCTCTTTTGACTCCTGCAGCTGTTTGATGTGACTTGTTAAGGAATATATGTTGTACCTTGTCAACGTCCTCCTGAGGTATGGAGTTTATTCCCAGGTTTCCTCCTTGTTCAAGAAACTTTTCCAGCTCTAGGTTCTCCCTTTCCAGGATCTCTTATAAGTCTTGGTCCTCTGTGCCACTTTCACTTTGAGTCATTTCATGGTCTTTTTCTATTTCCATGTTACTCAAAGGGTCCATCATGTGTTCATTCTGTTCCTGTGTGAACTCCATGCTGGTCTCTTTTCCTTTCCCCCTTGCTGTCTGATTCTCTATACTCTTTTGATCACCTCCATCTACATCTTCTTCTCCTAAGATCTCAAAACTATTGTACCTTCTTGTTTTGTTATCCTTCTCAGTAGGGTTCTTTTGTGTCTTCCTTCCCCCTCCTTTTCCTTTTCCTCCTACTTTGGTGAAACCTGTATACTCTTTCCCTTTGCTAGTGTTTAGGTATTCCTCCCTTCTATTAAGAGGACAATCTCTAGATAGGTGCCCATGTTCATGACATTTGTGACATTTGAACGGGATATGTTCATAGTCAACTATTTGAACCCATTCCTTATCATAGACTTCTAGAATGACCTCATCTGGAAGGGTTCCTGATAGGTCCATCTCCACACAGAGACGAGCATAGGAGGTATATTTTCCTCGTAGGGTTGCATATGAAATCTTTAAGAAATGACCTAATTTATTTCCTATAGCTTTTAAATATTCTGGAATCTAGTAATCTAAAGGTAAGGAGTAGAGTCTAAGCCATACTGATACCAAAGTGAAGGTTTCTCGCTCGAGCACAAATTTCATCGTCCGTGGCCGCATATAGAGTCCAACAAAACCTGTATACTCTTTCCCTTTGCTAGTGTTTAGGTATTCCTCCCTTCTATTAAGAGGACAATCTCTAGATAGGTGCCCATGTTCATGACATTTGTGACATTTGAACGAGATATGTTCATAGTCAACTATTTGAACCCATTCCTTATCATAGACTTCTAGAATGACCTCATCTGGAAGGGTTCCTGATAGGTCCATCTCCACACAGATACGAGCATAGGAGGTATATTTTCCTCGTAGGGTTGCATATGAAATCTTTAAGAAATGACCTAATTTATTTCCTATAGCTTTTAAATATTCTGGAATCCAGTAATCTAAAGGTAAGGAGTAGAGTCTAAGCCATACTGATACCAAAGTGAAGGTTTCTCGCTCTAGCACAAATTTCATCGTCCGTGGCCGCATATAGAGTCCAACAACTGCAAAGAAGTATGGTCCTCCTTCAAAAATCTTGTCTCTGTCCTCCATGTTCGTGAATACCACTATAAAAAAACCCTGGATCCAAGATGTATATTTAACTCCCCCTTTGGTTTCCAGTTGTATTTTATCCAAGTGTACAACGCTTTCTCTGACGGCCAGATTCCCATAAATTTGCATATAATGGCATAGTTTTCCATGTGATCCCTGTGCTCTTGCAGAGCTGGATCATTTAAAATAACCCGCAGTTTAGTTATGGTCTTGGGTTTACAAGGCCCCATCTTGGTTCTGTTCTCTATACCCTGACCTCTGTCTTTCGCTTTCTCCTCCTGTCGATCTTCTTCTTGGGTCCCTTGTTCTACATGGATTTTGCTGCCTTCCACCTTCTGAGTTTCAATGTTTTTTGTCTTGACCTCCAAGGGTTGTGGAGGCTTGTTCTTATTCCCTGCTCTTCCTCTATTTGAAACCACATTACTGTAGGAGGGAGTGGAGCTCCCTCCTCCTTGTGCCTCCATGGATACTTGTAAACCTCTGTCACTCTCTTTGTTGAACCCTAGAACCTTGATCACCAGTTAGGAGTGAGAATAATTGTTGACTATCCCCATTCGGATCATTTTAAAACAAAATGTTTTGACTAAATTTAACGAACAAATCACCTAATGTCTTAGTTTTTCTTTCCTCTGTTCTTTGACTGAATTTGACGAACAAATCACCGAGTGTCTTTCTTTCATCTGTGCTCACCGCATTATGAATATAAAATCCGAAGCCCCTTTTAAATCTGACGGCTTCTTCAACTTTAATGCCAATGTTGATAATTTTAATTTTAAAATAGAATATTTTGACTATATTTAACTAGCAATTACTAATTTTTAACTATATTTAATAAACAAATCACTTAATGACCATCAAATTCCATCCCGATACCTAACAACCAAATTGTTAACAATCTGTGACATAAATTATTTTATCTGTCAAATCACCCTGCGACCATCAAATTCCAACCCTAATCCCCACCAAAATGTTAACAAGCTTTGCGGAAATGGAATTCAATCCCATCCAAACAAATAATAAATTCAACTTATCATAACCATATTTTCACTTGGAATGCAGTCCTAACCCAATAGATAATAAATCTGTGTGCTCATATAATTTTTCCAAGCTATGTTCCAGACCTAAAAACAATAAACTCCATAAAACTATGTACCCAATAGATAATAAATCTGTGTGCTCATATAATTTTTCCAAGCTATGTTCCAGACCTAAAAACAATAAACTCCATAAAACTATGTTTAAAAATTAAATTATTTTACCATAGGGTATCTATTTTGTATATTTTTTTTATACAATTATTTTAAAATAGGGTATGTATTGTGTATATTTTTTTATTATTAACTTTTTTATTTAATGTTATATATGAATTTTATATTAAATATAAAACAGGTATTTTATATTATTTTATAAAAATAATATTTTAATATTAAATTATTTATAGGAAACACATTTTATATATTTTTTAATTATTAATAATTTTTTTGAATGTTATATATAAATTTTATATTAAATATAAAAAATTATATTTTTTTCATATTATTTTATGAGAAGCTTTTAAGTTAACTTGATAGAAATGAAATATTAAATTTAAAAATAACACAATCTAATCTAATCTAATCTAATATAGATTAAATTTAAAAGTTGTAAAAATAATAAATAGGTTTAATTCAATTTATTATATCATAATTTTATTTTCAATAATAAAATTATAAATATAATTTAATTTTCCATGAGAAAAATATTATATATATCATATTAAAACAAATTTAAATTATATATGTATACTACAAATTAAGATATATTTTATCATATAAATTAAAATATTGATTTATTTTGGTAACTATTAAATTTCTATCCTATTAAAATAAATTTAAATAATAATAATTCACATTCTTAACCATAATATTTTCAAGCATATATTTAATCAATATATAAAAATATATTAAACTTAACTAGTAAACATACACTTTTAAAAATTCTTTATATATAAATATGAAAGATATATAAAAAATAAATAGTAACTATAAATTAAAATACCAATTCATATTCTAATCATAAATTTCATATTTAAATTTAATATATATATATATATATATATATATATAAACATACACTTTTAAAAATTATTTATATAAATAAATAAATATATATATATATATATAAATAGTAAGTATAAATTAAAATACCATTTCATATTATAATAATTAAATTTCATAATTTTTTTTGTAAACTTGGTAGTACTTTCTCTATTAATATTATCAAACCACTAACATGTCTTTAACATTAAGTACAAGTGGCCTCAACCTGCCTGTAAGAAATGAGGTTGGCCACCTGTCAGTGTTAAATGATGTCCAAAATTTAAATAAGTCTTTCTCCACCATCCATGCAACATTTGTTGTTTTATCTATTATTAATTGCAACTTAGTAAAGTAAAGGCTAATCGACATTAAACAAAATTCTAGCTACCGGTGCTAGGGCTTTCACACTAGACCCCGACATCTCGCTTCTCTTAAGATCCTGTAGACTTTGCTATATCATGCTCAGTGTTAGATTGTTTCTGTACACTTGTATCCAAACTGCAACAATCTCTCTATGGAGATCTTTCATGCTGGGCTCCTTTGCTTTGGCATCCAACTGTCCCTCATGTCCCTCTTGTTCCTTGCTTAGTGTCATTGCTCGGGCTATTATGTTTTTCATAACCTTGTATTGCTAGATTGTTTGTCGGAATAGTGTGTGTCGGCCTCTGGTGTTCCTCGGGTCTTTCACCATAGCTTCCCACTCTTCTGTCTCTATGTCCTGATTGGTTATGCTATCATTAAGTTCCCTCTCCCATCCTGCTATTTGAGCTCTTACCTCCGGCGGATTGCTGGCCATGTATGTGCTAATGAGAGTCTACATGTGCTCTTTTCCAGACTTTTTTCCTCTTTTGCTAGGACCTCTGCTGGAGGTTGCTTCCCCCCCCGTGGTCCTTTTCCCTACCTTCCCAGTTCCTCTAGTTCCTCTTTTAGTCACCTCTTTTCCTTCTTTTGCCATGCTGCCTTTGTCACAACTTCGTTTTGCTTCACCTGAACAACTCTTCAAAGTCAACTTTTTTGCTGCAGCGTGATGTGTGGTCTGGTCCTCCAGGTTGTGCTGCACCCTGGTTATTTTAATACCATTGTTCTGCGTCAACGCCTGCTTTCCTCTTGACGTCCTCCAGCCTGTGACCACCACCTTCCTCTTCTCGTTCTTTCACCTCCTCCCTTTGCATGCAACTACCTCCTCTCCCGACTGCCTTTGCCTCTTGTTGTTTTGTCCAACTGCCCCATCTTACTGCCGTCCATCCCCCCATGTGCCCTCTTCCTCCTCCCGCCACCCATTCTTTCGTTCCTTTTCCTCAGAATGGGGTTCCCCTGTCTCTTCCTTTACTGTCTCTAATTGCTTCTCTCGTGCTTCCGTCTGCTCCTTCCATGGGTTTCTTTCTGCCATCGTACCACTTGCCATCTCTACTCTGCTCGTCCTCTCTCTTGCCCCCAAACCTTCGTCGCTTCCTTCCATACTCGGCCACACCTGTCCTTTCTTGTTGCCATCCTCTGCCTACCCTATCCTGCTCTCTCGTCCTCCCACACCCCAACGTCCCATCTGTCCTTGGGCTTAGGTGGTTGGCATCTAGCGCCGCTACCTCCCATCCCCGTTGGCCCACCTCTTTTGGAGTCTCCCTTTCTTCCTTGTCACACCCTGATCGGGGTATTAAATTTCATATTTAATAGATATATATATATATATATATATATATATATCTATCACATTAAAAATTAAAATAAAAAATTATAAACATATTAAAGAATATGTATTATCAAGGTTTTAATAAAATTAAATATAAGAATATACCTTAAGGATGGTGCCCATAAGCGAGCGTTCCCCCAACTTTGATATGATGTCAGTTCACACTAAAGGGGATTATGGCTCCCACTATAATTGGTGCATTATGTGCACTCACATCACTTCATTGATCATGACACAAAGTCGACACAAGGTTAAAAATTATTTGAATATTGTAGGTGACATAGGGGTATAGGAGGACTCAACAAGAGAATTCTATCACATTGGCCGACTCGGAGGAAAATATTGATAGCATTTACCCCAAGCTAACCATTCTAGCCAAGAGATCAACTAACATCTCTTTCTCCTCAGATGAGAGTAGTGACTAGTCAATGTAGATGCTTGGATATTTTGTCCAATAGTTGTTACAACTCATTGGTTTTTTTATTGCAGCACTGGTAGCCCATTTTGTCTTCTCATGATGATGTATGTCAAGGTTTGGCACAACCAACTTATTTTTATAAGTTTCTATTTACAATATGCTCTAGTTAGACGAGGTCTTAACAACCTCAAGACTTTGAACTTATGTTACTGGTGTCGTTTCCCTTGGGACAGACCAGTAGTAGAAAATTTTGTCTAAGACTTCAAGACTTTGAACTTATGTTACAGGTGTGGTTTCCCTTGGGATAGACCAGTAGAAGACAATTTTGTCCATGTAATCCTCATTTCAGGTAATGCAAAGTGCATAACTTCAAAATAATAATAATAATAATTATATATATGGAGATGAGAAATTTATACAAACATAGGTAGTATTATTGAACTAGCATAGATCCATCTTAACATTGAGTATACCAAGAGTTGCGAAACTAGGTGTAAACATTTCTTTAATTTTTGCACTCAAAATGTGGTTTGCAATTTGAGAGATTTGATCCTTCTATGCATTTGGTAGATCCAGAATTAAGATGGATCTACACTGGTATTGTTTTAATTAAATTAGTTTTAATATCTATATGTGTTTAAATTTGGTTAATAAATGTTTTTTGGGTAAGAGGTTAAATTGTAATCAATAGTGGTATCTAGTTTTTTGTATAAAATTAAGTCTACTTGTTATTATAAAGGACATGACCCCACTAGCCTTAGTGATGACCACACTAGATACTAGCTTTCTTGTAGATACTATTTATGTCCTAAGTAAGACCTAAAAGTGTTTCTAAATTGTAAACTAGAGTAGTATCTAGTTTTATGCATGAGATTAAAACTACATGTTATTAAAAGGACATTATTCCACTGGACCAAACTAGATACTAAATTTCTTGTGGATACTATTTAGCTTGAAGCACCTTTTTGTCCTAAAGTAAGACCTAAAATTGTTTCTTATAGATTACGAGCTCAATTTCTTTGAGTATAAGGAAATATGTTAATGAACCAAGAACTAAAGATATCTAGTAGGAGTAAATGTTTATCATCATATGGACCACTAGTAGGTTATTTCATGTGGCTTAGTTTTCCTTGAATAGAGGTGACAACTAGTGCTAGCTATTCTCATAATTGATTGACAACTAAGTTATAATATGTTTTTCCACCTTCCCTTAAAAATATAATAATAACGTTGAAAAAATTAAAATATATGAAAAACAACTTTAAAATAAAACAAAACTAAACCTATAAAAAATAATTAAAATAACTTTAAAAAATAAAAATAAATATATTAAAAATTTATTTGATAAATTAAATTAAAATAATAAATGAAAATTCATATAAAAAACAATTTTACTTTTTAATTAAATATTTGAATTAAAATTAAAAAAAATATTATATTTAAAAAATATTTATTTTTAAAAAAACCCCAGAGTTAGCTTAGTTGGTCGAGTTCTCGTTGCTAAGTAGAGTTAGCTCAGTTGATCGAGTTCCCATTGCTAAGTATCTCGCCAGTTGGGAGGTCACGAGATACTTTCTAAAAAAATATTTTTAAATTATACCAATTTTAAATATTATACTTAACAATTATTTATATATATAATTGAAAGAAAATGACAAAATACATATATTCTTCGCACAATATAATCAAAGTTGCAACATACATAATTCTTCAAAACCAATCGAACATATTCAAGTATGGATATGCAAGTCTTCACACTTGGATTAATGCATTGAGCCATAATTTTGAATAAACAATTATTTTATGTATTTAATTAATAAATTTGAATGTTCTCGAACAAGAATGTTGTTTCAAGTAGGCAATTTTTATGAATAATAATATTTAAGTGTGAGAAATAAGATTTATTTATATTCAGAAAGCATATGTGATGCAGAAGTATTTGACCACCTTTAATCAAAAGTCAAAGTCAAAGCTGAGTATGGGGAGAACGTGGACAACCATTGTAAACAGGGCAAATTCTGTTAAAACAACGTTGATTTAATGGAATTGATAAGTCTCTAGAAGACTTAGTTTAATGTAATTATCTGCCATGTATGTGTGTAGAGATATTAGGGGATTTGATTGAGCGATTGTGGGAGGAGATCGTGGATCTTAGATGATCCACGACTTTGTAATTTTCTCTATAAAGAGTCTGTGTTGTGTGACAGAGAAACAGAGAGTAATATAGAGAGAAGAGAGATATAGAGAGGATACAATGTGACCGCAAGAGAATTTGTGACTAAGGCTGAGATGCCTTATACTATAACCTAGCTCTGTAAATAATTGAATATGCGTGTTGTCTGTATCTCGTGTATCTATGTATTGTTTAATCATAATTTAGATGTATGTGATGGAAGAGTTAAAATCTCGTGTTATACGTTTATTGATCGACCATCGATCACTATAAGGATCGATGACGATCCCATGATAAATCAATATCATGTAGTTGAGCTGTTGTATGGAGTGATGTGAGTGCCTTAGATAGAATATGGCAGAGATAACTCTGTGTTATAACGTAATTCCACTAATCAGCGAATAAGAGATCCGCACAGTGGAAACTGTCGGATTGTCTAGATCGACAGATAAGACTCGCGGAAGAGGAATGGCGAAGGAACCATCAGAGCCATTCGATGGAAGAAGATCAATGGTCATCGCGTGGTGAAGACACGCAGGCGTTAATCAGAATGGGAAGAGCGATTTTTCATAGGCAGAAGCAGATTCTCACGCGGCCTCAAAGCTGTAAGCGGGATTTGAAAAACGGACCCGAGAAAGTTATAGACCGTGACTTAATATAGTTGAAGTCCGGATAGATCACAATTGTCCATTGGGTGATTGATCGGATGCATATCGCATCGGAAAATGCACGAAGTTTAATTCCAAAATGGACGTGATGAGGATTTATTCAATGGGTTACAACCTCATTGAGTTCCGACAATCAAGACTATTCGTCGCAGGATTGATCGGACGGTAATCGTGCGTGAACATGTGTGTGGGTTAACGAACTGAGCAGACCCGATATGTAATCAGCACGGGTTAATTTTATTTGGGGTCTAGTCTTATGCGTTCGAAGTGGGACAGACGTTCGTTAGCAGGTTATGTCGTATTCCTCTGTTTGTTGATTTGCCGGGTTTAATGTGAAGGCCACCTATTAAAATGCTTCCGACGTAAACGTGGGCCCATAACCCACAAGTCCACGTACTAATTATGTAAAGGTGCAGCTTTGCTACCTAAAGCGGCTTAGCTGTCATCATTTTTGGTATCAGAGCAGGGAAAATATTTCCTGCGAGAAGGATTTTGTGAACAAAAGGAGGAGGTACAGTTATGTTGAAGACTAGTGAGTTTATGATCTTTATATTGTTGTGTAGGTAACGACCGTCGAAGGTGAGAAAATTTGTAGTAGCCTATGGAATGAAGTGCTCATATGGTTCCAGAAGAGAGAACCAGAGAGATGTCGAAAGACTAAGCTCAGAGGAGAGAAGCTTGGTGAGGTATCGTGTAGCAGAGAAGATTGTTACTGTAGAGGTTTCATTGCAACTCACAGAAAGATCATGAAGGCAGTTCCACTGAGGAAGTGGGTAGAATTGCTAAGGGATGATGGAGAAGCATATGAACAGGAGGTCATAAATTTTTGTAACACGGAAGTCTGATGCAGGAGCATCTGACCACCCTTAATCAAAAGTCAAAGTCAAAGATGAGAACAGGGAGAACGCGGAAAACCATTGTAAATGGGGCAAATTCTGTTAGAACAAAGTTGATTTAATGGAATTGATAAGTCTCTAAAAGAATTAAATTAATGTAATTATCTGCCATGTATGTGTGTAGAGAGATTAGGGGATTTGATTGAGCGATTGTGGGAGGAGATCATGGACCTTAGATGATCTACAACTTTGCAATTTTCTCTATAAAGAGTCTATGTTGTGCGACAGAGAAACAGAGAGTGATATAGAGAGAAGAGAGATATAGAGAGGATACAATGTAACCACAGGAGAATTTGTGACTAAGGCTGAGATGCATTAGACTGTAACCTAGTTCTATAAATAATTGAATATGCATGTTGTTTGTTTTTCGTGTGTCTGTGTATTGTTTAATCATAATTTAGATGTATGTGATGGAAGAGTTAAAATCCCGTGTTATAGTTTTATTGATCGACCATCGATCACTATAAGGATCAATGACGATCCCATGATAAATCAATATCATATAGTTGACTTGTTGTATGCAGTGATGTGAGTGCCTTAGACAGAGTATGGTAGAGATAACTCTGCGTTATAACGTAATTCCACCAATTAGCAAATAAGATATCCGCACAGTGGAAACCGTCGGATTGTTTAGATCGACAGATAAGACTGGTAGAAGAGGAATGGCAGAGGAAACATCAGAGTCGTCTGATGGAAGAAGATCAATGGTCATCGTGTGGTGAAGACACACAGGCGTTAATCAAAATGGGAAGAGTGGTTTTTCATTGGTAGAAGCAGATTCTCGTGCGGCCTCAAAGCCGTAAGCGAGATTTGAAAAATGGACCCGAGAAAGTTATAGACCGTGACTTAATCCAATTGAAGTTCAGAATGATCACAACCATCCGTTGGGTGATTGATCGAATGCATATCACGTTGGAAAATGCACAGATTTTAATTCGAAAATCGGACACGAAGAGGGTTTATTCAACGGGCTTAAAACCTCGTTGAGTTCCGACATCAAGACATTCATCGCGGGATTGATCAGACGGTAATCGCGCGCGAACATGTGCGTGGGTTAACAGACTGAGCAGACCCGATATGAATCAACGTGGGTTAATCTTATTTGGGGTCTAGTCTTATGCGTTCGAAGTGGGATTGACATTCCTTAGCGGGTTATGTCGTATTCCACTGTTTGTTGCTTGGCCAAGTTTAATGTGAAGGCCACCTATTAAAATGCTTCCGATGTAAACGTGGGCCCATAACCCATAGTTCCATGTACTAATTATGTAAATATGTAGCTTTGTTGCCTAAAGTGGCTTAGCTGTCATCATTTTTGGTATTAGAGCAGGGAAAATATTTCATGCGAGAAGGAGTTTGTGAACAAAAGGAGGAGGTATAGTTATGTTGAAGACTGGTGAGTTTATGGTCTTTATATTGTTGTGCAGGTAACAGCTGCCGAAGGTGAGAAAATTTGCAGCAGCCTAGGGCATGAAGTGCTCATATGGTTCCAGAAGAGAGAACCAGAGAGATGCCGAAAGACTAAGCTCAAAGGAGAGAAGCTTGGTGAGGTATCATGTAGTAGAGAAGACTGTTACTGCAGAGGTTCTGTTGCAACTCACCAAAAGATCATGAAGGCAGTTCCACTGAGGAAGTGGGTAGGATTGCTAAGGGATGATGGAGAAGCATATGACCAGAAAGTCATAAATTTTTGTACCTCGGAAGTTTGATGCAAGAGCATCTGACCACCTTTAATCAAAAGTCAAAGTCAAAGATAAGAATGGGGAGAACGTGGACAACCACTGTAAACGGGGCAAATTCTGTTAAAACAGAGTTGATTTAATGGAATTGATAAGTCTCTAAAAGACTTAATTTAATGTAATTATCTACCATGTATGTGTGTAGAGAGATTAGGGGATTTTATTGAGTGATTGTGGGAGGAGATCATGGATCTTAGATGATCCACGACTTTCTAATTTCCTCTATAAAGAGTTTGTGTTGTGTGACAGAGAAACAGAGAGTGATATAGAGAGGATACAATGTAACCGCAGGATAATTTATGACTAAGGCTGAGATGTGTTAGACTGTAACCTAGTTCTGTAAATAATTGAATATGCGTGTTGTTTGTTTTTCGTGTGTCTGTGTATTGTTTAATCATAATTTAGATGTATGTGATGGAGGAGTTAAAATCTCGTGTTATAGGTTTATTGATCGATCGACCATCGATCACTATAAGGATCGATGGTGATCCCATGATAGATCGATATCATATAGTTGAGTTGTTG
This sequence comes from Pinus tabuliformis, assembly GCA_031772625.1. Classification (NCBI taxonomy): domain Eukaryota; kingdom Viridiplantae; phylum Streptophyta; class Pinopsida; order Pinales; family Pinaceae; genus Pinus; species Pinus tabuliformis. The sequence continues at coordinate 209,694,372 of CM062814.1, read as the reverse complement.
TATGGAATGGTGTGAGTGCCTTAGACAAAGTATGGCAGAGATAACTCTGTGTTATAACGTAATTCCACCAATCAGAGAATAAGAGATCCGCACAGCGGAAACCATCGGATTGTCTAGATCAATGGATAAGACTGGCGAAAGAGTAATAGCGGAGGAAACATTAGAGCCATTCGATGGAATGCAACCTATTTAAAGTGGGGAATTAAACTAGCATAGAACCATCTTTACTCTGGACCAAATATCGTGATATGAAAACTAACATAGAGTGAAAAAATATTTGATCCCTCTCGGGGCTTGGTAGATCAAGAGTAAAAATGGATCTTGTAATTTAATGTCACTTAAACATTTTAACTTGGTTAAAATAAAAAAGTAAAATAAAAATCAATTATTAATTTTATTAATTTTTATAAATTACTAATAGTAGTTTTTAAGCTCCAGGTTTATGATAACACATGGTATTGACCCATGGTAATACCATGGTATTCATGTGAGCATAGACTATTTAAAGGGGAAATTCTATCAGCTTAGATCCATCTTAATTCCGGGTCTACCAAGTGCTCGGAGGGATAAATAGATTTCATCCCTCTAAGAGTGGTAGATGTGGAGTTAAGATGGATACAGGTTGGTTTTTATGATAATGAAGATATTAAATAGACTTAGGAAATTATATTGTAAAAAAAATATTAAGGTGAATGGTTAAAGCTACATTTAGCCACTTCACAAAATTTAGTAAAAAATACCGATATCTCCATTAATATTGGTTTTTCTGATTTAACAAAAAAAATTTCAAAACAATGAAATCTTAACTCTTTCTGAAGAGAGATAGTTGCTGCCCAGATTTCCCACCATTTTTCAAACATTCTCAATATGATATCTTCATGAAAAAGTTAAGGTACTGATCTTTGATTAGTTGTTTGAAAAATATGCTGGTTTGTACAACCTTTCATCTTCTCTGCTATTCTTAGTTTATCATAATGATCTATCGGGGTTGGATCACTGCACCATATTGTCCTAAAAGGCAAAGATTGTGCACCAAAAAGGAAATTAATCCACATGTTACAACGCTGTTAAAAATGGTATGAAGGTAGTGAATTATGTTAATAAGAAATTTAGATTGGGAGAGATGTAATTAAATTTTATTATTTAATTGAAGATTTCCAATTAAAGTAATAATAAATCTAAATTTATATATTGATTGGAAGGCTTCTGAAAATGGTCACTTCTTTCCATTAGATCCCCTTCATGCCTTTGGATACCTACAACTTCATTATATTATATAGTTGGGGCTTGCTACTTGTTGGTGTGTTGGGGGAAAGAAATTTGATAGCTTGGCAAAAGTGGTAGCTTGGCAAAAGTGGTAGAGAAAAAATTAATCTCTCCTACCATGACAAACATGGCCACTAAAACTTGCAACATTGTTTGTAGGAAGTGAAAATTATGTTTCTTTTGTTTGAACATGTATGTTAGTATATTACAGTTTAATGAATATGTTTTATTATTATCATATATGGTTTCATACTTTAACAAAACATTCACCAAGACTTCACAATGTTTTATTATTCAGTGAAAGATTTTCCAAGATCTTACAAGATTTTATAATTCAGTAAAAGATTCGCCATGACTTTACAAGATAATATAATCTGGTGAGATATTTGCCATATATATATATATATATATATATATATATTATATATATATATATCTATATATATATATATATATATATATATATATATATATTAGTGATAAAATCGCCTCCCATTTTTCCTATGTATCATGGGGATTAGCCCATTTATTATACATATAAATTTAGGGTGGTTCTTAAAATTTTCCCTAATGATAACCCAAGTCAAATAAGGTGCACTTACAGTGATTTATCGCCAATACTTAGGATGCAAATAATATCTCAGAGTAAGAATAAACCCAATCACCAGATAAGCAACGCAACATTAACTGTACAATATAGCTATGGTGCCATATACCTCCTCTGAAAACAAATTCCAGAGATGGATAAGCTGTAGGTCAACTAGCTCAGTAATGTATGAATATAAGAAAATAACACCAATGATTAAGACATGAAGGAATAAATATGGTTCCAAATCTTACCTTAGGTTGGAGTCGACACAAAACCACCCGTAGAAAAGCATAGGGATGAAGAAATCTTGTAGAGAAAATCATTTCGGCAGTAAACCCTAACTAGTAGCAGAGCGCAGAAGTCATAACAAGAATACATGCAAATGAGGCTTGAAAGTGGAAAGGGAGCGGTATAGTTTCCTAAAACTGCCCCAAGTTGATATGCACCATTTGATTGGTGAAGCCATGGAGGACCGTTGATCCCTCATCACATCCCGAGGAGTAAATTTCCAAGTGGACGATCACGGTATACCCTTTAGAGAGTTCACATAGGTTCCATCATTGGTGTGGAGGTACAATAAATTAAATGTGTTAACATGTCTTATTCATAACTGAATCATAGTGTAAAATTTATTAAGACATAGGGGTTGGAAACCTAAGGTTTGATCGCTATGGCGTACAACTACGCATGTATTGGGTTTGTAATTATTGATACAACAAAATATTTATTTACATAAATATGTTTTGATATAACCATTCTAACCCTCAACTTACATGGATATCCATTTTATTATTTTTAAATTCTTTAATTTTGCTTCTAACTCCATGTGGTCATTCTCCTTATATGTATGTGTCATTGTCAAATTATAGTTAAGTTTTTCGGAGTAGTATAAGGAGTTGTGACAAGTGGTCTCAGAGCCACATGTTACAACACCGTGGCCTTTGGGGTGACAAGGAATAACAAAAGTTATTTGTTTTAACAATGAGTGGAGAAAGGACACCATGAGAAGAGCTAGGCATACACCGCCGAGGAGGCTAGTAGTTGGAATTGGCCTAGACCCAACTATTGAAGTTAATTCGTAAATGTGGGTTCAATTGGGAGAGGAATCTCGAAACACCAACATTGTGTTGTTCGAGACAATTCAATAGTTAAAAAGTGAGATGGAAATATTGTAAGTCGATAATGAAATACTTATGCAAGAGAAAGAAATAATTATGAAGAGTATTTCCTGATATACAGAACCACTGACCATCTAACCCAAGTCCTGACCATGGAAACAGGGCTAGGAGACAAAGATATGCTAATCCATAATTGGAGGGAGATCAATAAAATAATGAAGAAGAGTCTGATAATGCAACAAACATAAAGGGCCAAAAAGGAAGAAAATGGAATTACAGGGTGAGTTTAAGAAAATTAAGCCTCTGATATTTGATGGTGAGAATGAAGAAGTTGCGAAAGCCTGGCTCATTAATATGAATGATTATTTCCAGGTTTATGAATATGATCAAAATTTGAAGACTCGCCTGGCAATTTATCAATTGCAAGGAAAAACCACCTTATGGTGGGAAGATTGATGAACATGAAGTGACTTGGGAAGGTTTTCAAAGACATTTTAGAGACAAGTACTTAACAGAATACTTTTATGATGAAAAGGCCAAAGAATTCCACGATCTCTGACTGGGGGATCTTACAATGGATAAATTTATAACGAAAGTTACCTCGTTATTATGTTCCTTATACACAAGAAGAAAAAACGAAGGTTCAACGATTCATAAGTAGTTTAGCTGTTTTCATGAAGGAACAATTGGAATTTGATAATCCCAAAACTATGGACGAAGTGATCAGGAAAGCCAGGATATGTTATCAACAAATGAAAAAAAAGGTGATAACAGTAAGAAATGGATGGAAAAGAAAGGATTGAAATAGGAACAAAATGCCAAGGGGTTTAAGTCTTCAAGTTTTAAAAGTTTTTATAAGAATCTGTAGAACAGGAATGTAGGAAAGGCTCAGTAGAAATTTAAAACACAAAATGAACCAAAAGTTAATGAGCCACCTAATAAATCTAAGCCTAAGATGGTGAACAAACCCCCATTGTAGTGTTGGGGATGTGGGGAACCACACTATGTTAACAATTGTCCTTACCAAAAGGGAGCAAAGCCTGTATTCTAGATTCAAGAAGCATCTACAATAGGAGATGTAGCAAGAAGTCTTCCCATAATTAATGCAGAATTGGAGGACCATTAGGCAGAGTATCAACCAACTATGATAGAATTCAAAGGTACAATTTTTAACCATAATATGTCTATTTTAATTGGGTCAGGGGCAAGTCTAATCTATGTCAGCCCCAAGATAATAGATAAATGTCAATTACAAACAATAAAATTTAAGAACACATGGTTGGTACAATTGGATATAGGGGCTAAGAGAAGGGTGACAGTAAAAATATATAATTGTCTAGTGGTATTGGTAGATCAACCAATAACTGCAAACTTAAATATTCTACCCCTAGGATCATATGATGTTTTAATCAACATGGATTGGTTAGAAAAGCATTGGTCTCTTGTAGACTGTAAGGAAAAAATGATTGGTTATCTGAATAAAGAAGGTAGAAGATAGGAGGTGAAGGGAGTAAAAATACCTTTGAATTTGAGACCTATTACAACATCACAATTGGAAAAATGTATAAGAAAAGGGTGTCAAGTTTATGTGGTGCAGGTGCGATATACCAATTCAAAAGAAAAGATTGTTACCTTAGAGAACCTGCCTATTGTGCAGGAGTTTTCAGATGTATTCCCTGAGGACATCGCGAGACTACCCCCTAAGAGAGACATATACTTCACTATTGAAATTGTTCCTGGAGTTTCTCCTATATCCATAGAACCTTATCATATGAGTGTCCCAGAATTAACTGAGTTAAAAATGCAACTGCAACAATTATTGGACAAAAAATATATTCGTCCAAGCATGTCACCTTGGGGAGCTTCGGTGTCATCTATTAGGAAGAAGGATGGAACTTTGAGGTTGTGTATATATTATAGACAGTTAAATAAATTAACGGTTGAAAATAAATACCCCTTGCCTCACATTGATGATTTATTTAACCAGGTAAAAGGGGCAACTGTATTTTCCAAAATTGACTTGCAATCTGGTTACCACCAGATAAGGATAAAGGAGGAAGATATTTACAAAACCACCTTCAAGACTCGCTATGGGCACTATGAATTTGTGGTGCTACCTTTTGGGTTGACCAATGCTCCAGAAACATTCATGTGTCTCATGAACAATATATTTCACTAGTATTTGGATAAATTTGTCTTGATTTTTATAAATGATATCCTTGTTTACTCCAGTAACATGGAAGAACAAAAAAAATATTTGATGATTGCGTTACAGATCTTGAGGTAACATCAGTTGTATGCAAAATATAGCAAATGTGAGTTTTTCAAGGAGCAGATTCAGTACTTGGGCCATGTTATTACTAAGGATGGAATAGTAGTTGATCTGGAAAAGATAAAAGCCATAATGAAATGGAATGTACCCAAAAATGTACTTGATATAAGATCATTTATGGGTTTGGCTGGATATTATAGGCGGTTTATTGAGGGATTTTCAAGAGTAGCCTATCCCATTACTTCTCTGCAAAAGAAAGGAAGGACCTTTAAATGGACTTTGGAGTGTCAAAATAGTTTTGACCAATTAAAACACTTGCTTACCACTACTCCTATTTTAAGGATTGTTGACCCAAGCAAAGAATTTATTGTTTGTACTGATGCCTGCAAGGAGGGTGTGAGAGGATTTCTAATGCAAGAAGGCAAGGTTGTAGCCTATGAGTCCCGAAAGCTAAAAGAACATGAGCATAAGTACTTGGCATATGGCTTGGAACTAACGACTGTAATCCATGCCTTAAAAATGTGGTAACATTATTTACTTGGGAAAATATTTACAGTTATGATTGATCATAGTAGTTTAACCAATTACTTAAAGCAACCCACTCTGAATTCTTGGCATGCGTGTTGGGTTGCATTTTTAAGTGAATTCGAATTTGAGATTAGATATTTGGAAGGTAGAGAAAATTGTGTGGCGAATGTTATGAGTATGAAAGTGAATTGTATTTATGAAATTTTGTTATGTAAAATAGAAACTATTCTTAAAGAGCAGATTGTAGAAGTTGCTAAAGATGATCTGGAATATTAATTCTTGTCACAATAGGTAAAGGACCCAGATAACAGTGAACGATGACTCAGGTATGAAATGATCGTTGAAAACCTGTTAATATACCGAGGTCGAATGTACGTGCCCAATCAAAGAAGTATTAAACCCGTTGTCCTAGATGAATATCCATTAGGGGAATTTTGAGGTCTAAAATGGCCCTCCTAAAGAACTTATAAAATAATAGTGGAAATAATAAAATAAGATTAGATTACATCATCAAATTTTAGAGGGAAAAAAAGAAAAAAACTAATTTTTCAACTTGTATTTTCAATTTATCTCCCTATGGATTTACTCAAATTTTGAGTCGAAACACTCGTTAGAAGCGATATTTGATTCCTCGTCCAAGGAGTACCCATGTTGCATATTTTTGATCGACCCTACTACACGAAAAATCAGAAATACATGAAAAAAATGTGATTGCAATCACATTTTTCATGTATTTCTCATTTTCCGTGTAGCAAGATCCATTGAAAGTATGCAACATGGGTTCTCCCTGGATGAGGAATTAAATTTTGCATCCAATGAGTACTCCCGCTCGAAATTTGAGTAAAACCTTAGGGAGATAAGTTGAAAATACGTGTTGAAAAAGTAGTTTTATTATTTTATTAATTTTTAATCTTTTTACTTTTTTACTCCAAAAATGGTGAATCATCCCCCATGGTTGATACCATCATCTTGAATCCTATTGGTTCTTATAAAGTGTACTTTGGTTGTACATTTTTCTTAGGAGGCCCATTTTAGACCTCAAAATTCCCCTAATAACAAAAGTACTTATATAGCCCATCTAGACTATCAAAATATGGTCACTACTTTAAGAAAAGAATATTTGACGTAACTAATATAAAAATCAATTGGAAATGATTATCTATATTTCAGAAAATATAATAGACAATACCCAATAATTCATACAGGGTCGAACCCTCAGAAGGAACCAAAGAATATGTACAACAGATGTCGACATTGAATTTGCAATAAAAAGAACTAAATGCCACCCATATAAGATTCAAACTAGATTATATACAATATTCCCACAAGTGGGTTAAATTCTGTACGACAAAACAACATCCGTTAAAATGTCAAATACCATTAAAAATTGTCCTCAACACCATACATCGCTATTTACAGTCAAAATTATAAAACCCTTGACATTTCCTTTAATTTCAATAGTAGAAACCCTCATGGAGAGGTAACGACTAACATAGACAGGCCATAACCTAACCTTGTAGGGTTAATTTTTAACAATTTGAAAGAAACTACATATATACGTTCTAGTCGGAAGCCATAAGGGAGAATACCCACACTTGGCACAACAAAGGATCTACGAGTTACTACACAAGAAGATGTATTAATCAGTCATAAACTGAACCAAGGTATTGAGTGATATATTTCCAGAGTCCACAAAAGGAGATTAAGACTTTGGCTAACAACCTGATAAAAATATAGAGTATTGTTGCCAATATTCGGTACCCCCAAAACTTTGCTCACCTAACATACTTGCACACCTACTAAAGATAACCCAGGTCGAAGAAGGTGCACCTACAATGATTTATCACCAATATTTAGAATGCAAATAATATATCAAAGTAAGAATAACCCTAGTCATCGGGTAATCAATGTAGCATTACCTGCAGAGTGTAGCTTTGGTGCCATATACCTCCTTGGAAAACAAATTGTAGAGATGGATACCCTATAGGTCAACCAGTTTGGTAATGTATGAATATAAGCAAATAACACCAACGATTAAGACATTAAGGAAGAAACATGGTTCCAAATCTTACCTGAGGTTGGAGTCAGCACCGACCCGCCTATAGAAAAGGATAGGCATGAAGAAATATTGTAGAGAAAATCATTTCGACAGTAAACCTTAACTGGTAGTAGAGTGCAGAAGTCGGAATAGGAAGACATGCAAATGAGGTCCGGAAGTGGAAAGGGGGTGGGTTAGTTGCCCTATAATTGCCCCAAGTCAATCTGCACCGTTCAATCGGTGAAGCCACGGAGGATCGTCGATTCCTCATCAAAGCTTGAGGAGTAAATTGCTAAGTGGACGATCATGGTACACCCTCTAGAGAGTTCGCATAGGTTCCATCAGCGATGTGGAGGTGCAATAAAATAATTGTGTTAACATGTCTTATTCATAGCTGAATCATAGTGTCGTAAAATGTAATAAGACACAAGGGTTGGAAACCTAAGGTTTGATCGCTATGGCATATAGCTACACATGTGTTGGGTTTAAAATTATTGATACAATGAAATTTTTATTTGCATAAATATGTTTGGATATAACTATTCTAACCCTCAGCTTACATGGATATCCATTTTATTATTTTTAAATTTCGTAATTTGGCTTCTCACTCCATGTCGTCATTCTCCTTATATGTATGTGTCACTGTCAAATTGTAGTTAAATTTTTCAAATTAGTATAAGGAGTTATGACAGAGGAGATCGGGAGGGAAGAGCGAGAGAACGAAAGAGAGAGAGAGAAGGGAAAGAGAGAGAGGGGGGAGAGGAAGAGAGAGGAAGAGAGAGAGGGGGGAGAGGAAGAGAGAGGGAGACGGGATATATATATGGAGAGAGAGTGTGTATGTTTGGGGGATGAGATAGAGAGACAAAGGAGAGACAAAGAGAGATAGAGATATAGATGGAGGTGAGAGAGAAGGAAGAAGAGAGAGATAAAGAGAGAGAGGGAGAGAGATAGATAGATATGGAGAGCGAGAGCGTGTGTGTTTGGAGGGTTTAGATACATAGACAAAGGAGAGATAAAGGGAGATATAGATAAAGATGATGCAGAGGGAAAGAGGGAAGAAGAGAGAGATAAAAAGAGGGAGGGGGAGGAAGAGGAGGAGAGAGATGTGGGAGAGAGGGGAAGGGAGATGCAATGTTATCCATTGATATATATGCCTTGATTTCAGTGTAGATGTTCATTCCTAATCCTATTTGATTGATTGCACTTGATGCATTAATTTCAGTGTAGTTGTTAATTTCTAATCTTATTTGATTGTTGTGGCACAAGATGCATTGATTTCAGTGTAGTTGTTGATTTATAATTTTATTTGATTGTTTGCACTAGATGAGTCGATTTCAATGTAGATGTTGATTTCTAATTCTATTTGAATGCTTACACTAGATGCATTTATTTCAGTGTAAATGTTGATTTATGATTTGACGTAACTAGATGTATGATGTACATCAATTTCAAAGTAATTAGATTAATAGTGTGCATTGATTTCAATGTAAATACAAAAAAATCATTGATGATGTGCATTGATTACTATGTTACAATAATTGAACTATAAATAAAATACTTGAATTTTCATCTTAAATAAAATGTTCACTTACCTAAAATGTTTGCTTCATGAAACTATAAACTATTTGTAATTGACTAGATTCTTATTATTTCCATTTCCATCATTCAACATTGTTAGTTACTTGCATTCAAATGAGGTGATAGAAAGTTTAACACTCCATAAGTCATAATACTTGACTTACGAGAAAGCCACTATTAATATTGGAGAGAAAGAGAGACAAGGTATGACGTTTACTACAATAACTTGAATTAAATATTTGAATGATTTATAATTTCAACCACCCTTTTCAGATGATCCATATGAAAAGATGACAAAATTAACAGGTGTGACAATAAGAACAGTAGAAGAAAATAGTTTGAGACTGATCATAATGAAGACTATTTGTAATTGACTATATTTTTATTATTCACATTTTCTATCATTCAATACCATTACATTGTCACTTTGCATTCAAAAATTTTATTTCATCATTCAAGTAACAAACTGAGGTAACTTAGCAAATTTAAAATTAAAATGACCAGATTAATTTTATACATATTTATTATATTTAAAATGATCAAAATGATTAGATATTCAACAAATTTTCCATGACCACACATGATTGAAACCAACCTAGATCCATCTTAATCCCGTATCTATTAAGCATCAAGAGGGGCTAGTCTCTCGAGGTGCAAATCTTTCCTCAAGTTTTGTACTAAAAAAAGAAGTTTGCACCTCAAAAGATTTGATTCCTCCCGGCACTTAATAGAGTCAGGGTTAAGATGAATCTATGTTAGTTTATAAAATAGTTGCTTACTCATAAAATATGCATGATATATTTATATGCTCTATATATATGATTATAAACAATTTAATGAAAATTAGTCTAATGGTTCTCTTTTTCGGATTTATTTATTATCAAAATGAAAAAAATTATGAAAAAAAATAAGGAGTTGTCTATAATGCGACTTTTTGAAGATTCCGGTGACGGAATCCAGCGAAGAAATTGAGGTCAAATCTTGATTTCTTGCAGTTAAAATGGTTTTTTAACTGCATATTTGGATTCAGCACCCTGAAAAACCCCTGGGACGCTTTCATTGTGCAGAAACTAGCTATCAAACTTGCGATTCCAATAATTCTTGCCGGATTTCGACCGGAAAAATCCGCCGGAAAGGCTTTCAAAAAGTCGCGTTATAGACAACTCCAAAAAATAATATATAATCAAAATTAGTCCAAAACTAATTAAACTAGGCATTCTCTATTGAGATGTGTGATAGTTTGACAGGTGACCATTTCTTGCCAAAATCCAATCATTTTTTTTTCAAAAGTATTTGAATATTTTTTTTTATGGTGGAAACGGATTAAACACCATAAAAAATCTCTAATCACCCAAAATCGTGAAAGTCGATAGCTATAACCTAGATCTCTAAAATTTTCCACCAAATTTTATTAAAATCATGCCAAAATTTCTATTATTCTCTCGTTAAAACATCACCTCCCTTACACTACACCATTAAACAATTCCATTTTTTCTATTCTAAAAAACTATATTGCTAGGAGGGCTAATTAGCAAAGTGTATTCCAGTGCAAACAATTAAAATTATATTACTAAGTCCTCTATTTGCTTGCACTATATGCTAATTGCATGTTATGTTTTAACTTAAAAGAAAAATTAATGTGTTTGTAAACTTTCAAAATATATTATTTAAAAAAAATCGGCATATACACACGTTGGCGCAGAACCCTCCTGGATAGCCACCGCCATGCTTCCAAGAAGAGAACTTCATGACCGAGGTTGAAGAATCCCAGGTGAAGTCTCTGGAGATGATAACCCCACCACTTGATTCGGCTAGCAAAGAGCATTATGTGTCCATGTGTGTTCGAATCTTGCTGGGAATGGTGGAAAAAAAATCCCAAAACGCAATGAAAAGCTAGGCATGTTGTCAGTGACGGAGATAATTCTGGCCGCTCAGGTTCAAATCCTGCTAACGACCGTGCAGATATAAAAAAGGCCTTAACACAGCGAGAAGTCAAGCCTCATTATATCCGTGGGGAGAAATTTGAACACACAGGTTTAACCAGCTCGCTTCCGTGGAGGTATTCTAAAACCCTAGAGTTCAATGGACACTCTTATCTTTTGCAAATATTCTTGTTGAAACTGAATTTGTTCGGTAGCTTCATATGGGGTTCTATGGTGTAGTGGTTAGCACTCTGGACTTTGAATCCAGCGACCTGGGTTCGAATCCCGGTAGGACCTTTGGCCATTGTTTTATGTGGAATAGTTCAACGCCCGAGCGCTCACTTCGCATGCTAGAGGCGCGGGGTTCGATTCCCCGTCTAATGTTTTCTGTAACAGAAATCCGTAAATCAGAAGTTTATGCGTTACCAATTAAGCTGCGCCGTAGACCAAAACATACACAATTCTCTTATAACAAGGATTTATACAGAATTTTTAATGTGTAAATGTTCCCAGCGCAACAAGCAAAAGAGATACCGAAATGTTGATTAGTTTTCGTTGCTCAAAACCCTGCTCATCATCTGTTCTTTTTCTTTGCTAATCTTTATGTATTTTTACATAATTCTTCCCGTCTATGTCCCAGACAAAAATCAATAAACCAGAAGTTTGTGCGCTCATATGACCACTATTTCCAGAACAGAGCAGTCCTCAAAGCAATAATTTATACAGAAAATTTCACGTGTACGAGTTCTAAACATAACAAACAAAAGAAATCATTAATTCCCAAATATTACTGAATTAAAGCTCGAAAAGACCAGAGCACAAGACTTAAAGGAAAAATGAATGAAAATAGTTAGCCTCTTCACTAATGTGCCAACGCCCAGGATCGAACAAAACAGCAGCTTTGGAAAGACCATCTGCCATCTCAATCCCTTCTCTGTACACATATTGAAAAGAGCTGCTAAAATTGGTTGTGATGAATTGGACTTCCTCAAAATGGATCTTAACATTAGACCTTCCATAGTGCATGCACCCTTCATCACGTTTATTACATCTTATGATTTACACAAATTTGGATAGTTTATTACATCTTATGGTTTACATAAATTTGGATATTATACACATTCTTTCAACAGCAAGAAGTACAGCCAGCTTTAAGGTCATGAGCTCTGAAGATTGTTAATTGTTAATCCCTTCTCTAGACCAGCTTTAAACTTGAAGTAATGATCATCCCTTTCAGAGAACCTGAGCTGCATCATCAAAAAAAAACCAGGGCATTGATTTATCTATTGCTTCCACACAACAATAACAATATATATTAGGGGTTTGTTATCTTTGAAATATTTAAAAAAACTAAGAATGTTCAACCCTTGTTATACACATCATTGGTGTTAATTTATTCTCAAATAAATAAACATTTCAAGCTAACCAAATCCCCAGGCAATGCTAATAGGCAAAGCTTCAAACCTTTTCACAGTATGATTTTCACACCAATTATTTAATCACAGTTTTCTACGGAAGGATCCCTACAAACATTCTTCAATTCTGTCACACCTCTTATCTCTTTCCAAAACTTAAACATAAACACAGGATGCATTCTCTCCTCTTCTACCTTGCATAATGAACATCTATTGAATCCAGCTCTGTTTCTTTTCTATAAATTATCCCAGGCAAAAACATTATTCTTAAATGCCAGCCAAATGAAAACCCTTAATTTTAATGAACATTTCATTTTCCATATCACCAATCACCATTGATTCAGATACCCAAAAGCCTACTTTCACAAAAAAAATCTTGATATCCAATATCAGGAGTATAATTCTCACCAACTGTTTCAACCAAACAACCTCATCTGCTTAATCTTTAATCCTGACATGACCATCACTGAGAGATGCAATATATCCCTCTCATTCTAGGGCATTATCTCCAGCTAACCCAAGCTCCTATGTAAATTTTCATGCTAGCCCCTAGTTGATGTATTCATAGATATGTCTTCTGATTGAGAGTAATGAAGCCTTTATCATGCAACACAAAAATCAGATTATCAAAAATCTGAAGTTTTCGTCACACTCAAGATAACTCTGCTACATTTTGAATTTTCCCTCCAACCAAGCCAGGCCCTGAATAAAGGAGAGGCCAAAATCACTGCGTTCCACATAATGGAAGCGTTTTGATAAGGCCAAATAGGATTTCTTAACCAAAATCTTCGATGGAGTCAGGCTCCACATATTTCTGGAGGATGACTATCGGATAGCAACCTCTATCCACTTTGGGCAAGAAGGGTCTTTTGAAATGTTCATATGGATATTATCGGCATTGTAATGATTTTATGCCGTTTGAGGAACGAGTAAAAACGGTTTTGGGTTATTTTGATTTTCTTTCTTCCACGAGTTAAAGGTTCGTGACCTTAACAAAATTAATTTAGTTAGGGGATGCATGAAAAACCATATTTTTTATATTTATTTAAGCAATTGTTAGTTATATATTATATAAAATTTGAATCCAGAAATCTTAACGTAAAAATGTATGTGATATTGTAGTGTTATTTGATTTTGAGATAAATTTAATATTTTCTTTTTTAATTATTGTAATTTGTATTTATATTGGAAAGATTTGGAGCAAAAGCCCAAGACCTCACAGTGATTACTTAATTTACAAAAGACAATACAATATTGTCACAAAACTTATAGTCAAATACATTGCACAATAGACACACTGACACCATTAGATAGACAAAGATGCACAAGTTGTTCTTGATGCAGGAGCACTCGAATGAAGAGACAACAACTAGGAGATGTTTCTTGTTATTTTCTATTTTTTCGTTTTATTTTGACAAGTAGAGAGGAAAACATTTCAAATTTCTGTTTCATTTTGTGTTATTTTAAATGAAGGCTAAATCAACCATTGTTAGTTTTTGAGTTAGACAAAATAGGATTATATAGGAATTAGTTTGAAGAAACTGTTTCGTAACTGAAGAACAGTTCCTCGAACTGTAAAAGAAACTGCTAATGATGTATTAAAAAGAAGACAAGAAAGAAGAGTAGGAGGTTAGCCGAATTGAGTATGATTGTAAGCCTACGGGAAAAATGTAAGAGGGGCCACTGGAGTTAGGCGAGCAGACCATAGAGAGAGACAGAGTCTCAAAATATATCCTTTGTTTAATTGTTATGTGCAAAGACAAATTCAAATCCATGTAACTGTGTGTTTCGAATGGTTGAATGATGAATTCAATGTAAATCATAGCTTTTGTACTATATATATACATGCAGGTGAATTTAGCGGACTCAAAGAGGCGAAGGAACACATAGAGAAAACTTGCTCATGGCGCAGTGGAAGCGTAAAAGGCCCGAACAACAGAGGAGCAAAAGATTAAGGAAGTGACGCTCAGGGACCGTTGGATCCAACAGATCAACGACGAAGATTGAATTGGCGGAATTGAAATCAGCAAGTGGAATAACCCCGACCTCAGGCGATTGCCGATTGCGATCAAGCGATTAAGCGAGGACCATTGGATCTGTAGGAAAGATCAACAACAGAGATTTAATTGGCGGATTTTTATCGGTGAATGTCGACGCGAACATCGAAGTGATCGAAGTGGATTTTTCTTTGTATTCCCGTGTTTCCCATAATTTTCAATATAACGAAGGGTGTGGGTTTTTAGTGTAAAAAACGCCCCTATAGAGTCCCGATAGTGTAATCGCATATCGGGGAAGTGGAAGGAGTGGGTAATGTGACTCGTGAAGGGGCCGATACCCGATTGCGATAAAGGGAAGTCCTTGGAAACTATGCCAAGACTATGGAATGAGCGGGGAAATGGTGTATTACGCATGTTTTATGTGTAATTCCTTTATTAAGGTTTTACAACCATTATAGCGCCGATTTGAAGGATTCATGTAATAAATCCAATAAACCAAGGTTAAAGAGGAGTAGTTACATGTATGCGAGCTTGAGGGCTTAAAGGGTTATAAATGGGTTGTAGAGTTCCAATAGGAAGAATTGGTGAAGGGAAAAGGCTAGGTTACTGGCTTAAAACATTCCGTATTGTTTAAAGGGGTCGTAACCAATAAGGTTTGGAGATTGGTGCACGTAAGGCTAGGTTACTGGCTTAAAACATTCCGCAGAGATTGTTTAAAGGGGTCGTAACCAATAAGGTTTGGAGATTGGTGCACGTAGGTAATTGACGACATCATTTTGGTATCAGAGCAGGTTTTTCCTTTCTCTCAGTAAAGATGGAGGTAGGAAGAAGGGGTCGAGGAAGAGCTGTCAGAAGAGCAATAGATGAAGGGTTAAGAGAAGAGATTAGAAACTTAACTGCATGTTTGGTAGTGTTGGAAGCAGGGAGGCGTAGAGAGCCGGAAGATGGGGATGATAGTGAGGAGGAAAACGTAGCCATGACAGATGGGTCAGATGATGAAGGACCAGAAATTAAGCTATTGAAGTCAGTTTTGTTGGCTAGCAGCAAGCCAAAACCAGAGCTCTCTAATTATGATGGCAGTTTGTCCACAGAGGCATTGTTAGACTGGATAAGTGAATTAGATAAATATTTTGAGTATGAAGAAATCAACAAAGATAAGAGGGTCAGGTTTGTTGTCACCAAATTGAAGGGACATGCAACATTATGGTGGGATAGTGTACAGGAAGAAAGGAGGAGATTAAACAAACCCTTGACTAAAAAATGGGATAGGATGGTTGCGAAAATGAAGAGCAAGTTTTTGCCTAAAGATTATCAAATTGCCCTTTACAGACAGGTACAAAACCTGAAACAGAGAATGATGACTGTGAAGGAATATACTAAAGAATTTTATAAAATTAACCTGAGAGTTGGTTATGTTGAAGATACCCCTGAGAAGACAACGAGGTTTGTAAATGGTCTACGGATGGAGATCCTAGACGAAATTAGCATTCTTTCCCCTAAAACCATGGAAGAAGCTTATCAGAGTGCTTTGAAGGCGGAGGAAAAGATTGCTAGGAAACAAAATGCCAGAAGAGGACGTGGTTCTGGTAGAGGTCGAGGACAAACCTTTGGCAGAGGTAAGACTGCCAACAGCAATGAAGAGGGTAGTAGTTCGAAGACTTTGGGACAGAGTGAAAGGGAAGGTAACACTAGAGGAGGAAGGCCATACCAGCGAGGAAGAGGTAATGGCAGAGGCAGAGGAAATGCTTATTAGTGTTACAAGTGTCACAAGTGGGGACACAGGTCCTTTGAATGTCCTGAAAACGAACAAACTGGCAGAGGGGAGCATATGTCGCTCAACCCGATGAAGCAGAGGCACCACCACAGGAGGTGGAAAATATGCCAGAAACCGAGGAAGCCTTGGTGTTGAACAAGGTGTTATTAAAACCAACCAAGGAAGTAGTTGATCAGACACAGAGGAAAGCATTGTTCCGGACTGTATGTAAGTCACACGGAAAATGCTGTAAATTGATTATTGACAGCGGGAGCATCGATAATTTGGTAGCTATGGAGATGGTGGAGAAACTGGGTTTGAAGAGAGCAAAACACCCAACTCCATAAAGGGTGTCGTGGTTTCATAAATGACACCAATTGTTAGTTGATGAACAATGCGAGGTAGATTTTCAGATAGGCAAGTACAAGGATAAGGTGACTTGCAACATAATGCCGATGGATGTGTGCCATATTCTGCTGGGCAGACCATGGTAGTACGATAGAAAGGTAGTCCATGATGGAGTGAAAAATTGTTACAGATTTGTCAAAGATGGGATAAAGCATACCTTGGTACCCATGAAAGAAGCCAAGGAAGGAGAGGAGACAGTAGAAACAAGTGAAACAAAAGCATTACTGCTAGGAGGAAAGGACTTTCTATGACGGATTGAAGAGAGTGAAATGGGTTATGCAGTTGTGAGAAGACCAAGGGCAGTGTTAGTACATACCAACCTTACTGATTTACCAGAAGAGATACAGAACATGCTGCAATAATTTAGTGATATTGTGGTAGATGATCTACCGAACAAACTACCACCGAAGAGGAGCATCAGTCACCATATTGATTTTATTCCGGGAGCCAGTTTGCCAAACAAGGCTGCCTACCAGATGAGTCCAAAGGATAATGAAGAAATCCGGAAGCAGGTGTAGGAGTTGTTGGACAAAGGACTGATTCGGGAGAGTTTAAGCCCTTGTGCGGTGCCAATTGTTTTAGCTCCCAAGAAAAGAGGTGAGTGGAGAATGTGCACGGATTCCCGGACCATTAACAAGATTACTATCAGATACAGATTCCCATTACCTCGGATGGATGATATGATGGATTGCTTGAGTGGAGCAACGTGCTTTTCAAAGATAGACCTAAAAAGCGGCTACCACCAAATCAGAATTCAACAAGGTGACGAGTGGAAGACAACTTTCAAGACTAACAAAGGCTTGTATGAATGGTCGGTTATGCCATTTGGGTTAAGCAATGCCCCTAGCACATTCATGCGGTTGATGAACGAGATGCTCAAGGAATTCATTGGAAAATTTGTGATTGTGTATCTAGATGACATACTTATATTCAGCAAGATGAAGGAAGAACATTTTCGACACGTGAGGTATGTATTAGAAAGATTGCAGCAGAATAAATTACTGATAAATTTGAAGAAATGTTCTTTTTTCAAGAAAGAGTTAATTTATTTAGGATTTTTGATTTCTGAGAACGAACTAAAAATGGATCCGGAAAAGGTTACAGCCATAGTTAGCTGGCCATCCCCCAAAAGTTTGTTTGAGGTACGAAGTTTTCATGGATTGCGAGGTTTTATTGGAAATTTATTAAAAATTTCAGTGGGATTTGTGCACCTATGCTGGACACCATTAAGAAAACAAATCAGCCTTTCCATTGGACAGAAATGGCAGAGAAGAGCTTTCAGTTGCTCAAAAAGAAAATTACCGAAAGACCGATTTTGAGATTACCGGACTTTAACAAACTTTTCCAAGTTCATTGTGATGCCAGCGGGACAGCCATTGGTGCAGTAGTCAGGCAAGAGGACAAGCTAGTAGCCTATTTCAGTGAGAAACTAAATGAAAGTAGGCAAAAATACACATCCTATGACAGGGAATTTTATGCAGTGGTTCAAGCACTAAAGCATTGGAGACATTATCTGTTGGCCAATGAATTTGTCTTATTTTCAGATAATTCTGCGTTGCAGTATATTATGCAACAACATAAGCTAAACCATAAACATGCGAAGTGGGTGGAGTACTTGCAAAGTTTTACGTTTGTATTGAAACATATCAGCGGTCAAGCCAACAAAGTGGCAGATGCGTTAAGCAGGAGGAATCTAATCCTGTAGGAAAGTACCATACAAGTGTTAGGATTTGAACATCTTAAGGACTTGTATGAGGCATATGCATATTTTAAGGAAGCTTATGAAGCTTGCCAAAATCCATTATTGAGAGATAACAGCTCATGGTTGGACTATAACATGCAGGAAGGATTGCTATTCAAAGGAGGGTAGTTGTGTATTCCGGAATGTTCTATGAGAGAGAACTTAATCCAAGAAAAGCATAGTGGAGGTTTAGTTGGCCATTTTGGCATAGACAAGACCTTGGATCAATTGAGCCACTTTTACTATTGGCCGAAGATGCACAGAGATGTATAAAGGTTTGTAACTAGATGCAAAATGTGTTAGCTTGCAAAGGGACACAACCAAAACATAGGGTTGTATATGCCCTTACCCATTCCGAACAGACCATGGGACTCAGTCAATTTAGACTTTGTCTTAGGTCTGCTGAAGACACAACGGGGATTCGATTCCATCATGGTGGTGGTGGATCGTTTCACTAAAATGGCACATTTCATTCCATGCAGGAAAACTAGTGATGCCACACATGTAGCGCATTTGTTCTTTACCGAGATAGTCAGATTACATGGCTTGCCAAAGTCTATTGTTTCGGATCGAGACGTTAAATTTACAGGACATTTTTGGCGAACCTTATGGAAAAAATTAGACACCAAACTAAACTTTAGCTCAGCTTATCATCCACAGATCGATGGCCAAACCGAAGTGGTGAACTGGAGTCTGGGAAATTTATTGAGGAATTTGGTTGGAGAAAATTCTTGACAGTGGGCTTGTGTGCTTGCACAAGCAGAGTTTGCTTATAACGATTTTCCCAACTAGAGCACAGGAAGTAGTCCTTTCCAAATCATATATGAAATGCACCCACGTGGAGTACATGAGTTACGGGATTTGGGAGAGTTGGAGTGCATGAGTGTTGATGGTGAAGAGTTCGCAAAGGCAATCAACAATCTTGATGAACAGGTGTAATTAAAATTACAGAACAACAGCCAAAGATACAAACATAAGGCAGATTTGAAAAGGCGGGAGGTGCAATTCAACGTAGGAGACCTGGTATTAGCACACCTACGCAAAGAGAGGTTTCCAAAAGGCGAGTCCAACAACTTGAAATGGAAAAAGATTGGGCCTTGTAGTATTCTTCAGAAATTTTCTGCAAATGCTTATGTATTGCAGTTACTCTCAGGTATTGGAATTTCACCCATTTTCAATGTGGCAGACTTGTACCCCTACATTGCGATAGAGGACGAAGATAGTTCGGAAATACGAACACGAGACACCTACGAAGAGAGTGATACGTGGATTAATCAAATGCCCCCAGCAAAGCCTCTAGAGATCGAACAGATCCTAGATACCCAGGTTGTTAGACGGACTCGACGGAAGGAATATTTGCAATACCTAGTCAAGTGGAACTGTCATCCTATTGAAGATAATTCTTGGCTAGATGCTGGTTAGATTCAGAGCACTGGGTACTCTATTGAAGAGCTCATGGACAGGAGCCATGAATTTCATTTACCCTGGGAGCTTGATGCAGGAGCACTCAAATGAAGAGGCGACAGCTGGGAGATGTTTCTTGTTATTTTCTATTTTTTTGTTTTATTTTGACAAGTAGAGAGGAAAACATTTCAAATTTCTGTTTCATTTAGTTTCATTTTGTGTTATTTTAAATGAAGGTTGAATCAGCCATTGTTAGTTTTTGAATTAGACAAAATAGGATTAGATAGGAATTAGTTTGAAGAAATTGTTTCATAACTGAAGAACAGTTCCTCGAACTGTAAAAGAAACTGCTAATGATGTATTAAAAAGAAAACAAGAAAGAAGAGTAGGAGGTTAGCCGAATTGAGTATGATTGTAAGCCTACGGGTAGAATGTAAGAAGGGCCACTGGAGTTAGGCAAGCAAACCACATAGAGAGACAGAGCCTCAAAATATATCCTTTGTTTAATTGTTATGTGTAAAGACAAATTTCAAATCCATGTAACTGTGTGTTTCAAATGGTTGAATGGTGAATTCAATGTAAATCATAGCCTATGCACTATAGATATACATGCAGGTGAATTCAACGGACTCAAAGAGGTGAAGGAACACATAGAGAAAACTTGCTCGTGGCGCAGCGGAAGCGTAAAAGGCCCAAACAACAGAGGAGTGAAAGATTAAGGAAGTGATGCTCAGGGACTGTTGGATCCAATAGATCAACGGCGGAGATTGAATTGGCGGAATTGAAATTGGCGAGTGGAATAACCCCGACCTTGGGCGATCGCCGATTGCGATCAAGTGATTGAGCGAGGACCGTTGGATCTGTAGGAAAGATCAACAGCGGAGATTTAATCAGCGGATTTTGATCAGCGAATGCCGACGCGATCATCGGAGTGATCGCATCGCAACATTTGATCGCATCGCAACCTTTGAAAGGTGGTTATCGGCAGAGGAGTATGAATGCATGCAATAAAGCGGACCCGACAATATTTATAAGCCCCGGTGCATAAAATTTGAGATTCGGCCTAAGTGATCGGAGCGTATTTTTCTTTGTATTCTCGTGTTTCCCATAATTTCCGATATAACGAAGGGTGTGGGTTTTTAGTGTAAAAAGTGCCCCTATAGAGTCCCGAGAGTGTAATCACATATCGGGGAAGTGGAAGGAGTGGGTAATGCGACCTGCAGAGGGGCCGATACCTGATTGCGATAAAGGGAAGTCCTCGAAAACTATGCCAAGACTATGGAATGAGTGGGGAAATGGTGTATTACGCATGTTTTGTGCGTAATTCCTTTATTAAGGTTTTACAACCATTATAGCGCTGATTTGAAGGATTCATGTAATAAATCCAATAAACAAAGGTTAAAGAGGAGTAGTTACATGTATGTGGGCTTGAGGGCTTCAAGGGTTATAAAGGGGTTGTAGAGTTCCAATAGGAAGAATCGGTGAAGGGAAAAGGCTCGATTACTGACTTAAAACATTCCGCAGAGACTGTTTAAAGGGACCGTAACCAATAAGGTTTGGAGATTGGTGCACGCAGGTAATTGACGACATCAGTTCTCCATATTAGCCAAAGGGCATTCAAAACCAAACCTAGGCCATGAAAAGTGTTCACAATATAGCAATAGTCGCATAATCAATGAGAATAAGACATGCCTTCTTGAAAAGCCCCTCACATCATTTGCAAATGAAAACAAGTCCACACATTGCAGTGAAACCAAAGCTTACACGAAATGTGTCAAGTCCGCCATAGAGAGCTTGAATAATTTAAGTTGTCGGGAGATATAAAAGGCGAATTCTTCTTCTACGAAGAGCAACCATTTGATATAAGAAATAAAAACCCTCTAGAGACATTCCATATCAAAATTTAGAGATACATGGCTCCCAAAGAAAGCAAAATAGTGGAACAAACATGTAAACAAAACATACCATTTCATGCTTTGTAACATAGATAAGGTGCAGATCGCCTTGAAGAAACCAAGTTGTAGAGTATATATGAAAATTTAAGATAAAATGCCCAAATCTCTATTGCTAATCACGATATGAAGATATTAAGGCAGGTGTTTGAGTGCTATCATCCAGAGGATCGGTAAGATTACCAGAAGCAGAGTCACTCACCAAAATGATTTCCACATGAGGTAGTTGTTGATCTACATTATCCAAGCACAAATGTTGGTTTCTCAACATATGCTTAATGTCCTCTAAGGAAGAAAAAACATTATAGTTCTCCATTTGCTTGTCCTTAAAAATAAGCTGCAAGAGAGTAAAAAGTAATAATCATATGTGATTGTAAAAAGTAAAATTAATTTAGTAAGGGAATGCATTTATGTATGGGATAACACTACATGTTATTATAAAGTTGTTGACTTCATTTGCTTTAGTAATTCCCATATGTGATATTATTTTTCTTGTGGAAACTATCTTTTGGTCTTACATTAACACGTGAAACTACTTCAAATCAATGAAGAACTCGTCTTCTTCAAACATAAGGAAATAGGTTAATGACCCAAGACATAAAGATATCTGGTAGGATGGAATGTCCACCAATGGATTATTTCATGTGGCGTAGTTTTCCTTGAATAACAATGATGAGTAGACCCACATTCATAGATAGAAATGAGTGCTAGCCATCCTCATCGTTGATTGACAACTATATTATGATAGGTTTTACCACCTTTAAAAAGGTTATTAATAAAAGAAAATAAAATATATGAAAAAGATAGAAGTAGCGTTAATAAAAAAAATCATAATTTTTTTTATATAATAACTAAAAAAATGAATATATTAAAATTAGACTCAATGATTTAAAATAAATAAAATAATAAAAAGTGTAATATAAAGTTCAATTATTATTTTATTTATTTATTTATTTTTCTGTCGGTCAAAAAACAATCATTATATTATCAAAAAATCAACATATACAAAATACATCTCCACAGGTTTAGAATTTGGCTTAAGCCTAGCTTTAAGGAACAAGTAGCCTGGAGGAAGACCATGACAACCGGTGTCACTAGTTATTGCTGGCTAGATTACATGCCAGTACTTACGAAGCACAAAATAGGAAAAAATACATATCATAGGAATCCACATATCATAGGTGGTCATTTTTTCACCTGTGGTGAAGACGTAGACTTTCCACTGAGTCCAGGATCTCATTCTGCATGTGTTGAAGATTATTGATATAAGCTACCAATTCATTTATATCTTCATACCTATGCTCCCTTAGAGTATCGATACTGAGATGTATATACAAAATACATCTTCACAGGGTTTAGAATTTGGCTTAAGCCTAGCTTTAAGGAACAAGTAGCCTGGAGGAAGACCATGACAACCGGTGTCACTAGTTATTGCTGGCTAGATTACATGCCAATACTTACGAAGCATAAAATAGGATCTCATTCTGCATGTGTTGAAGATTATTGATATAAGCTACCAATTCATTTATATCTTCATACCTATGCTCCCTTAGAGTATCGATATTGAGTTGAATATACAAAATACATCTCCACAGGTTTAGAATTTGGCTTAAGCCTAGCTTTAAGGAACAAGTAGCCTGGACTCAGTAGAGTTTCCACTGAGTCCAGGATCTCATTCTGCATGTGTTGAAGATTATTGATATAAGCTACCAATTCATTTATATCTTCATACCTATGCTCCCTTAGAGTATCGATATTGAGTTGAATATACAAAATACATCTCCACAGGTTTAGAATTTGGCTTAAGCCTAGCTTTAAGGAACAAGTAGCCTGGAGGAAGACCATGACAACCGGTGTCACTAGTTATTGCTGGCTAGATTACATGCCAGTACTTACGAAGCACAAAATAGGAAAAAATACATATCATAGGAATCCACATATCATAGGTGGTCATTTTTTCACCTGTGGTGAAGACGTAGACTTTCCACTGAGTCCAGGATCTCATTCTGCATGTGTTGAAGATTATTGATATAAGCTACCAATTCATTTATATCTTCATACCTATGCTCCCTTAGAGTATCGATATTGAGATGTATATACAAAATACATCTCCACAGGTTTAGAATTTGGCTTAAGCCTAGCTTTAAGGAACAAGTAGCGTGGAGGAAGACCATGACAACCGGTGTCACTAGTTATTGCTGGCTAGATTACATGCCAGTACTTACGAAGCACAAAATAGGATCTCATTCTGCATGTGTTGAATATTATTGATATAAGCTACCAATTCATTTATATCTTCATACCTATGCTCCCTTAGAGTATCGATATTGAGTTGAATATACAAAATACATCTCCACAGGTTTAGAATTTGGCTTAAGCCTAGCTTTAAGGAACAAGTAGCCTGGACTCAGTAGAGTTTCCACTGAGTCTAGGATCTCATTCTGCATGTGTTGAAGATTATTGATATAAGCTACCAATTCATTTATATCTTCATACCTATGCTCCCTTAGAGTATCGATATTGAGTTGAATATACAAAATACATCTCCACATGTTTAGAATTTGGCTTAAGCCTAGCTTTAAGGAACAAGTAGCCTGGAGGAAGACCATGACAACCGGTGTCACTAGTTATTGCTGGCTAGATTACATGCCAGTACTTACGAAGCACAAAATAGGAAAAAATACATATCATAGGTGGTCATTTTTTCACCTGTGGTGAAGACGTAGACTTTCCACTGAGTCCAGGATCTCATTCTGCATGTGTTGAAGATTATTGATATAAGCTACCAATTCATTTATATCTTCATACCTATGCTCCTTTAGAGTATCGATATTGAGATGTATATACAAAATACATCTCCACAGGTTTAGAATTTGGCTTAAGCCTAGCTTTAAGGAACAAGTAGCCTGGAGGAAGACCATGACAACCGGTGTCACTAGTTATTGCTGGCTAGATTACATGCCAGTACTTACGAAGCACAAAATAGGAAAAAATACATATCATAGGAATCCACATTATCGAGGTGGATTTGGAGGAAAGGCTGGAGGAGCATCAAAGAGAGCATTGCATTCATGCATGTGGAAGTCTATGTGCGCCACCCTCACTTCCAATGAGCAAAGGTGGTCATTTTTTCACCTGTGGTGAAGACGTAGACTTTCCACTGAGTCCAGGATCTCATTCTGCATGTGTTGAAGATTATTGATATAAGCTACCAATTCATTTATATCTTCATACCTATGCTCCCTTAGAGTATCGATATTGAGTTGAATGTTGGTCAATTAAGCAACAATAGACTCCAAGGAGGCGGGGGCCTCTACCTGACTCGGGGAGCGGGCTAGTGACAAAGTCGCACCCTCTCCCAAATGATGGCTACTAGTAGTTTCAGTAGCGGAGCTTGGTTCCTCCTCTTGTTGTCGCCCTACCATGCACAAAGTTGCCCCTCCTCAGCCCACACGTCCCCCTTGATGGGGCATTAGAACACTGTTGTAACCACTAGCCACCCCTATGAGGATGGTGTTCCACCTAACCAAAGAAAAGAACCAAAACAAACTATATTGAACTTGTAGAAAGAGTAAACAGAAGATGTTACCGAGACCTTTACCAACCATGCACTTTCAAGACTGAGGCACTGTTCTGAACACTATCCAACCTCCCGTGAAGGAAACACCAATGGTAGAAGAACATGAAGCCATAGAGAGAGTCCAAGAGTCTGTTGGAGCCGGTCTTGCATAGAGCTCACCGATCGACAAGACACCACCGGCGAGATGGCTAACATGGCCGCTCCCCCCCCCCCCCCCCCCCACCACCAAGATTTCCCCACGACCAAACCAAGAGAGAGCATAAGTGCCATGAGCCATGAGCTATCCCAATTCACCCAAAGAAAGGGCTGACGCCTTGGAGTTTCATGTTGTTGCGGGGTCGAGAGAGCCCCCGGATCCCATGGCCATTCTGGTTGCTGGTGGTCTCCATCCTCTAGACTGTAAGCAATGTAAAGACCATGCCCATTTGCCCCTAGTTGGAACTGCAGCCAGGAAACATTAAGACCAGACAACTATGCACCAGACACTCCCTCATCATTGCCCAAAGCCATCGAATAGCTTTTTGGGGTCTCCTTGCCTTCATATAAATATCTGATCTGCCGGTGGGTACAACGTATCGTGGAGCTTCATAAATTCTCACATGGGGCGCATGGAGGCTCATCGAGCTCCATGTGCCACAATGCCGCCATCTGGTGCCAAATTTCGTCACCCCCATTGAGGAGTAATATAAAGTTCAATTAAAAACTTTTAAATGAAATAAAAATTCTTAATATTTAAAATCAAGATTAGATGAATATTACACCAAAATAAACCTTTATTGTTAAGTTCATATTTTACATTATAAATTATAATGTCAAATATATATTAAAAAAATATAAAATTTATATAGTTTTAATTTATTTAGATAGTTCAACTCAATTAGTCACTGAAGTAATGTGAAATGTGAGAAATCCAAGGTTCAAATCCACTGGTTGTGAGGCCATAAACCCGTAAAGGTTTACTTTTAGTTATGTGAGAGTTAAGTATTGACATAATGTTTTAGCCAACTTAGTTCATAAGTATATTTATTTAAGAATTCACAAGGCATTAAAGTTCATCATGTTACTAATAGGGATTTGAACCTGGGTGCAGAAGATAATGGTCATTTCACTCAACCACTTGAGATAATCTCAAATGACCTTCAATGTTTATATATACAGTGAAATGTATAAATTTGGAAATTTATTATATTGAAGATATATAATGAAGTAGGTACTCTCAGTTGGAGTTATGTAGTCAAGAGGAATGATTGGAACCCTCCTCACCCATGATGAACTTTGATGTAATAGATTAAATGTATATATTCCTCATATGGAATATATAGACTTTGTATTTGTGAAAAAAATTAATAATAAAGTACTTATTCTTCAATTCTAGCTTATCTTGAATCATCTATTAGTTGTGATTTTGAAATATCATAGTTATGAGGTGTAAGATATTAATGGTTGTAAATTTTTTTATCATTATTAACTTATTTTCTTTTTGAATAAAGATATGAACTGATGACATATTTTCTTTGTTTTTTTGACAGGAAAGAATTGGAAAAAACAATACTTCGAAACATCACAAATCAAATTAATTTATTGATGGTTATAAAAGTGATACAAGATCCTTTATTCCTTTTGCGAGATCTAATTTTTGGTATTAAGTGATATAAAAGAAAAATAAATTCAATGTAAAATAGTCACCAACTAAATTACTTACTTTAAGAGATTTGCCCAAATCCAATAATTGAAATAAGCAATAATCCTAAAATTGCAACTTTCAGTTCAAAATTGTGATCTATAATTCATAACATTTAAATCAACCTAAATTGTTCACATTATAATTTGAAAAACATATTGATTAAATTGAAAGATTTTCTATTCATCAAATTTTGGTAAGGAAGCCACAAATAAGGCAATTTAATTAGTCAATATAGTTTTAGCGAACTTTAGCAAAGAGATTGTGAATATAGTTGAAATGACAATAATCTGAAAATTCCAAGTTCATCGGTTCAAACTGCTATATATATTTATGATTCATAACATCTAAATCAATTGGAATTGTTGAAATTGGAATATGAAAAACATACGGATTAAATTGAAGGAATCTTTTGTTCATCAACAATAGCACATGGGTGATTTAATTAGTTAATATACAACTAGGCTCTAGCAAAGAGATTATTAACTTTAAAGGACTAGGTTGAATGATTGTTCGTGATAAAGTATTAAATGAAATGAATTATAAAAATAAATAGGATGTTGAAAATCCTTATAAAGTACAGAGAGAAAAAAAATCAGATTAATATGATAAATATTTTTGAGAATTTAAATAATATTATAAAAATATTATAAATATTTTTAAAACATTTTTAAAATATTTAAAATATTTTTAAAATATTTTAAAATATTTTTAATGTTTTGATCAACGAATGCCGGCACGATCATCGGAGTGATCGCATCGCAACATTCAATCGCATCACAACCTTTGAAAGGTGGCTATCGGCAGAGGAGTATGGATGCAGGCGATAAGGCAAACCCGATGATATTTATAAGCCTCGGTGCATAAAATTTGAGATCCGGCCTAAGTGATCGGAGCGGATTTTTCTTTGTATTCTTGTGTTTCCCATAATTTCCGATATAACGAAGGGTGCAGGTTTTTAGTGTAAAAAGCGCCCCTATAGAGTCCCGATAGTGTAATCACATATCGGGGAAGTGGAAGGAGTGGGTAATGCGACCTGCAGAGGGGCCGATACCCGATTGCGATAAAGGGAAGCCCTCGGAAACTGTGCCAAAACTATGGAATGAGCGGGGAAATGGTGTGTTACGCATGTTTTATGCATAATTCCTTTATTAAGGTTTTACAACCATTATAGCGCCGATTTGAAGGATTCATGTAATAAATCCAATAAACCAAGGTTAAAGAGGAGTAGTTACATGTATGCGGGCTTGAGGGCTTAAAGGGTTATAAAGGGGTTGTAGAGTTCCAATAGGAAGAATCGGTGAAGGGAAAAGGCTGGGTTACTGACTTAAAACATTCCGTAGAGACTGTTTAAAGGGGCTGTAACCAATAAGGTTTGGAGATTGGTGCACGCAGGTAATTGATGGCATCAGTTCTCCATATTAGCCAAAGGGCATTCAAAACCAAACCTAGGCCATGAAAAGTGTTCAAAATATAGCAATAGTCGCATAATCAATGAGAATAAGACATGCCTTCTTGAAAATCCCCTCACATCATTTGTAAATGAAAACAAGTCCATATGTTGCAGTGAAACCAAAACTTACACGAAATGTGTCAAGTTCACCATAGAGAGCTTGAATAATTTAAGTTGTCGGGAGATATAAAAGGCAAATTCTTCTTCTACGAAGAGCAACCATTTGATATAAGAAATAAAAACCCTCTAGAGACATTCCATGTCAAAATTTAGAGATACATGGCTCCCAAAGAAAGCAAAATAGTGGAACAAACATGTAACAAAACATACCATTTCATGCTTTGTAACATAGATAAGGTGCAGATCGCCTTGAAAAAACCAAGTTGTAGAGTATATATGAAAATGTAAGATAAAATGCCTGAATCTCTATTGCTAATCACGATCTGAAGATATTAAGGCAGGTGTTTGAGAGCTGTCATCCAGAGGATCGGTAAGATTACCAGAAGCAGAGTCACTGACCAAAATGATTTCCACATGAGGCAGTTGTTGATCTACATTATCCAAGCACAAATGTTGGTTTCTCAACATAGGCTTAATGTCCTCTAAGGAAGAAAAAACATTATAGTTCTCCACTTGCTTGTCCTTAAAAATAAGGTGCAAGAGAGTAAAAAGTAATAATCATATGTGATTGTAAAAAGTAAAATTAATTTAGTAAGGGAATGCATTTATGTATGGGATAACACTACATGTTATTATAAGACTTCATTTGCTTTAGTAATTCCCACATGTGATATTAGTTTTCTTGTGGAAACTATCTTTTGGTTTTACATTAACACGTGAAACTACTTCAAATCAATGAAGAACTCGTCTTCTTCAAACATAAGGAAATAGGTTAATGACCCAAGACATAAAGATATCTCGTAGGAGGGAATGTCCACCAATGGATTATTTCATGTGGTGTAGTTTTCCTTGAATAACAATGATGAGTAGACCCACATTCATAGATAGAAATGAGTGCTAGCCATCCTCATTGTTGATTGACAACTATATTATGATAGGTTTTACCACCTTTAAAAAAATTATTAGTAAAAGAAAATAAAATATATGAAAAAGATAGAAGTAGCGTTAATAAAAAAAAAATCATAATTTTTTTTATATAATAACTAAAAAAATGAATATATTAAAATTAGACTCAATGATTTAAAATAAATAAAATAATAAAAAAGTGTAATATAAAGTTCAATTATTATTTTATTTATTTATTTATTTTTCTGTCGGTCAAAAAACAATCATTATATTATCAAAAAATCAACATATACAAATTACATCTCCATAGGTTTAGAATTTGGCTTAAGCCTAGCTTTAAGGAACAAGTAGCCTGGAGGAAGACCATGACAACCGGTGTCACTAGTTATTGCTGGCTATATTACATGCCAGTACTTACGAAGCACAAAATATACAAAAATACATATCATAGGAATCCACATTATCGAGGTGGATTTGGAGGAAAGGCTAGAGGAGCATCAAAGAGAGCAATGCATTCATGCATGTGGAAGTCTATGTGCGCCACCCTCACTTCCAAGGAGCAAAGGTGGTCATTTTTTCACCTGTGGTGATGACGTAGACTTTCCACTGAGTCCAGGATCTCATTGTGCATGTGTTGAAGATCATTGATATAAGCTACCAATTCATTTCTATCTTCATACCTATGCTCCCTTAGAGTATCGATATTGAGTTGAATGTTGGTCAATTGAGCAACAATAGACTCCAAGGAGGCGGGGACCTCTACCTGACTCGGGGAGCGGGCTAGTGACAAAGTCGCACCCTCTCCCAAATGATGGCTACCAGTAGTTTCAGTAGCAGAGCTTGGCTCCTCCTCTTGTTGTCGCCCTACCATGCACAAAGTTGCCCCTCCTTGGCCCACACGTCCCCCCTGACGGGGCATTAGAACACTGTTGTAACCACTAGCCACCCCTAAGAGGATGGTGTTCCACCTAACCAAAGAAAAGAACCAAAACAAACTGTATTGAACTTGCAGAAGGAGTAAACAGAAGATGTTACTGAGACCTTTACCAACCCTGCACTTTCAAGACTGAGGCACTGTTCTGAACACTATCCACCCTCCCGTGAAGGAAACACCAATGGTAGAAGAACATGAAGCTGCAGAGAGAGTCCAAGAGTCTGTTGGAGCCGGTCTTGCATAGAGCTCACCGACCGACAAGACACCACCAGTGAGATGGCTAACATAGCTGCCCCCCCGCCACCAAGATTTCCCCACGACCAAACCAAGAGAGAGCATAAGTGCCATGAGCCATGAGCTATCCCAATTCTCCCAAAGAAAGGGCTGATGCCTTGGAGTTTCATGTTGTTGCGGGGCCGAGAGAGCCTGATGCAGGAGCATCAGAATAAGCCAACAATGTGGAGATTTGTCCACATGTTGTGGCTTGACAGAGTGAATTTCATTTACTGTTTGGTCAATTTTAGTTTACTGTGGGAGTCGATTTATCAAATAGTTTGTTATTATTGTAATAAGTGAGACTGTTTTATTTAGATTAGTGATAAGATTTGTTAAATAGGTGTAACGAGAGTTAAGAGATAAGAGATTGTTTTGTTAAGATCTATAGGGAAAATAGGAGATTTCTGCTAGCCATTATTAGAAGGATTAGTGAGAGAAAATTAAAATAGGTGAAGAGATTCTTTGGAGAGGGAGTTAGTGAGGTTTGTAGTGTGGGGCGAAAGCTCAGAATGGAGTGAGGATTGTGTTTGGAACAGAGATTTTCTTTTGTAAACTCGCCAAGGGCGAACTCAGTTGATAAAATCATTGTTATATCCATCGCTGTATTGCGAGTATAAATGATTGATTCAGTTGTCTTCTTTTGAAGTTGTTGAAGTAAGTTGATCTGCGTTTTATTTGCAAAGATTGCTGTGTTGAAACAAATCTGAAATAGTTGAGTCTGTGCGTATGAAAGTCATCAACAAACCCCTTCAGAACTTTGGAACGGATTTATAATGTATTTTGATTGTTTTATGATCCATCGGGTCTGGTAAGACCATCACATTGGATTAGACGAATGCGATCAGTTATAGAACAATTTAAAGGAGGTTGAGTCCGGATATCGCATCGCAGATTTGGAGAATCAAAGGCAAAAGTGAAAAGTGCGATTTGTGAAGTCCACAGTTGAAATTGCGATTTGCGATCTCCAATAACCATCACATCGCATTGTGGAACGAGTGTTAGTCAAGCGACATTACAGTTTTGCGATTTGCGATCAATCAGATCTAAGGTTGTAGCATATATATATGAAACTATTTTAAAAAGCACCAAACGCTTTTATAAAAGGGGATAATGTTTTAAAAAATTATATCAGTATTGAAAGGAGAATTGAATTTTTTTTGTAATTCATTTAAGGGCTTCGGTTCCGATATATTTATAAAAGGTGATTATGGATTGTGAAATTTCTGGTGTGGGTTTTGTATGATACCATTGTTGTTGCTGCGTCAAATTTTTGGTATCAGAGCCAAAGAGACAGGTATCTGCAGGTAAAAAGAAAATGTCGCCAAGAAGGGGAATCGGTCGAGGAAGACCAGAGCCAAATGCCATTCTGTTGGAAGAAGTGCGGAACTTGCGTGCACGAATGGAGACAGCCCAAAGAAGAGCGCCTGATGAGGGAGCTGAGAGTTCTTCAGAAGAATCTGATGCAGATGTGGAAGCAGAAGAAGAGAATGACAATGTCAAATTCATCAAGATGCTGGCAAAGGTTGGAAGCAAACCCAAAATGGAGATTCCTATGTATGAAGGGAGTCTGAATGCCGAGGAGCTTATGGATTGGATCAGATCCATAGATCAGTATTTCGATTATGAAGAGGTTGAAGAGAACAAGAAGGTAAAGTTTGCAGTCACTAGATTGAAAGGTCATGCAGCCATCTGGTGGGACGAGGTACAGACATCAAGAACGAAAAAAGGGAAATCTAAGATCAAGCAGTGGGATAAAATGGTAAGTAAACTGAAAGCCAAGTTTTTGCCTAAAGATTATCATTTGAACCTTTTTAAGCAGATGCAAAATCTGAAGCAGAAAGGAATGTCTGTTAAGGAGTATACGGAAGAATTCTATAGGTTAAGTATCAGAACAGGGCATGTAGAAGATGATTTGGAGAAAGTAGCTAGATATGTTAATGGGCTAAGGTATGAGATCCAAGATGAGATTAGCCTGTTAAGTTTGAAAACTGTTGAGGATGCCTATCAAGCAAGTTTGAAAGCTGAGGAGAAAATACTGAGGAGACAGAGTCAAAGAAACAGAGGAAAGAGTTTAGTGAGAGGTAGAGGAGTTGCCAGATCTAGAGGAACACAACATCAGCATGAAACAGGAAGTTCAAGTGGCAGATCACCACAGATGGGTGAATCTAGTAGAGGAAGATTCGTGCCTAGAGGAAGAGGGCGAGGAAGAGATGTTAGATGTTATACTTGTGGAGAATGGGGACACATGTCAAGGGACTGTCCTCATAACAAATCAGCAAGCCAGAGGGGTGCAAATGTGGCTGAGGCAGAGCCAGAACCACCTCGACTTATGGAGAAGGAGGAACCACCTGAAGAAGGTGAATCATTGCTGCTTAGAAGAACTTTGCTGAGATCAGAAAAGGAGATTGGAGAACCTGCGCAAAGGAAGAATTTGTTCAGGACTACATGCAAATCAAAGGGTAAGTGTTGTAAGGTTATAATTGATAGCGGGAGTACTGACAATCTTGTGTCTACAGAGATGGTGGAAAAGCTCGGGTTAACAAGGAAAGCACATCCTGCACCTTACAAAGTATCTTGGCTTCAGAAGGGTCATCAAGTTATCGTGACAGAGCAGTGTAATGTGGAAATGCAGATCGGCACATACAAAGACATGATCTTATGTGACATAATGCCCATGGATGTATGTCACGTGTTATTGGGGAGACCATGGCAATTTGATCGGAAGGCGATTCATGATGGGAGAAGGAATACATATACCATAGAGAAGGACGGAATTAGACACACGTTGCTGCCAGTGAAGGATGATGGTGATAAAGGATTGCCAGAGAATAATATTATGTTGATGAGTGGCAAAGAACTGCTACAAGAGGTCGATAAAAGCGAGGAAGTGCATTTTTCTATCGTGGGAAGACCAAAGGTAATTTTAACCTCCACGAATTTAAATGATTTGCCTGAAGAAATTCAAGTTGTGTTAAATAATTTCATGGACATCATTGTGGATGAATTTTCGAATGAATTACCACCGATTAGAAGCATAAGTCACCATATCGACTTAATACCAGGAGCAAGTTTGCCTAATAAAGCTGCGTATAGATTAACTCCTCAGGAAAACGCAGAAGTCGCAAGACAAGTTCAGGAGCTGATGGACAAGGGGCTGATTCGAGAAAGTCTGAGTCCGTGCGCTGTGCCAACGGTGCTTAGTCCGAAGAAGGGAGGAGAATGGCGCATGTGCACCGATTCCAGAGCTATCAACAAGATAACAGTCAGGTACAGATTTCCTTTGCCCAGAATGGATGATTTAATGGACTGTTTAAGTGGATCCAGGTATTTACGAAGATAGATTTAAAAAGCGGATATCATCAGATCAGAATTTGGGAAGGCGATGAATGGAAGACAACATTCAAAACAAATAGTGGACTGTATGAATGGTTAGTGATGCCTTTTGGGCTCACTAATGTGCCCAGTACATTCATGAGATTAATGAACGAAGTCTTGAAGGAATATACAGGTAAATTTGTTGTTGTTTACCTTGATGATATTCTGGTTTTTAGCAAAAGTAAAGAGGAGCATTTGGAACATCTGAAGTTAGTCTTGAGAACTCTGCAGAAGGAAAAACTACTAATTAATTTAAAGAAATGTAGTTTCATGAAAGAGGAGCTGGTATACTTGGGATTTGTGATTTCTAGAGAAGGTTTAAAAATGGATCCGGAAAAGGTACAAGTAATCAGAAACTGGCCTACTCCCAGAAGTGTATTCGAGGTAAGGAGTTTCCATGGACTTGCTAGTTTTTACAGGAAGTTTATAAAAGGGTTCAGTCAAGTTTGTGCACCAATCCTTGAGACAATTAAGGAGGTCAATCAGCCATTTCAATGGACAGAGGCAGCTGATAAGAATTTTAATTTGCTGAAAAAGAAGATAACAGAAAAGCCAATTCTAGCATTGCCAAATTTCGAGAAAGTCTTTCAAGTGGAAACTGATGCAAGTGGAGAAGCAGTTGGTGCGGTGCTGAGCCAGGAGCAAAGACCGATAGCGTATTTCAGCGAAAAGTTAAATGATGTGAAAAGGAGATATTCTTCATATGATAAATAATTCTACGCTATTGTGCAGGCATTAAAAAAATGGAGGCATTACTTACTGCCAAAGGAATTCATTTTATATTCAGACAATCATGCTTTGCAGTTCATTAATAATCAACCAAAGTTAAATCAGAAGCATGCCAAATGGGTGGAATTTCTGCAAAGTTTCACTTTTGTAATAAAACATAAAAGTGGTAAGTCTAATAAAGTGGCAGATGCATTGAGCAGGGTAAGTTTTCTTTTCCAAGAATTTAAAGTGGGTGTTGTAGGTTTTGATGTACAAGGATGATGAGGATTTTAGAGACATCTATACAACAGTGCAGAATCCAGTGAGCCATAACAGAAGTCAGTGGATGGACTACCTTATTCAAGGAGGCCTGTTATTTAAAAGCAACAAATTATGTATTCCCAAATGTTCCATGCGGGAGAACATAATTAAAGAAAAGCACAGTGGAGGATTGTCTGGTCATTTTGGACAAGATAAAACCTTCGCTCAGGTGAATGCTTTTTATTACTGGCCTAGAATGCAAACTGATGTTAAAAAGTTTGTTGAGAAATGCAGGGTATGTCAATATGCCAAAGGAAGGAGTCAAAATACAGGTCTATATCAGCCATTGCCTATACCAGATCGACCATGGGATGCAGTGAGTATGGACTTTGTTCTGGGTTTACCAAAAACTCAGAGAGGAAATGATTCTATTTATGTTGTTGTAGACAGATTTTCAAAAATGGCTCATTTTATTGCTTGTAAGAAGACTAATGATGCCACACACATAGCAAATTTATTCTTTTCAGAGATTGTAAGATTGCATGGTTTACCTGTGAGCATTGTATCAGATCGAGATACTAAATTTGTAGGGCATTTCTGGAGGACACTTTGGAAGAAGTTGGGAACTAAACTCAGTTTTAGTTCAGCATACCATCCTCAAACAGATGGACAAACTGAAGTAGTGAACAGAAGCTTGGGGAATATATTAAGAAGTTTGGTACATCAGAATCCCAAACAGTGGGATTTGGCATTAGCTCAAGCTGAATTCGCTTACAATGATACACCAAACCGAAGCACTGGAATGAGTCCATTTCAGATTGTGTTTGGAATGCATCCGAGAGGAGTATATGAGCTTAGAGACTTGGGAAAACAGGAATCCAGGAGTGCAAGTGCTGAAGATTTTGCTGAACAAATGCAGAAGCTACAGGAAGAAGTCAAAGATAAATTGCAGGAAAGCAGCAAAAGATACAAGCAGAGAGCAGATCTGAAAAGAAAGGAAAAGGAGTTTCAGGTAGGAGATTTGGTCATGGCATATTTGAGGAAAGAGAGATTTCCTACAAAGACTTATAATAAGCTGAAACTGAAGAAAATAGGACCCTGTAAAATCAAAAGGAAGTTTTCAGCCAATGCATATGAGATTGAGTTGCCGGAAGGGATCGGAATATCCCCCATTTTTAATGTTGCAGACTTATATCCATTCAAAGAAGCAGAGACCGAGTTGCAAACTGAAGTTACAGGTGATGAAGTTCAAACTGTAGATTGGGAGGAACAGGTACCAAAAGCATCTAAAAAGGAAGTTGAAGGTATCTTAGATCAAAGAATGTTCAAGAAAACTCGAGGGCAGACATATTTCCAATATCTGGTCAAGTGGAAAGAGCAACCAATGGAGGATTCCAGTTGGTTGACAGCAGCCGAATTACAGAAATATGGAATAAACCCAGAAAATCTGAAGGACAAATCTTTTCTTCCCCGGGAGTCTGATGCAGGAGCATCAGAATAAGCCAGCAATGTGGAGATTTGTCCACATGTTGTGGCTTGACAGAGTGAATTTCATTTACTGTTTGGTCAATTTTAGTTTACTGTGGGAGTCGATTTATCAAATAGTTTGTTATTATTGTAATAAGTGAGACTGTTTTATTTAGATTAGTGATAAGATTTGTTAAATAGGTGTAACGAGAGTTAAGAGATAAGAGATTGTTTTGTTAAGATCTATAGGGAAAATAGGAGATTTCTGTTAGCCATTATTAGAAGGATTAATGAGAGAAAATTAAAATAGGTGAAGAGATTCTTCGGAGAGGGAGTTAGTGAGGTTTGTAGTGTGGGGTGAAAGCTCAGAATGGAGTGAGGATTGTGTTTGGAACAGAGATTTTCTTTTGTAAACTCGCCAAGGGCGAACTCTGTTTTCTGGTATTATGAATAAAATCATTATTATATCCATCACTGTATTGCGAGTATAAATGATTGACAACGCAGCAGCAGCAATGGTATCATTGTGAGACCACCAGCAACCGGATCCCATGGCCATTCTGGTTGCTGGTGGTCTCCATCCTCTAGACTGTAAGCAATGTAAAGACCATGCCCATTTGCCCTTAGTTGGAACTGCAGCCAGGAAACATTAAGACCAGACAAACTATGCACCAGACACTCCCTCATCATTGCCCAAAGCCGTCGAATAGCTTTTTGGGGTCTCCTTGCCTTCATATAAATATCTGATCTGTCGGTGGGTACGACGTATCTTGGAGCTTCATAAATTCTCGCATGGGGCGCATGGAGGCTCATTGAGCTCCATGTGCCACAATGCCACCATCTGGAGCCAAATTTCGTCACCCCCATCAAGGAGTAATATAAAGTTAAATTAAAAACTTTAAAATGAAATAAAAATTCTTAATATTTAAAATCAAGATTAGATGAATATTACACCAAAATAAACCTTTATTGTTAAGTTCATATTTTACATTATAAATTATAATATCAAATATATATTAAAAAAATATAAAATTTATATAGTTTTAATTTATTTAGATAGTTCAACTCAATTAGCCACTGAAGTAATGTGAAATGTGAGAAATCCAAGGTTCAAATCCACTGGTTGTGAGGCCATAAACCCGTAAAGGTTTACTTTTAGTTATGTGAGAGTTAAGTATTGACATAATGTTTTAGCTAACTTAGTTCATAAGTCTATTTATTTAAGAATTCACAAGGCAATAAAGTTCATCATGTTACTAATAGGGATTTGAACTTGGGTGCAGAAGATAATGGTCATTTCACCCAAGCACTTGAGATAATCTCAATTGACCTTCAATGTTTATGTATACAATGAAATGTATAAATTTGGAAATTTATTATATTGAAGATATATAATGAAGTAGGTACTCTCAGTTGGAGTTATTTAGTCAAGAGGAATGTTTGGAACCCTCCTCACCCATGATGAACTTTGATGTAATAGCTTAAATGTATATATTCCTCATATGGAATATATAGACTTTGTATTTGTGAATTTTTTTTAATAATAAAGTACTTATTCTTCAATTCTAGCTTATCTTGAATCATTTATTAGTTTTGATTTTGAAATATTAAAGTTATGAGGTGTAAGATATTAATTGTTGTAATTTTTTTTATCATTATTAACTTATTTTCTTTTTGAATAAAGATATGAACTGATGACATATTTTCTTTGTTTTTTTGAAAGGAAAGAATTGAAAAAAACAATACTTCGAAACATCACAAATGAAATTAATTTATTGATTGTTATAAAAGTGATAACCAGAAGATCCTTTACTCCTTTTGCGAGATCTAATTTGTGGTATTTAGTGATACAAAAGAAAAATCAATTCAATATAAAATAGTCACCAACTAAATTACTTACTTTAAGAGATTTGCCCAAATCCAATAATTGAAATAAGCATTAATCCCAAAATTGCAACTTTCAGTTAAAAATTGTGATCTATAATTCATAACATTTAAGTCAACCTAAATTGTTCAAATTATAATTTGAAAATTGTTCAAATTATAATTTGAAAAACATATGGATTAAATTGAAATATTTTCTATTCATCAAATTTTGGTAAGGGAGCCACAAATAAGGCAATTTAATTAGTCAATATAGTTCTAGCGAACTTTAGCAAAGAGATTGTGAATATAGTTGAAATGACAATAATCTGAAAATTCCAAGTTCATCGGTTCAAACTGCTATATATATTTATGATTCATAACATCTAAATCAATTGGAATTGTTGAAACTGGAATATGAAAAACATACGGATTAAATTGAAGGAATCTTTTGTTCATCAACAATAGCACATGGGTGATTTAATTAGTTAATATACAACTAGGCTCTAGCAAAGAGATCATGAACTTTAAAGGACTAGGTTGGATGATTGTTCGTGGTAAAGTATTAAATGAAATGAATTATAAAAATAAATAAGATGTTAAAAATCATTATAAAGTACACAGAGAAAAAAAATCAGATTAATATGATAAATATTTTTGAGAATTTAAATAATATTATAAAAATATTTAGAATAATTTTAAAATATAAATATATTTATTAATTAAATTAAAATAAATAAGTTTGAATTTAAAATAAAGATTACAAAATTTATGTTCAATATAAATATTATAAATAAAAAATTTGAAAAAAATCACGATCAAAATTCCTAGAGTTAACTATCACGAGGAAAGAAATCAAATACCTACAAGTTGATTAAGGTGAATATTAAACGATATTTTGTAGAACAGATATATAGTTAAAATATATTTTTTTATTATTCAAAAAGTTTTAGAGTTAACTCTCACGAGGAAAGAAATCAAATACCTACAAGCAAATACCTACAAGTTGATTAAGGTGAATATTAAACGATATTTTGTAGAAAAGAATAAAATATATTTTTTTATTATTCAAAAAGTTTAAAATGATAAATTTCTGATTTAGATATGATATTTTTTGTATTTAAATTTTTGTGATTCATAACGAATTATGTGATTTATACTTAAAGAATTTGTTTAATTAAATAAGATAAGTTTACATTCAAATACTTCATATAATATTTTTTTGTCCTTCATTCTCACATAAACAGAATATATATATATATAAACTTCACATAATTTTTAACTTCTTTTATTTTAATTTTATATGTTAAAAATATAAATATATGTTAGGGCGGTTAGCCCATGAGATGC
The DNA here is from genome assembly GCA_031772625.1 of Pinus tabuliformis. NCBI lineage: Eukaryota > Viridiplantae > Streptophyta > Pinopsida > Pinales > Pinaceae > Pinus > Pinus tabuliformis. Next base: position 209,654,417 of record CM062814.1, on the reverse strand, counting down.
AATATCTGACAAAATTTTTGTTATCAATGAACAATTTTTTGTATACAGTGGACAAAATCTTTTTTACAGAGCCCTGCGTGGCAAATATGTACATATAAATAGAACAACTATAAACGAACATCCTGCGTGATGTTTCTGGTTATATACTGATATTATAGATCATATACTGAGCCCACAGAAGGCTGACTGACTCTATAGCATATGCATAGTGCATCTACAATATGTAATTTTTCAAGTTAATGAAAGATTACGATTTTTCCAGTGGAAAAAAATATAAATATACGTTTCTTTAATTTTAAATGATAAATTTCTAAGTTAAATAAGGTATGGTTGCATACGAATACCTCATGACATTTTTTTAATGTCTTATGGTTCTTCACTCTCACATGCATCAAAGAGTGGGAAGAAGAACCTTGGAAAAAGGGAGAATTTTATAATAAAGGCTTCGCATAATCTTTAACCACTTTTATTTTAATTTTATAGGTTAAAAATATATTTTAATTTTAATTTTATATATTAAAAAATATAAATACATGGTTTTTTAATTTTTAATCAATTAATTTATAATAAAAATTAAATACATTATTTTTTAATAAAATTTAAATATATTAAAAATAGTATTTAATAAAAATCATATGAGAATAATGTGTGATTTTGTTTATATTTATATGGAATAAAAATAAAAATAGAACATTTTTTAAATAGAAAAGTAATGTCAACTATAATTAAAAACAAAAATATGTATGTTTAATTGATATTAATTAAAAGTATTATGAAATATCAAAATCTCAATTTCATAATAGTTATTCAATTTATTGATATTACAAGCAATGTGTTCTAAATATTTCACTATTTTTAATTATAAATAAAATATTTTAATTTCTACATAGAAAAAGTGAATAAGATGTTTAAACTTTTCAAAAATATTTCATAGGATTTAAGTAAACTATTTGAAGATCTGTAATTTATGTATAAAAAGAAAATGTGAAAGAAAATATTTTAATATTGTATATAATAAAATATTCAATGACCAAAAACAAAAACAATTAATTATTAAAAATAAATTAAAAAATATAAAATACTTCCTAATAAAACTAATGAGAACAAGATATATAATTCTTTTATTTCTTAATTTAAAATTAATATATAACATTTAAAAATATGTAAAGTTAAATAATATTGATATATCTTAAAATATATGTTCAATAGACCAAAATTTGATCTTAATAGACATTAACCATCATCATCAAAAAAATCATTTTAATATTAAAAATTAATTTCTAATATTTATATAAAATCCAATTTATAATTAATTATAAAGAAATCAAATGATTTTGATTTTATTTTAAATCAAATTCACTATAAATCTAATAACCATATCATTTCTCCGTTGAAAATAATATAATGCTTTTATTTTAAGAAACAGCCTCAATTAATAATGCAATATATGTCTTAGTACATAATAATGATTTTTGAATGACAAATATCTAAACATATTTCAACTCGTGCTAAATAACTTTAAAAATAAGCTTTAAAGGTACTCCCAAAATTAATATCAACGAACCAATAACACTTTTAAATTTTAACCCACAATCAAATAGTTTACCAATTGCTCCGCTGTCTCCTTCCAACAGGCTCAAAAGCAGTTAACCTGAACAACACACAATTTTTGGTAATCATTTAACTTTATTCTATACAGTGACATGTGGTTTAATGATAAGTGTTTTTTTAATTATTTAATTTCATTTATATAGGGATGTAGTTTAAAGTAAGTTTTTTTTTTAAAATTAATGAGAAGTTTAAATTTTATTGAGTATATGGTTTGTTATTATTTAGGTTCAAAGAGTAGACTCAAATTTATTGAGTATATGGTCTGTTATGATCTTAATTTATGGAGTAGATTTAAATTTTCTATTTCTATTAAATAATAAAATCTGATATATCTGACTTGCAGGTTGTTAGATATACTCTTAATATTGTATATTTAATAGCCACTAAAACTCCTTATTTCCATGAAATAATAAAATCTGATATATCTGAATTACAAACCATAGTTAGTGGATATACTCTCTAACTTGCAAATTATAGACCTACTTTTGGGGTTGTAAAGTAGCCACCAAAATTTATCGTGAACATATGTACACTAGTCTAAAAACTTAGAATTGAAAAAAAAATTAAAAAATTATGAACTTCCAAAATATATTATTTTCAAGAGGTCAGCATATACACACGTCGATGCAAAACCTCCCTGCATAACTACCGCCATGGTTCCAAGAAGACGACAGAATCCCCCAGTGAAGCCCTCTGGAGATGAAGACCCCACCAATTGATTCGGCCAGCGAAGAGAATTATGTGTCCATGCGTGTTCGAATCCTGCGGGCAATAGTTGAAAAAAGTCCCAAAACGCAATGAGAAGTTAGGCAGGATGTCAGTGACGGAGATAATTCTGGTCGCGCAAGTTCACTAAAAGCCGTGGAGAAATAAACAAGACCTTAACACAGACAGAAGTCAGGCCTCATTATATCCGTGGGGAGAAATTTGTCCACGCAGTTTTAACCAGGTGCCGTCCGTGGAGGTATTTAAAAACCCTAGAGTGCAATGAACATTATCTTTTGCAAATATTCTTTGTTCAGAATGAATATAGTCTGCTCCTTTCATGTGGGGTTCTATGGTGTAGTGGTTAGCACTCTGGACTTTGAATCCAGCGACCTGGGTTCGACTCCCGGTAGGACCTTCTACCATGTTTTTTTACATGGAAAAATAGTTAGACAACACCAATGTTTGAACACTTGCCATTCGAGGCAACCACGTAGACTAGCGCCTGAAATTGCTTGAGACTTAGAACCCAGCGACCAGGGTTCGACTCTCGGTAGGACCTCTAGCTGTTCTTTTACATGGAAAAATAATTAGACAACACCAAAGTTAAACCCTTGCTGTCCGAGGCAACCACGTAGACTAGCGTCTGAAATTGCTTGAGACTTTGAATCGAGCGACCTGGGTTCGACTCCCGGTAGCACCTCTAGCTGTACTTTTAGATGGAAAAATAGTTAGACAACGCCAAAGTTGAACCCTTGCAATCCGAGGCAACCACATAGACTAGCTCATGGAAAAATAGTTAGACAACACCATAGTTGAACGCTTGCTATCCCAGGCGACCACGTAGACTAGCGCCTGAAATTGCTTGAGACTTTGAATCCAGCGACCTGGGTTCGACCTGGGTTAAACAACGCCAAAGTTGAACCCTTGCAATCCGAAGCAACCACATGACGTGTGCCTGAAATTTTTAATTTATTGGTTATCATTTCAAAGGGGATGTAGCTCATATGGTAGAGCGCTCGCTTCGCATGCGAGAGGCACGGGGTTCGATTCCCCGCATCTCCACTGTGTCTGATCATAACGAATGTTTTCATTTCTCTGATTCTTGTTCACTGGTTTACGCTGCTCATCTTTTCTTTTTGCCTTACTAATTCGGTGTATTTTTACATTCTTCCAGACTATCTCCCAGACAGAAGACAAAAATCAATCAACCAGAATTTTTTGCGCTCATATGGTCACTATTTCCGGGACAAAACAGTCCTCTTATAGCAAGGATTTATACAGAAAATTTCATGTGTAAATGTTCCCAGCACAGCAAACCAAAGAGATACCAAATGTTGACTACTTTTCGTTGCTCAAAAAAATTGCTCTTTATCTTCTTTTTTTTGATTTGCTTAAACTCTGTCTCTGTGTATTTTTACATAATTCTTCCCTGCTATCTCCCAGACAAAAATCAATAAACCAGAAGTTTGTAAGCTCATATGACCAGAACAAAATAGTCCCCTTATGGCAATAATTTTATACAGAAAATTTCTATGTGTAAAAGTTCCCAGCACAACAAACAAAACAGATCATTAATTTTCCAAAAATGACTGATTTAAAGTTCAAAAATAACAGAGCAGAGGACTTAAAGGAAAAAAATGATGAAAATAGTCAACTGAGAGACCATGCTCTTCTTGAATAATGTGCCAACGACCAGGAATCAACCAGAAAGCAGTTTTGGAAAGACCATCTGCCATCTCAATCCTTTCCCTGTACTCATGTTGAAAAGAGATTGGTTGTAATGAACTCGACTTCCTCAAAATGGATCTTAACAGTTTTGGAACGACCATCTGTCATCTCAATCCTTTTCCTGTTACACATGTTGAAAAGAGACGGTAAAATTGTTTTGTGATGAACTAGACTTCCTCAAAATGGATCTTAACATTTGACTTTCCATAGTGCATGCATTCTTCATCTAGTTTATTACCATTTATGAATCACATAAATTTGGATGTTGTTTACACATTTTTTCATCAGCAAGAGAGAGAATCAACTTTTAAGGTCATGAGCTCTGAAATTTGTTAATGGTTAGTTCTTTCTCTAGACCAGCTTTAGACTTGAAAAAATAAGCACCTCTTAAAGAAAATTATTCCACCAGCTAAATTATTCCACCAGCTCCACTGAATTGAGGTTGTCTCTGAGCAGCATCATCAAAAAAAAATCCTAAGCCATTGATTTATCAATTAGTTCCACAACAATCTATCTTGGGCAAAAATCTTGGGTATTTGTTATCTTTGAACTGTTTGAAAAAACTAAAAGAGTGTTCAATCCTTGCTATGTACATTGGATTATTAGGGTTAATATATTTTCAAATAAGCTAACTAAACTCCCCAGGCAATGATAGTAAGTAAAGCTTCAGACTTCTTCACAATTTGATTTTCACACCAATGATTTAGTCAGTCTTCTGCAAGAGGACCCCTACAAACATATCTTGTATGCCCCTCTATCTCTTTCCAAAACTTGAATAGCGAGAAAAGTACATAATATAAGCAAATGATGCATACTCTCTTCTTCAGAATATAAGCAAATGATGCATACTCTCTTCTTCAACCTTGTTCCAGGTGAAAACATTATTCTCAAGTCTAGTCAGAGGAAAACCCTTAATTGTAATGGACATTTCATTTTCCATATCACCTTGAAGTGCCATTTAAAGCCCAGAACCCTACTTTCACCAAAAAAAAAAATCGATACCCAATATTGGGAATATAATGCTAACCAACTGGACTCTTAGACCAAATAATCTCGTTTGGCTAACATTTAATCCTTACATGAACATCACAGGGATGCAATATATTTCTCTCATTCCAGGGCATCGTCCCCATAAAATCCAAGCTCCTTGGTAGATTTCAATGCTAGGCCCCAATTGACATATTCATAGATATGTTCTCTGATTTGAGAGTAATGAAGCTTTTATCATGCAACGTAAATAATCAGATTATCCAAAAGTAAAGTTTTCGCCACACCCAACTTAACTATGTTACCATTTTCCTTCCAACCGAGCCAGGCCTTGAATAAAGAAGAGGCCAAAATCACTGCGTTCCACATAATGGAAGCATTTTGAGAAAGGCTGAATAGGCTTTATTAACCAAAATCTTCAATGGAGTCAAGCTCCACATATTTATGAAGGATGACTTGATCCATGGGCCTATATTGGATAAGAACCTCGATCCACTTTTGGCAACAAGGGTCTTTTGAAGTGTTCATATGGATATTATCAAAATTGTAGTGAATTTATGTCGTTTAAGAAACCTGTAACACTGTTTTGGGTCAGTTTGATTTTCTTGATTCCATTTGCTTCCAGAAGATTAAGGTTCGTGACCTTTTACCCCGAGGATACTGATCCACACGGTCATCACTCTAACTATACTAATCCTTATAGTCATCAAGTTGATTCTAATGATCCCTAGATCAGTGAAGTTGTTACTTGCATTGACTATGTAATCGAGATATTCATGAATGATTTTGAGAGTGTATGTCACTGAGAATGTGATGATTGTCATGGTGGGAAATCAAGATATGGTGGGTACTTTTGATAAAAAATCAATTTTTTTTTTTTGAGGATTTGAGTCCTTGACTGAGATTTCTGGATTTAAATAGTTTTTATTGTAGTTAGGCCTGCTATAGAAGACTCGTTAACTCAATGTAAATGGAGTTACAAGTTCTGGATTTAAATAGTTTTTATTGTAGTTAGGCCTGCTACAAGAAACTCGTTAACTCAATGTCAATGGAGTTACAAGCATAAGGGATGTGAAGGAGTACATTGTTGACATGATGAATGCATTTTTTTTTAAAGAGGACATTTTTTTGTTGTTGTCTGCAATCCTTAGTTTTAAAAGGTGGAAAGTTCCATTTATTGAGAATGTTGAGATACATAATTTGTCACTTCTCTTTTGAATATCTCTGAAACACTTCTCTTTTGAATATTCCTGAAACACTTATTAATGGCACTCCCACTTTCTAGACTCTATCCTCGTGTTAGGGTCAGTGGTTTTCATTGTCAAATGTATTTTCTATGTCCTTTAATTTCAGTTTTTGAATAAGTTGAGGCTATGACCACTGCTGCTATCATAGTCTCAAAGGTCACTATCTGTCATTGTCAAGTTTTTGTCATCAAGGGTTCACCAAAAGCAGGAAGGAGTTTCAAGTTAATGGGAGTCATGGTCGTTGCACAACCGTTGCGTAGGTGGGTATCAACCATTTAGGAGGTTTGCAAGAGTTGGAGAAACTACTTCAAGAGTTCTACACCATCACACATCCATTTCAAGCCTACCCATTTGATCCATTTTTCCAGAGGAGGTGTGCAACCATACAGAGCATGGAGTGCTACTCAGACTGTTCGCTGCCCAATGCTGCACAAATACTCTGTTTTAGTCATCCTTTTGCAGAACAGTTTCCAATCACATGGAGGTGAATTTTGGGAAATTGAAAGAGGTTTTTCTCAAGGACGGGCCAAATAACAATAACCTCTTCCAGTTTTTGCATAGGTGTCATGGATCGGGAGATTCGAATGCATCTTCAAAGCATATTTTTCGGATTGTGCAAATTTTCTGTTTTAGTCATTGTTTTGCAGAGGATTTTATGAGGAGCTGGGGAAGAATTTGAAGAAACAGAGAGAGGTTTTTCTTCAAAACAAACTCATATACAAAAACCTATCTCAGATTTTACACAGGTGCTACCATTTGGGAGTTACAGGTGTTACTTGGAGACCCATTTTTACAATTTCTTGCTGCCAGAATTATGAAGTTTTTTGAAATTCGATTTGTGAATTCGAATTTTTGAAAGGTTTGAGACATCAGATGGGTCCTACTCCAACTCATCAAATTTCGACCTTGCTATTGTGATGCTAGCGATAAAGATAAAATGAATGGATATGCCATTAGCTAGGAGATAGGATAAAGTACTTTGTGTTTTTTAGGATAAAAACTGCAGTTTTTATGTTAGCTTTGTTTAGTTTTTCTTGTTAAAAAAACATGAGCTAAGTTAGCTTGATTTGATCCACTCAGTGGATAAGTGATGCAATGTATATAGTCATATGGGTCTGTTGTGTTGAAAATGTATTTAAGACCACCAAAAGTAATGAAGAAGATTGATCGGCAAATACAAGAGACAAAATTTAGTGTATGTTGTGATTTTTTCAGTGATTAATGAAGAAGACCAGAGTTATTTCTTTCAAGGATTTTAGTGTCAACATTTTTAGTGTCAACATATGTTGGTGATGTGTTTTCCTCTGTGCTTATATTTCCTTTTTCTTTCTTTTAGTTATCATAAATCGATTGTCTTTATTATTTGAAAGAGGTTAATGAAGGCAAGTTTCATTTAAGATAGGTGCTTTGTTTTCCTCTCAAATAATTTTCATGTTTTTCATCTGAAATTGAGTATAAAATTCATCCCTAGATGCTTTATGCTTCGTGGACTATAATATTGTTTTCCTCCACCATATATTACAACCGATTTTAAAGATCCAAAGTGTTGGCTATCTTGCCCTTAGTAAAGAACTTCTCACTATCCCATTTTAATCACTGAGATTTTCTAAACAAGGATGCCCAATGCATGTCTCTATCACTTTGTCATTAAACTTTTAAAAACATAAAACAAATTCATTTCTCTTGTGCTTAAGAGCTAGCCTAAAATCTGAAAAACTCAATTGTTTAATTGATTGAAAGGCCCTATAGAGAGAGCCCTCTCTAGACCAGAAGGGCTAGATTCTGGTCCAAAATAGGTTTGTGGTTACCTCTGTAGCCTTTTCCTCAGCCTAAAGGGATTCATAGAGTGCTAACATACCCATCTATTGATGCATTTTTATGTTGTTGCAAGGACATATAACAACAAGCTCGAAGAATGACTCTAACCATGTTGTAAAAGAATTTACCCATTGTATATTTCAAACTAGGTTTTTTTTTTCTCTATTTTTTAATGATATTTTTTTAGTTGTTATTTTCCCTATAGGGTTGATGTTAACAATTTTACAAGGAGATGGAGGGGGTGTTAATAAGCTAATGTCTTAATCATTGAATGATAATGTTTTTTCATTTTGCCCAGTTTGTTGTACATTCTCTCATAGAATTCCTGTAGGGGTAACATAACTCCAGTTGTACATTTCCACTCCTCTCTCTGTTGAATTCTTCTTCTATACTTTTGAGATGCTCGATGGTTTTGGAGGTAATGTCTTTATGTTTTCTTACCAATATCGTCGCATATCCTTAGTAGTTTTTGCATGATTTTAATTGGCATTCAATCATATGTGTTTGCAACCACAAAATAGTAGGGATTGTAATTGAAGTGGGATCATAATGAAGAATTTCATTGTTGGAGATCACATTGATGTGTGTTAGTGGAAATGTGAAGTGTGTTATGTGTCTAAATTGTTCACTTTGTTTTAATGTTGGCAAAGAACCGTACAGGGATGTAGTAATGGGCTTTAGATATTCTTCTTATCATTTTGCAAATGAATTTTTCCATTGCTATAGTTTAAACTAGGGTTGGATTTTTTGTTTACTTTGTATTAAATTTTGACAAATAGCTCCATGGTGATATAGTGATGAGCTATAGGTATCATTTTGTTTGTATTACAAATGAATTATTCCATTGCTATAGTTCCTTGTAGGGTTGGTTGCAAATGAATTTTTCCATGGATATCGAAACTTGATCTTTCCTCTTCTCTTCTCATTTGTATCAATGCCTTTTAGTGCTCTATTGTAATTAGTTATGGATTCTCCCTCTTCTCACCTACTACTATGTTGCATGCATGCTATTGATTGGAAGTTAATGCTCACCTTTGTTCTCTACTTTCAAATTGTTGTGTGTTTAATTAGTGAATCTATTGATTTGGATGAGGAAGGGAATTGGGTTGGGTTAGGTCGGTGGAAATGTGAAGTGGGTTTTGTGTGGATTCCTTTGCTATTGGCCTTTGTTCAAGAAAACTTTTGGACATGCACAATTGTGGTTGGTTCATGTAGATTTTATCATTGAAACTATTGAGGTAAGGAGTTCAAATTGCTTTCTGCAAAGATTGAGGCACCAATGCAAGTTTTGGTGGTTTTTCTTGTCTTATTAGATATTTTTAGGTTATGTTGTCAGGGAACGTGGGTTCACGGACGGGTGCATCACTTTTTGAAACAGGGTATGTGGATTCGTCAGGAGTATATTATAATTTATATATATTATATATTTTATAAATTATAATATATATGAATTTTGAAATCTTCCAACTTACAACAAGAAAAATAAATCATTTAAAGAATTAAACATGAACATTCACTTTGACATTTCAAATTTGATATCAAGTGGAAATTGCAATTGACATATTGAAATGAAGACAATAACTCCCTTCAAGAAGAAAACCAAAGTAAATTATAAAATTAGTTTATCTGTTTAATGAAAATTAAACCATAAAAACACATTCCTCACATATGGATACTACTGAATAAATAAAGAACTTAGTATTGAAGTGTTGTGTTGAGTGTGATGAAACATTTATAGTATATGGATATTGACATTATGGAGAAATATATCAGCACGAAAAAAACACAAGGGAATTAGCGAACACTTGAGATAACAAAACATATTTTTTTTAAGTTCATATCCTTCAAATGACTTGTACTTAATGGTATTTCTATGTCTTTTTAAATGCACATATCCTTCTTAATATGACATGTATTTAATGGTATTTTTGTAAAACAATGTCATATATCAGTTACAGGGATGCATTTCTAATTAGTAATTAGTGATTATACCATTAAGAAATAAAATTCATTAACTAATACCCTACGGGGAAGACATGTACTTTTGAAATGATGGGACTTTAAGACCTCTGAACTTTAGATTTGAAATGTTTTACTAAGATAGGAATTTTGATAAAAATCATGGCAAAGAAATAAAAAAAACTTGTACTTCTTTCGAAATGATGGGACTTTAAAACCTCAGAGCTTTAAATTTGAAATGCTTTACTAAGATAGGATTTTTTTTTCTTGCCCGATGTCACATAAGAACCCATCACACACTCATTTTTGGGGTTCGGCGTACCTGTTTAAGCAAACAAGCCTGGGTTGCAATTATTTAGTACCGGGTTCTTTTGGGAAGAACCCAATTTATATGGGTTCATCTAGGAAGTCCCTGCTCCAGCATTTGGTTTGTGGGGACGAGACCCTGGGATGGGTTTGTAAACCCGACCCTCGGGTTTGTGAACCAGTGCTTCACAGTGTTTAAAAGCTAAGAATATAAGATTATAATGTCTTTAGTGCCTTCATTAAATAATTATAATTTAAATTTCTCAAATACTTTCTATGATTCCCTCATTTTCTCATCATTCTCTCTATAAACCACTTAATGGATTCAAAACTATATGTTCTAGGGGTTGAATTACTTTATTTAAGTGTTCAATATTTAAAACAAAGGTTTCTTGTTCTAGGTTTTGTGGTTTAATGTAATTTCTACTCTGGAAGTTGCATTGTAACTCTATGTCTAAAGCATTGCAAGCTTAGACTTAAAATGTTTATAAACAATATGTCGATGTGATGTTTCTCTTTAGTTGCAAGATTGATTATATACATGAAAGGTTCATTTTTTCTCTCATACCAACTCCATTGACATGGTGGAAAGATATTAAATCAGCCCTAATTTTTGCTATGCATCATATTGGAGAAAGATTAATGACCTTTATGGTGGCTGTGTAATTTGAAAGGTTCATTTTTTCTCTCATACCAACTCCATTGACATGGTGGAAAGATATTAAATCAACCTAATTTTTGTTATGCATCATATTGGAGAAAGATTAATGACCTTTATGGTGGATGTGTAATTCTTATGTTGAAGAAATAGGCTTAGTTTAGATTTTTTATGATTAGAATTATTAATATTTTATATTTTATATTTTTATTACATGTTTTAGGGCTTTGGAAGGATGAATTGCAAACTACTAGATATACCACTAGACAATTCATCATAACATATCTGATAAAATTATACTTAAAAATTTGAAATCTACAATATGAAGATTTATTTATCTTTAGATATATGGATCTATAATTTACAGTTTATTGTGTGTGCATGCAAATTATAATATGAAGAAAATAGATAAGATTGAAATAAAACTCGCAAACCACAATTGACACAAGATATATCCCAGGAAACCATTTCGGGAGAAAATCTGACTAGCAGGTGAGGTTTCTTTACTATCTTTCCCTGAATAGAAAATGGATGCAAGTGCAAAGAAGTAAGGCATGTAGCCTATGGGCTACTAAAGTGCATAAATACTCTCTATGTGCTCTCTCCCTATTCCTCTTGGCTACTTTTCTCATATATGGATCAAAATGCACTCAAAAAGTATGGAACCTCCTTTCCTTCTAGTGGCCTAGTTATAACACAACTCGATAGCCTACTAGTGGTTAGGTTTGACTCCTTCAACTCTTAACTAGAGTTGTAGTGTGGACTCTTCTAGAGTCTTTTTCATCATGATCACATGGCTAGCCCCTTTTCCATAAATAATAAGGGTTGACATGACATCGTCTCAAATTATGTTGGCCAATATAGGAAGGTCAACTTCCAAGTAGAATACTTTTTGCATATGGACTCTGATTGAATTGATTCTTGCATCGTTACAAAGGTCTCTATGCATATAATATGAAAAAAAATACAATGCTTAAGTAACAAAGTTTTACTCCCAAAATACACCATTTGATGTTTTAAAATGCTCTAAAAAATTTTAGACCCCAATCTGCCAAACTAAATCTCGTTGGTAAAAATAATCATGTGCATTGATTCCCCTACTTTTTCCACTTATAAAAACATTAAAATACATAACAAACAACATAATGATGTAATAAAAAATAAAAAATAAATTATTTAATAATTTTAAGATCATAATCCATAGTTGGCTAGTTTAAACTTAAAATTAAGTTAAAAATAAATGTGAACATAGCCTCTCATGTCTAAAGTTTATTAGATAAACATTTGTCTTACAAGCAAGCCCCTTATGTGTGTAAGTTGATATTTTTGGAAGCGTTGACTTTGTCTTGTATGGTGGTGGTCTCAACTCCATGTTAATTGATGTCTAAAGTTTATTGATAAACATTTGTCTTGCAAGCAAGCCCCTTATCTTTGTATAGTGATATTTTTGGAAGTGTTCACTTTGTCTTGTAGGCCGGTGGTCTTAACTCCATCTTAATTGCGGTATTTGTGCTTAAGATGACTAAGATATAGATAAAACTAACAATTATGTTGGACGGATGTGTCACACAAATATCTTGTGGATTCACCTTCAATTTCAATTGTACTTTTAAATGGAATTGACACACTATAAATCTTATTCTATGTTTTTTTAGTAATGCTTTATGTAATATATATTTTAGTTTTTTTTTCAAAACTCTTTTAACTTCTTGTTTAGTCTAGTTTTCCATAACTGTATTTGTGTTTTCATGGTTGCAAGTGCCATGTACGACGGTTTCATATTGAATTTAATTATTTTATAAAGTTGAGTTTTATATGTAGGGTGAAATTATTATATATGATATTAATTATGTTATAGGTATATATTAGAATTGGGTTTTAGGAATTTTAAAATTTTAAATTATGAATAGTCAAAATTTGATAATTTGGAAATATTCTTTGTCTTATACATGATCTAACGAACATAATGGAAGGTTTATAAATCATTTTTTAGTTTTATTTCACTCTTGTTTTTAATTATTAAGAAATAATTAATTAATGTTTTAAAAATAATTTAATTTAATTAATTTGCGATTAATTTATTAAAAATAATTTATTAATGTTTTGGGAATAATTATCTGGATGTTGACTGTTGAATGCTCTGACCATAAACCTACAGTTATTTTAGATTTTGGATGTTTAGGGTTTCTAATGGATGCATTGATCTTCAGGACAAACTTATCGAGTTCTTTAGGCCTAATAGTTAGTTTCCTCATACATTACCCGGGAAAAATGTTCAACTTCCCTCTCTATTTTTTCACACATTTGGAGATATACATAGTCAATGAAACATTTTGGAATAACTTTTTGGATCTCAACTGTTGAATTGTCCAACGAGAAACACAAGCTACTTGGGATTTTGGAAGTCAGGAGTTTACAATGGATACTTCTATCATTGAGATAAAGTTGTCGAATTATCTAGGACCAACAATATGCTTTCCTCATAAGTGCAGACTTTCTTTCGCTACTTCCGAATGGCTTATGGTTATTCATATAACATTAAATTTTGTCATATATTCATTTTGCTTCCTTCCCATTAACAAAATAGAAATATATTCAAACCTATTTAATCCAGGGGGTTTGGAAGGTTTGCTTGCAATTTGACACTTTCAAACTTTGCAAAAACATTAGTTTTGTATGGTGTTTCATTTACTAGTTAGAAAAATTCAATTGGAAGATAAAATTTATTGATTAATCATTCAAAAATATCTTTTACTATTCAAATAAAAGATCACAACCCATGAGTGAAAATTATGTGTACTTCAAGTCCACTGGGTTTCTTTATGAGGAAATGATTTAAAAACATTAGAATTTGCCTACATCATTTCTTTAAAACCTAATAATGAGATTGAACGTATTCTAAACATCATAATATAATTTAGAATTTATTGTTAAACTTTATATTAAGCTGACGCCTAGGACGTATATCAACTACATTTATTAATATGGTTGTGCTATTTGAATGTAGAACAATGTAAACTTTGAAACGGGAATTATAAACTCAAAACAGGAACTCTGACCAAAAAACATGAAAAACAGTGCTAAAAACGAAAAGTGTGTATACTGGAATGATGGTTTTTTTTTAGGGTCAATTTTAACACGTTTTAAAAATGGCAGTGAAAACGATTTTTTTGTGCAAAAATTGTGTAGAAAACACTTTGAAAACGAAAAGTGTTGATACTTGAACGATGGTTTTTTTTAGGGTCAATTTTCAACATTTTTAAAAAATGTCAGTAAAACCGAATTTTTATGTGCAAAAAAACAGTTGTTTTTGAGGAAAAAACACACTAATGTTTTTGGTAGAATAACATTTTTCTTTCCTACGTATAGTTTCAACATGTTTTAGTAATGATGATAAAGATAAAATAATGGGATCCGAAACACATTAAAAGTCTATTAGTTTTCATCTATGTTGTTAAACATATAATAACATCACACTAAAGATTGTAAAATTCTAATTGTTTTCAACCATAACATTAAAGGTACAAAAGAAATTGGAAAAATTCAACCATAAAATTAAAAACCATACATTATGTCTCTAATTTATTGTTGCATTGTAGATATTCTAAACAATAAAAATCATCATAATTAAAACATATAATCCAACAACATAAAAATGGCTCATAATTTTTGATTCAACACCATATGGAAATCAAATTTTTTATTTCAAGATACGATGCAAACATCAGTTATATAAACTGTCTTAGACAATTATTCAAAATCACTCATATTTTCTTGCACACCATCAGAATTCACATCTTCAGATGAATGACTAGATGCAGATGAAGACATTCCATATTCTTCTCTTTCATCAACTAGTGCCCCATTTGAGTCCACATGCATGCCCACCATTTTAGGTTTCAAAATTCTTCTAGATCTACGACTCGTTTCAGCAAACTCCCATCTCAACACCGTTCCTTTTGGTAACAACCTTTTCAGAATCTCTATCATCTTGAAGCGAAGAGTTCCTCTCTTTATTAAATTGAAGTCATAAACAAGTATGTCAACATCCTCCAATTTTAAGAGGTCTGTGCGGCGACAATTTATATTTGTACCCTTTTTTTCTCTTTCCACCAAATTTTTTTTTCAACTACCATCTTTGGCTTATATACACCATTGAATGGGTGTGTATTTGTGGCATACCAATGTACTTCAACACCTACAACATCTTCATTTTTTATAAAGACCTTTATAACCTTAGCAACCTAAAATGGATAGCCATTGGGATCTCCATCTGCTAGCACTGCGATCATCCAACCCTCAGACTTAATATCATGTACTGAACCCCTGTAAAGGTCTTCCATGGCTTCACGTTATGCACGAGATATTCTGGAACCAATATACATCTCTCTTTCCTTTGCCTGTGAAGACTTAATAATACCTTGAGATTGTTGTTGTTCGACAATGTTTCTTTCTTCATGTTCATTTAACACATTTTGTGGCTAAATAAATGGATTTTTCAAAGGTATATCTTCATTTGTTGTTCTTGAAATGATATCACTTTGATTATTGAAAAATGACTCCCACCAAACTAAATCAGCAATGTCAAAGTACTCATATGTATATCTAATACATTTTTTAATTTCTTCTAGGAAATCAAAATAATTTATATCTCTATTTTGTCTGCATGCATTATGAACTTCAGAAACTGATTGTAATAACAATATATTTGATGTAAATATTGGATGATCTGGAATGAACTTCAATAATTCCAAACCCAATGATGGTGCCCATTCTGCAGTAGTTGAATACTTCTTGCCCCATATTAGTATTTTCCCTTCATTTTTTTTGATACGAAATTGATGTTGGAAGCTAATGTCATTAAGTTGTTCAATGCATTTCTCCTCACCATGCGATCCCAGAATAAACCTTCATATGTCAACAGTTTCTTCCAACACATCGAAAGTAGGCTCTGGCATGTATGATTTCTTAATACATTCAATTAATGATGGCAATATCCCAACTTCCTTCTCCTCAATGTGATTGAAAAACGACTGAACATCTGATCAATATGGTCATGAGTGTGCCCAACAAGAAGGAAACCAACCTTTACCTTCTGAAAAATTTTCAATTCAACAAGCATGTTTAGATATCCAAAAACAACCTGATTTTTGTTTTCACAGTAAGTGTTGTCCAATTGTAGATACAAAACTTTAGGCAGATTACTAGACCAATGAGAAAGCACATCATGAATTATGGTTATTGTCAAATTTGCATCATTATGAATATTTGGAGCTATGAAGTACACCCTTGGAAACATTTTCCCATTGAAGACCATACAACTGACCAAGTCATACTAAATAAAATTTTCCTACAGTAAATTTTTGGGTATGCAAACAAAATGTGGCAAAAGTGTTTTCTTCTGGTCCATACCATCAATTATCAAACCCAAATATTTATTTGGATTATCATAACACTTCTTTCGATGCTTGTACAACATTTTCCTTTCACTTGTTTGTTGTTCGCGATGCTCTTGAAGTTCTTTGACAATGGAATCTACACAACATAAAAGAAAGTCATTAAGAAATACGTTTTCAGATTTGATGACTATACAATTTTAAAAGTTAAAGTGATGAATGCTTACCTCTTTCTGGCCCTTCACATTTATCCCTTTTTGATTTAAGAGAAGCACATGTACTGCAAATCCCCATCCTTGTCTTCTTAGGAATACAGACATTGTTGAATTATTTCTTTCATACCTTCACAAAATATTGATATGTAATAAATCAACCATGTCCCTCAGCACGTTCTGCATATTCTTTGTATAAGTTGTAGATTTCTCGTCTTGAAAAATTATCTGGAATATGTATTATCTCTCTATTTGGCATACACTCTCCATGCTTTGAAAATAAATCTTTCATCCACGACATTGCAATATTTGTTAATGGCCCAAACTGTCGTTTATGATGTACTTCTGAATAAAATGTGGGATCCTTTTCCAAATTTTCTTAGATTCTTGAGAGACAAAAATTACCTATCGAATGAAACATTTTGAAAGCCTTTCTATAGATAAATAAATACCCAATATGATAATCATAATCTGACAATGTTGATTGCATGCACCCAACTAAATATGAATTTTGCATGCTTTTATTCATTGACAAATATCTCTTGCTTTTCTCTAATGCAAACTTGAAATCTATATGTTTCAAGCAATTTTTTTGACAACATCCACTTGAAATGAGAGCGATGATAGAACTTCTTCTCATCAGATATTCTGTTCTACCCCTTGTATAACTAGAACATCTTGGATTGATATGAAAAGGTATGCTCCTAGTCCTCGATACAATATTTCCTGGCAACATCTCCATCATTGGATCATCGTTTGTATAAATTTTTTTATCATCATTATGAGGAATGTTATCCTCACTATGATCATCTGTGCTTTTGGAATACTGACTTGGAGAATATTCTTCATCTTCCCCTTCTTCATTGCTATTGTCATAGTCCTTAGAATTAGGACTAAATGGAAAATTTGACTCGATGTTTATTGGATATTCTTTCTCATGTGCATTTCCAGTGTTTCTCTCATAGTCCATAGGATTAGAACTACGTCGAAAATGTGACTGTTTACTTACCGAAAATTCTACATCCTGTCCTTTGTCACTATTACTCTCATAGTCCTTAGGATTAGGACTAAGTGCTTCATCCTGTCCTTCCTCATTACCGCTCTCATAGTCCTTAGGATTAGAATTAAGTGGAAATTGTGACTCTTTATTTATTTGAAAATCTTCATCATGTTCTCATCCACTTGAAATGAGAGCGATGATAGAACTTCTTCTCATCAGATATTCTGTTCTACCCCTTGTATAACTAGAACATCTTGGATTGATATGAAAAGGTATGCTCCTAGTCCTTGATACAATATTTCCTGGCAACATCTCCATCATTGGATCATCGTTTGTATAAAATTTTTTATCATCATTATGAGGAATGTTATCCTCACTATGATCATCTGTGCTTTTGGAATACTGACTTGGAGAATATTCTTCATCTTCCCCTTCTTCATTGCTATTGTCATAGTCCTTAGAATTAGGACTAAATGGAAAATTTGACTCGATGTTTATTGGATATTCTTTCTCATGTGCATTTCCAGTGTTTCTCTCATAGTCCATAGGATTAGAACTACGTCGAAAATGTGACTGTTTACTTACCGAAAATTCTACATCCTGTCCTTTGTCACTATTACTCTCATAGTCCTTAGGATTAGGACTAAGTGCTTCATCCTGTCCTTCCTCATTACCGCTCTCATAGTCCTTAGGATTAGAATTAAGTGGAAATTGTGACTCTTTATTTATTTGAAAATCTTCATCATGTTTTCATCATTGCTACTCTCATAGTCCATAGGACTAGGACTAAGTGGACACCATGACACTCTATTCATTTGAAATTCTTCATCATGTTCTTCATAACTGTTGCTTTCATAGTCCATAGGATTAGGACTAAGTGGACAATGTGACACTATTCATTTGAAATTCTTCATCATGCTCTTCATCACTGTTGCTCTCATAGTCCATAGGATTAGGACTAAGTGGACACCATGACACTTCATTCTTTTGAAATTCATTATGTTCTTCATCACTACTGCTTTCATAGTCCACAAGATTAGGACTAAGTGAACATTATGACACTCTATTCAGTTGAAATTCTTCATCATGCTCTTCATCATTGTTTCTCTCATATTCCATAGGATTAGGACTACGTGGACACTGTGACACTCCATTCTTTTGAAATTCTTCATCATGCTCTTCATCACTATTGCTATCATATTCCATAGGATTAGGACTAAGTGGACACTTTAACACTCCATTCTTTTGAAATTCTTCATCATGATCTTCATCATGATCTTCATCATTGTTGCTCTCATAGTCCATAGGATTAGGACTAAGTGGACACCGTGGCACTCCATTCTTTTGAAATCCATCTTCATGCTCTTCATCACTACTACTCTCATAGTCCATAGGATTAGGAATAAGTGGACACCATCACACTCCATTCTTTTGAAATTCTTCATCATGCTCTTCATCACTATTTCTTTCATAATCCATAGGATTAAGACTAAGTGGAAATCGTGACTCTTTATTTATTTGAAATTATTCATCCCATCTTTCATCAATGCTACTCTCATAGTCCTTAGGATTAGGACTAAGTGGAATAATTGACTCTCTATTCATAGTGGAAGAATATCTGTTATATTCATCAATATGAATAGAGTTGTTACACGACGAAGATGTTGATGCTTCAAAAAGCGAAACTTCACTATTAGAAGAATCCATGCCTTTCAAACAGAAGAGGTTGAATGATACAAATGCAGACTCTCCTAATGATAATATATAGCTTAAAGAATGAAAATTTCCCTTCGAAAATTTTGTTTCATGTATTTTCCTCCATTATTTTATTCTAAAATTTATTGAAAAACTTTAACTAAAATTTTCTTATGAAATACATCTTTTAAATTAAAATTGTAAACTAAATCTTTTACCGAAATTAATTTATTACTTAAACTCTATAATATTTACTAGACAACTGAATGTTTTCTTAACTTTTTATTATACCTTATAAAACAAATTAATCCCACATTCACCGTGTTGTAAAACAATTCCGTAATGTTCACTTTATCATAGTTTCCTATATCGCCATAATAAAATTTACATGTTAAAATTTATAAAAACAAATTAATCCCACATTAACCGTACGGTAAAACAATTTCGTAATTTCTCCTATATAATAAATTTCATTATCACTATTCCTCACATGACATCAAGGTTTTCTGAGGTTCATTAAAAGACTTGGAGCGAATTTGTGGAGCAGTTACATTGCTATCAACAACATATTCAACGGAGGATTATCGCATTTGAAAGGTTAGTTAATTTTTTTGTTGTGCAAATTTTAAAATTAAATAAGTTTAATGATTTTTTTTTTTTAGAAATTAAAAATTTCAATGATACACATTTACCCACTACGTCCGCAATGGGTGTGGTGGGTCCGATCATGATCCTGGCGGCCCAACAGGCTCGTGGGTGAGGGGCAGGGGGGCTGGTTGCCCAATACCTTGCCCCACCCCAGTGGCCCAACAGCTGGGGCAGCGGGTCGTTGAGTCTTCGGGGTGGGGTGATAGGGCACTGTGTTTTCTAAATTTCTTATTATTATTTTAAATTTTTATGTTTTACAAAATTAATTATCATTTATCTTTTTGTTTGTTAATTTAAGCTATTATTTTTTTGTAATTTACTGATTTATATATGTGTCTTTTTTTTTCTTCAGAAAATTTGCATAAAAGAAGATTTCTGTGAAGCTTTTTGGACCAAAGACTGTTAAAGGTGGATCTTCAAAAAACATTGTTGAACGAACCAAACTTGAGCTGATAGTTACAAATATTTCAAGTGCTTCAAACAATAAGAAGATGATTTCATACTGGAAGAAATCAAAACAAGTGAAACTTCCAACAAATGTCCAGTATGTGAAAGAAAGAGAAAGAGAAGATGTGCAAATATATTTATATTTTGATATACCTAACGATAATGGAATTTGTGAGGTGCTCGAAAAGATCATAGACATGTGTGTACCGGACAGTGAAGTTGTTTACATACTTACAAAACCGCCCAAGTCACATGAAAGGATTAAAAATCAGTTATTATATTCATTGTATGACACGAGAGAGGTACTTACAAAGTTTTGTAAATAAATCGTAAATGAGATGACACAAAATATCATAAGTATTGTTATTTATATTTGTGTTTTGCGTTATTGTAACTATCTCATTATAGTTTTATAACTTAGTTTTTATTGACATATGATATTTTGTTTGGCAGAATTTTGTTGAAAGTGTTTCAATTATGTTGGGAGGCATTCATTTCATAGAGCATGATATTATGAAAGTTGTCAGCAATTTCTACTCAGTGTCAGAAGAAGATATGGAAAACAAGCAAAAGATATTAATTCATGATGCTGCAAAACTACATCCAAGGGATTAGAAAAAAATGCCTCTAGTGGATAAATCTAGCAAAGGAAGATAGGTTACTTTTGAAGATGAGGAAGTTGAAACTGACACTGAAGAATATGTTGCCGTTACTGAGGATGACATTGCAACTGATATTAGAAAGGAGAGAAGTCATAAAATACCAAAAGTAACAATGCCCAAGAATAAATATGTTCTAGTTAATGATGAGAATGTTATGAGGAAGAAAAGTAAAGTTGAACATTCTCAAGTAGTCATTACCAACAGTGAAGATCCTAGTGAAACTTCAAAAGAAATCAGAGAAATCATTACACCAGGAGCTGATTTAGAGGATGGCATTATTAAAACAAAACAAAATGCCATTCGTCAAAACTTAACAAAGAGAAACTTAATTGAGGGTGGTTGTACATTTCAACTTAATGTGAGACAAATCTATAAGGCAAGTGAAGGATAATGTAAATATCAAATCAGAAAGCCACACCACTTGCATGTTCACAACTTGAAGACATTGATGAGGTACAATCCATATGCTAATGTTGTTAATTATGTGCTTCTTGTTGATCAAGTTCAAGTTCTCAACAAGGAAGCATTTGATAAGTCAAAATGTTTTGAATAAAATGATTATGTGTTTGGAGGGAACCATTTTGTAGAACATCAAAGACAATTGATGGAGGAATATCCCAATAACCCATGTTTTGAAACAATGAAATGTATCATTTATGTTGGTTTATCAAATACAGAAGCAAAGTTAGTGGCATGGGATCATAATTCAGATAATGAATATAGGATGTCTATGACTTTCATCAAAATGTTTAGATTTATTCATAGTGAATTTGAAGAAAAATGTGGTGGGGATAAGTTAAATGTTACTGTAGATTTTCGAAAGGAATGTTGTATGGAAATAGGCTATCAAATTGAGGAGAAAATCAATTCAAAAGGCGGCAAAGTAAATACTGATTTATTTAGAGGTATTGATAACATTTTCTACTTGGCATTTAGAACTAGAGAGATATGGGAATTGATTAATGAGATTTTTAGCATGTGGGAGAACATTGGAATTAAAAACTAGAAGGCCAAAATGTCTAAACCATTGATATGTAGCAACAATAAATCAGGTCCTGAAATGAAGCAGCTTCCAGAAGATATGACTATCACACCTTGGAGAGCTTTGCAAGGAGTGAAGGAAGAAAAACTTGTCAAAGCAATATTATCTCGTGTGACGTCAGGGGAATTATCATTGGAGGAAATGTTTGACTAATTTCAAAAGTAAGTTTGTTGAACTATTTTTTACTTATTTCTAGATTACAATTTTCTTTTAAATATAACATATTGTTCTTGGTAGTATTTGTTATACATATCATTATATTAACTTTTTTTACTTTAGCTATGCAGTCACAAAGTTTACATGAAAATACAAGAACAAATGGTTAAATTGTTGAATGAAGATAGTTGGGATGATGTTGTATGCAACTATCCAGATTTATGTTCTACATCAACATTAAAAAAAATTCTATCTTGCATTTAAAAAGGTATGTTGATTTATACATTCATTTTTATTCATCTGTATATTGTTTTTATTTTAAAACTTATACATATATTTGTTTATTTTATTAAAATGCGGAATGATGCAAATGGAGCACCAAATAGTTTCAAAACCTTTATTGAAAAAATTAAGATCGAAAGATTGAAGAAGCAACGTCTTAGGAATGTTGAACTTGATCCAACTCTTACTCATTTCATTTAGAATGGGCTTGACACTATTCAATATCAAGTAATACAAGGCGACTGTCAATACATTGCTAAACTCATACCTAAAAGGGATTATGCCCTAGTTATTGCAGATATTCCCCATGGTTTCAATATCCCAAACATTGACTATGATAGTGACCTTTATACTTATCAAGCTCTTAGTAAAGTGGTTGCGGGATTTCTAGAAGTCACATCATCACCATTATGGAGATTTGTGACATTTCATTCAGACACACAATTGGTAATGTTATTTTCAAGTTGGTAGGTCCCTATACTACTAGTCTAACCCCTTATTGTTATTAGTACAACCCCCTTATTATATTGTTGTGCCCATGTAGTCCCCATATTGTTATTATTGTGCCCCATAGAAGCCCACTATTGTTATTATTGTGCCAATACATTATTATTGTTATGTTGGCTCTGATTATATTATGACCCCTTAGACCCCTACATATAGTGATTATTATTATTTTTTTGAGATGGGAATCATTAAAAAAAAAAAAAAAAAAGAACCAAACTATTATTTAACCATTTTTAGTAAAATTTTTCCTATAAAAATTGTGATTTTCACATGTTATTTCTAGCAAATAATTATAAAAAATTATCAAAATGTGTAACTTTTTAGCTATATTTGTGTTCAAAATGGTTATTTTTATGTTAATTGTTAAAAATTATTGTTTTTTAGAGACAATTATTTCATGTGCATTGAAAAATTAATTAACGATGTATAAATATGTAGAATATTGAAACTTCAAAATATCGACCTTCTTCTTTAAATATGCAAAACAATAAAAACCTCACTACAAAAAAAAAAAAAACAAGAAAATATGAAGAAGAAGACCACTTCAAAAATTGTTAAATTTAGAAAATAATTATTTACATTTCATACATTAGAAAATTTAAAGTCAAAAAACAGGTCTTTAAAAAAAGGGCATGATGCAGAATCACCACTTTTTTAAATCAGCATGCAAATCACTAACATTCTAAAACGTAATGTACATTAAAAATTCAAAGTGCCAAAAACTATGCTCTAAAAAGCTGTGTTCTGCATCGCCCCTTTTCAAAATCGGGTCACTTTTTTGCTATCTCTACTAAATGGGTAACAATATCAATTCTTGTTTCAAAGTTTACATTGTTGTAGGCTCGTGATAATTATTTTGTTTGTAAGCTTGAATTGGAATATTTAATATTAATTGAATATTTTTTTGTCATTGCTTTTTCATTTTTCCATTTGTTGGCAAATTTTAGATAGAATGGTGGTGAATGAAGGGGTGGGCAACCTAGTTGTCTACTTTTCTATGCATGGGAAAAACTATTTTGAGATTATCGATATGTTTTGTCTTAAATATTTAAAATATATATTTTTTATTATTTTATGTGAACCTTGTTGATTTTTAAGTAGCTTAGGAGGTACTCCAAACCCTAGGGTTTAGGGTTTGGAGGGAAAAGTGCCACAAGAGTCACTTGTGGGCTTGGAACCCAAGGTTGGGGTTTTGCACCCATCCTATTTTGGGCCAAAACCATGAGCACATTTTGATATGTGATGGATGAGGATGATAGCTCTCATCGAGATGAATCTAACGCAATGAAGATCACCCGATTCTGAGTCATACAAATGGAGATATTAATTTTTGAAGTTATGGAGTGGGTTTGCATCATATGTGTCAAGGTTAGCTTAAGTTAAATAAGTCGCTTGAGAGTTGAACAAGCTCATAGAGGACATTTTGAGAAGCCCTTCTTATGTGTATATATACAAGGTGATGGAGGAAACTTAAAGACATCCATTTGTGAAACACATCACAAGATAAAAGCTCATTAGAGAGAGAGAATACTTTTGTTCTAGGCCGCAACAAGGAAGGCAGACCAATGAGGGTTTGAAGGGTTGTTTTGAGGCCATTTTAGGAGGACCCAGTTGTTGGAAGGAGGGTCGAGGAGTTGGGCTAGAAGGTCAAGGAAGGAAGGTCTGTTTGAGGGTTTGGTTGAGGGTGGATAGTCCTCAAAAGAGGTTGTCGTAGGCATATTCAAGGTTTCTATAGGATGTCTTTGTAAAAAAGGGAGGGTCGAATTTTTTTTAAGGACAATAACTACCCAGATTTGTAGCATAGAGGGATAAACTCCCAATAAAGGATACCAACAGCAGTGGAGAGAATTTTTGGGCTAGAGATTAGGGATGGAAGGGATTGTTGTCTTGCCCTAACTATACTGGAGTCAAAAACAAAAGGACAAGCCTCAAACAATGAGCATAGGTATGTATTTTGGTGTATTTGTGTAGGAGTTGGATCCAATTTTTGGATCAGATTTGGATATTGTTTATATGCAGTCAGTGGGATTCATGATTTGAAGGTGAATTGGGTGATTGATAGCCTCAACAAGGTGCATATCTCACAGTGAAGTATTGGGAGCCATTGGTCTGGTGGAGGGTAGTGTGTTGACTACCTAAAGTATCCCTAGACAAGAAATCTTGAAGTGACAAAGACAACTGAATATTGGATGAAGTTTGGTGCCTAATGTGAAACACTTTGATGGAAAAAAGTGACAACTAGATTGGCATAGTGGAGCTTAGGGATTGGTCAACCTAGAGCATAGATTGGATCAGCTCGTGTACATGCAGCAGAAGTGACTTACAATAGTGTTAGGTGGCAGCCCTCCTGGAGTCTCTATGTGTTTTCCTTTGAAGGACTAAGGGGAAACTAGCTCACTACAACAAAACCAACAATTTGCACAAAATTTAGCACCATATTTTAGTGCATTTTTTTACAATTGGGATGAGAAACCTAGTGCTACATCTGACTCTATTGTACAATTTTTAAAGCGCCCATTTTTGCACCTAATTTTGCATCCATTTTCACACTAGATTTTGCATCATTGTTTGTGTCAAATTTTACACCAAGATTTGCATCTGATTTCATGATAGGTTTTGCTTCTAGTTTTGTGCCATTTTTTTCATCTATTTTTCATCATTTTTTTCTTCCTATTTTGTGTCATTCTTTGCTTCCATTTTTGCGTCATCATTTGCATCAAGTTTACACTATTTTTTTCATCCAATTTAGCGTCATTTTTTGCATTCATTTTGTGTCGATTTTGCATCTAGTCTTACGCCAGGTTTTGCATCGAGTTTTGCACTCGCTTTGGTGCTTATATTTGCACCATATGTTGAATTTGATTTAGCACCAAATTTTGCATCCATTTTTGTGCCCATTTTTGCATCTTTTTTTGGACCATTTTTTACGTCCACTTTTATATTTGATTTGTCTCCCTTTTTCGCATCCCATTTTGCACCATATTTTGCATCATTTGCTACATCCAATTTTGCATCATTTTTAACACCACTTCTTACATCTAATTTTACATCCTTTTGAGCATCCAAATTTGCATCTATATTTGCATCCTATGTTAAGCCATGTGTTGTGTTCACCTTTACATCCCATTTTGTGTCTAATGTTACATTCTATTTTGAGCCATTTTTAGATCCACTTTTGCATTTGTTTTTGCACTAAGTTTTGCATCACTTTTTGCATCTAACATTACATCTCAATTCACATCCAATTTTGAGATATTTTTATGCCCATTTTTGCACCGTTTTTGTGTCTACTTATGTGTCCAATGCTGTACCATTATTAATGTCCACTTTTTCATCCAATTTTGCATCATTTTTGGTGTCTAATTCTACATCATTTTCGCCATCCAAATTTGCATCATTTTTCAGCTTGATTTTGTGTCCACATTTGCATCTCATTTTGTGTCTAAGTTTGAGTCTGAATTCACATCTGATTATGCATAATTTTTGGCATCCAATATGGCATCCTTGGTTTCACCCTTTTTCTAGCCCCATTGTGCATCCTGTTTTATGTCTTTTCTTACATTTTTTTTTTCCTTTTTTGCACCCAAGTTTGCATGCCAAATTTACACTATTCTTTGCATCATCATTTGGCATATTAATTTGCATAAGTTTTTTCTTCTTTTTAGCACCCAACATGGCATCCCCTTTTGCATCCTATTTTACATCTAGTTGTCTATCCTTTTCTATCCTTTTTTGCATCTAGTTTGGTGTCTATTTTTTCGTCCTTGTGATTGTCACCATTCCCTATGAATATTAAGGCACGATGGAATCGAACTACCAACCACCTGCTTGTAAAGCAAGTGCTCTTCCATTGAGCTATCACCCTTCAAAGACTTAGACCTTGAAACTTTATAAATTCTGAATTTTGAAAACTTTAATTAAATTATAAAAGTTTCTAAAGTCTTGTAGGTTCCATTGCCTCGGTGAGCACAAACAATCATCAAATAGATGTGTTGTAGCTGCTACAACCACCCTCTAAAATTTTTCCTCGCATGCAAATTTCGGACCCTAACTTGGATCCTGTGATCAATCGTTCCTTGGTCACTTGTTGGTAAAATGATGATCTCAAGCTCCCGTCCTTGATATTAAGAGTTGTCCATGTTCTCATCTTTATGCAGCATGTGTCATCTTTGGGCATAGGGATTGTTGTTTGTCATGCAAAGGGGATGTTGTTTTGCTTCAAGGGAAAGCATGCACGCATGAGTTGTTATCATCACATAGACATGTTTCACACTCACTTCATGCACTCTTGTCATGAAGGTTGTTGCATCAAGTAGAGTATGTTTTATGCATTTTAGATGGTCTACGTTGTATCACTAAGTGTTCGTGTGTAATCATAGTCTAGTCCTATCACTGTTTACATATGTGTCATTGATCTCACACTTAGCCATTTCCCGAGCAAACTAGCCTCATCCAGCTTCCCAGAACTATGCACTTTACTTCGCAACCCTCGAGCTTTCTCCCTTGCCCACTGGAAATGCATAGTGCATAGAGACCCCAGCCTCCCTTGGCATCCAAAACTACGCAGTGGTTTCCCCCAGTGTCCCCCCCCCATACGGAACCCACTGTCTTAAAAAATTGCGCAGTATTCTCCCTCAGCTGCTCAGTCTGCCTTGCAACCCGAAACTGCATAGGTGTGTCCTCCTGGAACCCATCCCGCAGTAGTGCCTTGCATCCAGAAATTGTGCAGTATTGCCTCTTAGTTTCCCAAGTTGCACTGCACTCAAAAACTATGCAGAGTGGTCCTCTTAGAACCCCATCCCACAGCAATGTCTTGTGCCTCAAAATTGCGCAGATGGGCCTCCGATGGCCTCATCCCGACAACATTCACTACCCACTGAAATTGTGTTGATCTACCTCTCAGTAACTACAGGAAAAGGTGACATGCTGAGATCACCCGCAAGGAGTTGAGGAGAAGGACCAGGAGACCAAGTGATGGGAAAAGATCAGGATCGTTTGCAAACTCTGTCGGATGCATGATCATCTTAAGGGTAAGTATGGTAAGTAAACAACACCTTTCAAAGTACACCTCCTAGTTGAGTTCGCAAGACTGCTTGTCATTGTCATATCATCCTGTCTTCAGTAACATGCATGTGTGCAAACACAAAAAAGTCATTTCATGTATTCCCTCTACATGTCTTGCTCCCTTTTCACTTGTTTGACCAATTGTTGTCTTTAGCATGTTGATTGGTATGTCATGCTTGCGACCTTGTTCTGGTGATGTTGAAGGTTTGTCTTTGTGTGTATGAGTTGTGTCCTCTATGTGATCATCTATTGCAGTCACACACGAAGTTGTAAACAATGTCACATAAGTGTTGTCATGTTCGTTCAATGCTCTATCTCAAGTGTCCCACTTGCTCAATCTTTAGATAGTCACACTGAGACATGTTGTCTTGTTGGTTTGAGGTGTCTTGTCGTCAAGTCATGTTGAGTGTATGTTCACAAGGTCATGTATACACAAGTTTAATCGCTCACACACTTAGCCATTTTTTCTAAAAATTGGTAGACCGGACCACCCTCCATTAGCTGAACCTCCACTGAACTGCACTGCGCAGTCTCAGCCCTCAGTGACCAAGCACTATTGCCCAGAACTGCGCAGAGCTTAAGGCTGCCCTCTAGGCAGTCTGCACTGCGCAATTCTGGAATCAACCTCGCTGACTGTCACCCAGACCAACGCAAAAGTTTCCCAATAAGCCATATCAATATGCACTCCCCACAAGCCTATCCATCAAGCCTCCCGCTGCTCAACCAGAGAATTTGACTTGAGTAGTGACCCAAGGCTTCACTCATCTCCAAAATTGTGAAGAAGTTGTTCAGCCTACCTACCTGCAATGCCTGAAGAAACTGCGCAAACATGAGGGACATGCACTCACTTCCTGTCACTGCACTGTCTTGGGAAATTGTACAGTTTTTCCAAGCAATCCCCTTGCTGACCTGTCCTCCACTCCTCCTGAAAAATGTGCAGATTTCATTGACAGTTCACCTCCTTCCTGACACTATGCTCAGCCTAGAAATTGCGCAGTCATGTCTTTCTTGAATTCCTCCCAGAACTGTGTAGTTATGACCAGCAGGTTTTCATAGCCCGATCCTGCCCTCCTCTCGAAAAATGAGCAGTTTTCATAGCTAGTGATCCCTACTACTCGCATTGCCTTCCCAGGAAAAACTATGCAATTTTGCCTCCCAGCTGATCCATATCTCACAGATGTCACTGTTGTCCCAAACTGTTCATCCCAACCTCCCAGTGACCTCTGTGCATTTTTTCCCGATAGTGTCCCGGAGCCTCGCATCCTGACCTGACATGTGCTATGCGCTGTTTCAAGGCCTTTTCCTCTCTCCTGGTCACCTGCACCCAGAAACGAAAGACAATGCATCATGGTAGATTAGGGTATTTCTACATTTTATGTCATCTCATCATGAGTGATTGCAGAAACATGTACATGGATGAGACATGGTGCAACGACGAATGGGATGAACAAGGAGCACATGCTAGAAGACTTTCTCACGGTTGGACAAACACATGAAGCATACCAAGTAGCAAGCGAAGGAGACACATGCACATGCATGAACCATCAAGTGAACACCAAGACCATTGAAGACTCCACGCACTTTGCCATGCAGAGGTGAAGCTATGGTACACCACGAGCACACTCATCACTCAGCAGCACAACAACTCGACACGAATAACATAGTTAGCATGTGCATACCAGTAGTGTCATGTCGAGTTGTGTCATGAGTCGCCTCGGCCACATCACTACTTTGGGTCATACTTGTGTAATCAATGTAATGTAATGTGGAAGTCCAAGAGACCCACGGATGAATTTAAAGAGTTGTGTAAGTCGAATAATCATGAGGGAAGTTGAAGAGTCACAAGGGCTAGTTTCACCCTTGGCTATATATACCCCTCATTTGTACATGCATAGGAATTTTCACACTTCCTCCTCCCACATAGCCTTGAGAGTCTGTAGTCTTTTCTTTGAGGAGCGAGTGGTGGCTCCAACGCTCCACTACTGGTGCTAGTGATATATGGTGTATGAATGTGTCTTGGAAATTTCGCTTAATTCAGAAGCCTGTCATAGGCTAGCACGTTTTCACACATGTATTGTATTCGTTTGTAAGACTATTGTTTGGACGCTTGTAATGCATGTTTCTTTAACTTGTACTAAGATAGTTGAACTATTTCGGTTTTTTTAGTGCATATGCTGTTGGAAATGTGTTGTATTAGTTGTTATCATTATCTCACCCGTGTGGACTACTCCGTCGGACACTAGACAAACTCATTCTTGTAAACTTGTTATAACGGCCGTCGTACTTATGTGGACTACTCCGCTGGATGTTATATGTGCTATCTTTTCACTTTTGTGTAGGTGACTGTCGCATCCGTGTGTACTACTCCACCAAAAGCTAAGCAGATCCTGTTGTGTGGTGTGTCTCTACTTGAGTTGAGACTACTCCCTTTAGACTTGAGACTCACTCTCACCCTCCCCCTCTGCAGTGAAATAAATTTGACACAAGTGACACTAAGCACTCACCATGCATACGAACCTTGTTGTTTGAAGACCAAGTATATCACTCTCATGTGCTAACAAGCAAGAGCTAAGGCATATCTTTAAGATAATAGAAACTGGGACATCGTACCGGATGGGACTCCTACACCAAAAGGTGTGAGGTCTAGTTGGGATTTCATACAAGGGAGATCCCCTGAATGTTGGCGGTTCCAACATTGTCAACATTTCTAGCACTAGAAGGAGGGCCAGATGACAAGTTGAGCCTGTTGCATTTGATTCAAATCTCTTATCAAAATGGATCATACACAAATCATGCTCCCGATTTGTTTCTCCCATTCCTCCCTTAATAAACTATCACTCATCGATGAGCTTCTCGATCACTTATCCTTGTTAAAGTTTGATGGTGAAGACAACATATTCGTAACCATGCACATTTCTGATTTTCTTCATTTCTGTGAATCTCATGAAATAGATAATGAAGAGCTTGTTTGCATACTTTTCTTCCTCACCCTTGAAGGTCATGCTAATTGGTGGTTTCATATCCTACCACCTGCTTCCATCCATTACCTTCTTACTCTCCTCAAGGAGCTCCATCAAGCATTTGATAAGTATAACCACCAAGATGTCTATGAAATATTCTCTCGTTTAAGAATGAAGAATGGCGAATCAATTGAGGACTTTGCTACCCGCTTTCTTCACCTCTGTCACGAAATTCCTGAACATTTTTTGGACCTTGACTTCATGATCCAAGAGTTGAAATGCTTGGTTCATGTTTCCCGACACGGTGAACCTCCTGATTTCCCTTCTTCCTTGACTCTTGTGGATCATGAGGCCCCTCAATTTGTAGAGGAGGATCCCAACACCTTGTTTGTTCCTTGTCCTCCCCCCTTTCCGATCTCGAAGTGAGTGCCCCCTCGCAGCGATTACAAATTTGAGAAATATGTGTAGAGGGTGCCCCCTCGCTATAGTCGCAAAGTTGAGAAATCTGCGCAAAGGGCACCCCCTTGCAACAGTCACAAAGCTGAGAAATCTGTGTAACATGTTCCCAACCCATCTTGTTGGGTCCCTATAATACTAGTGATTACCCCATTACTATTGTAGTTATACCCCTTATTTATATTGTTGTGCCCCTATTACCCCCATATTGTTATTTATGTGCCCCATAGAATCCCTCTATTGTTATTTTTGTGGCTTTATATTATTATTGTTAGGTCGGCTGGATTATATTGTGACTCCTTAGACTCCTATATATAGAAAGGAGGTTTTGTCATTTGTATCATCCAAGAATTGTTCATTTATGTAATGTAAAGGAGGTTGCCCCCTCGAAGAGGCTGAATTCTAAGGCGTTGATCTATCTTTTCTATCTTTTCTTGAGCTGGTTTCATAACATTTGGTATCAGAGCTTTGGATTCTAGGGTTTCGCTGCTCCAAACAGGTCATCGTGGCATTTTCGCTATAAATTTATTTTCTGTGACGTTTCAAAAGTCACAAAAAAACCCATTTGAGAAGAAATCGCGCTGAACCTTGGTTCCGAATTTCAGAGCTTTTAGCGCGATATTTGCGGAGATATGATCTGAGGAAGTTCGTCTTTTTGTAGACTTCTGAATTACATTCAAAACAGGTGACCTGACGAAAATCGTCATAACTTTCTCTCTGGGGATCGGATTGAAATTTCGTAAGAAGGTACAGAAAGAGGACGGACTGTAGTTTCTTGTATGTGTGTTTCAGATTCAAAGGTTGAAACAGTGACTCGTGGCACGTAGTACAATTTCGCTCTACTGAACCAGTCTAAAAGCAAGTCACTGTGGGAGATTTCACATAAATCTTCCTTGGAGAATCCAATTTGGCTCAGACTTGTGGCATTGGAAAGAGGACGTAGAAGGCTACTACAGGTAGCAATTTCAGAACTGGATGATCCGAAATTACAAAGATACATCAGATTCAATATCAGGCTTCTATAAAGTGAAAAAAGGTGTGTAGTTTTTTTTTAAATTTTTTTGTAAGCTTGGTTTAACGGAATTCAAAGGGCATAGTAAAGCATTATTATCGGTAACTGATGCCCCGAGGAAAGAAAATGAAAATACCTAGTAAGGAACTTGAAAGCTCTAGCATGACTCATGAAGAAGAGGAAGAAATGCTACATGATATATCAAAATTACAAGAACAAGTGCAACAAATGTCACGCTCACAAAAGCTAACAGAAGCTAAGATAAGTGGCGTGGAATCTAAGATAAATGGCGTGGAATCTAAGATAAAGGGCATGGAAGCTAAGATGGATGATTCAAAGACAGATTTGAAGAGAGACATGGCAGATTTGAAGATAGATTTGAAGACAGACATGAAAGAATTGAAGAAGTTGCTACAAGAAAGGGTCACTAATGGTGAAAAGGTAGTAAAGGAAACTCATGATGAGAACAAAAGAAATGTTAATCATGATTCCATAGACGCTAATGTTGGATCGAAGAATCACCATATTCCAAAAATCAATATGAGGAAGTTTGATGGCAAGGATCTCGCTACATGGATATTACAGATGGAGCAATTCTTCGATCTCAATAATGTGCAAAACACACAAAAGGTATGTATGGCAACTGTATATTTGGAACCAAATCAGTTTGTATGGTATCAATGGCTTTGCTCTCGTAAACAATTTATCACTTGGGCAATTTTTACGGAAGAATTGATAGCACATTATGAAGATACAAAAAGCAACACTTTTTTTAGCCAATTGATAAGTCTCAAACAAAAGGGTTCAGTAATGGAGCACATTGAGGAGTTCCAAAAATTGAACATAAGGGTAAAAGATATTCCAGAGGAGCATAGGATTGATGTGTTCATAGGGTCTTTAAAGGATAATATCCAACATGATGTTCGCCTTTGGGAACCTGATTCATTAGAGAAGGCATTCAGGTTAGCAAGAAAAATGGAAAGCAAAATTATGGCAACCAGGAAGCATACCACTCACAACTATAAAGACGGAAGTGTTGTTGCCCCTAGTCTTCCACAACCTATAAGGTTGACACCACAACAATTGGAAGAAAAAAGAGCAAAAGGGCTTTGTTACAGTTGTGATAGCAAATACACTAAAGGTCATAAGTGTGCTGAGAAGAAATTATTCTACATAGATTGTGAAGAGGAAGAAGAAAAGGAGCAAGAAAGGTCAAAAGAAGAAGATATACTCCAGGAACAAAGCCTAGATGAAGAAAAAATAAATCCGACCATATCTTGTAATGCATTGGCGGGAATTACCACTCCTCAAACCATCAAGATAGAAGGACAAATCAAGAAGAAAAAGGTAATAGTGTTGATTGATTCAGGAAGCACCCACAATTTTATTCATTGTAGGGTAGCAAAAGAATTGAATTGCTTCCTATATCCAGCACCAGAGTGTCAAGTGATGATTGCAAATGGAGGAACAATAAATTGCTCTGGAAAGTGCCATAATATCAAGCTATCCATGGGAGAATATGTATTGACTAGCCCAATGCTTTCCATTCCAATGGGAGGTGCGGATGTTGTACTAGGAGTCCAATGGCTACAATCCTTGGGTACAATAGCTTTTAATTTTCAAGAACTTTTCATCAAATTTTCTACGGAAGGAAAGGAAGTTGAATTAAGGGGTATTGCAGGGAAACCAGGAAAGATAATCAGCTCTCATGGTATGACAAAGCTTCTAAAAAAGGAGCAAAGAGGTGTAATTGCACAATTATGCTCCCTAGATGTTTCCACATTGGAATCATCTATTTCTCCAGATCTCCAAAAAGTCCTGGACAATCATTCCAAGGTATTTGAGACTCCCAAGGGTCTCCCACCTATGCGTGATCATGATCATGCTATTCATCTGATTCCAGGAAGTGTTCCTCCAAACATCAGGCCGTACAGATATCCCTATGTCCAAAAAAGTGAAATTGAACGTATGGTTGCAGAAATGCTAGAGGCTGGTATAATTCAACCGAGTCAAAGTTCTTTCTCAGCTCCAGTAGTATTGGTGCACAAGAAGGATGGATCATGGCGCATGTGTCCAGATTATAGGGAGCTCAACAAGCTCACTATTAAAGATAAGTTCCCCATTCCTGTTATTGATGAATTACTGGATGAATTGCATGGATCAATTTACTTCACCAAGTTGGATCTTCGTTCGGGATATCATCAAATCAGAATGAAGATTGAAGACATTCCGAAAATGGCATTTAGAACTCATGAGGGTCATTATGAATTTTTGGTCATGCCTTTTTGCCTTACCAATGCACCTTCAACATTTCAAGGTTTGATGAATTCAATTTTCAAACCATTCCTTAGAAAATTTGTGTTAGTATTTTTTGATGATATACTAATCTACAGCAAGTCTTGGAAGGATCATGTTGAACATGTTGACAGGGTGCTACAACTATTGGAGGAGAAACAATTATATGCAAAAAGATCCAAATTTTTCTTTGGAGTCCAGGAGGTGGAATATTTGGGTCATATTGTATCTCATGAAGGAGTTAAGGTAGACCCTAGCAAAATTAAAGCCATTAAGGAATGGAAAATCCCCACATCCATAAAGCATCTGCGAGGATTTCATGGGTTGACAGGGTATTATCGCAAGTTTGTTAAGAATTATGGGAGAATAGCAGCACCTCTAACAACATTATTGAAGAAAGATTCATTTTCATGGACTCCGGAAGCAACAAAGGCCTTTGAACATCTTAAAGAGGCAATGTGCCAAGCACCGGTCTTAGCTACACCGGACTTCACAAAAACCTTTATTGTGGAATGTGATGCTTCAGGAAATGGAATTGGTGTTGTTCTAATGCAAGATGAAAGACCCATTGCTTTTGAAAGTCGTCCAATCAAGGGAAAGTTTTTAAGCAAAGCTATTTATGAGAAGGAAATGTTGGCAATACTCCATGCACTTAAGAAATGGCGACCCTACCTAATGGGAAGACACTTCAAGGTAAAAACGGATCATGATAGCCTTAAATACTTTTTAGAACAAAGATTATCCTCTGAAGAGCAACAAAAGTGGGTCACAAAGATGTTGGGTTATGACTTTGAAATCATCTACAAAAAAGGGAAGCAAAATGTGGTGGCAGATGCACTCTCAAGAAAGGATGAGGATGTGGAAGCATTGTTGTGTGCCATTTCTATTATCCAACCAGATTGGATAAACGAAGCAAGGGAGGAATGGAAGAATGACGAAGAAGTGTGGGCACTTATTCGAAAGCTACAACAAGATTCCAGTACTTCTGATACATTTAGCTGGAAAAATGATTCGTTATGGTACAAAGATCGCTTATACCTCTGTAAGAATTCCCAGCTAAAACAAAAGATTCTTATGGAATTGCACACTTCTCCCTTAGGAGGGCACTCAGGATTTTTAAAAACTTACCACAGGGTTAAGAAGGAATTTTTTTGGGATGGCCTTAAATCAGATATTCAAAATTTTGTGGCGGAATGTTTGGTTTGCCAGCAAAATAAAGTTGAAACAATTAAGACACCGGGTCTATTACAACCTTTATCCATTCCAAGCCAACGTTGGGAGGAGGTTTCAATGGATTTTATCACAGGTTTACCCAAGTCTGAGGGAAAGAGTGTCATCATGGTGGTAGTTGACAGACTTACCAAGTATGCACACTTTTGTGCATTATCACATCCATTTAAAGCCAGTACAGTTTCTACTGCATTTATGGAAACAGTTCAAAAGCTACATGGAAACCCAAAGATTATTGTAAGTGACAGAGATCCCATTTTCACTGGAAATTTTTGGACAGAATTATTTTCTTGTCTTGGTACTCAGTTAGCTCATAGCTCATCTTATCATCCTCAATCTGATGGGAAAACTGAGATAGTAAACAAATGTTTGGAAGGATATCTTCGTTGCTTTGTATCTGATAAACAGACACAATGGGTCAAATGGTTGCCTCTGGCTGAATGGTGGTATAACACTTCCTTCCATACAACAACAAAAATGACCCCATTTATGGCACTTTATGGGTATCAACCACCATCCATCACATCATATTTAAGAGAAAATTCTAAGGTTCAGGCAGTGGAACATCACATCGAACATCAACAACAAGTCCTCCAACTCTTAAAGGATAACCTCGTGTTGGCACAAAATAGAATGAAACAACAGGCAGATCAACATCGCAGTGAAAGAAGTTTTGATGTAGGTGATTGGGTATTCCTACGGCTACAACCATATAAGCAAATGTCCCTAAAGCAAGATAAGAAGGATAATAAATTATCACCAAAGTATTATGGTCCGTACAAGGTGTTGCAAAAGATTGGTACTATGGCATACAAATTGGAGCTTCCTGCAGCTTCTCGATTGCACCCAGTTTTCCATGTTTCATGTTTAAAGAAGGTTATAGGTGACAAGCTCCCAATTCAAACAATATTGCCAGAACTTGACGAGGAAGGAAAAATTATATTGGAACCGGAAGCAGTCACAGAAACAAGAACTCGACAGCTACGAAATCGATCAATTTCAGAGTATCTTATCAAGTGGAAGAACTTATCGGCTGAAGATTCCACATGGGAGGATGAGAATTTTATGCAGAAGTATCCAGAACTACTCAAGCGTTGAGGACAACACTTTTTTGAAGGAGAGGGGCATGTTGGGTCCCTATAATACTAGTGATTACCCCATTACTATTGTAGTTATACCCCTTATTTATATTGTTGTGCCCCTATTACCCCCATATTGTTATTTCTGTGCCCCATAGAATCCCTCTATTGTTATTTTTGTGGCTTTATATTATTATTGTTAGGTCAGCTGGATTATATTGTGACTCCTTAGACTCCTATATATAGAAAGGAGGTTTTGTCATTTGTATCATCCAAGAATTGTTCATTTATGTAATGTAAAGGAGGTTGCCCCCTCGAAGAGGCTGAATTCTAAGGCGTTGATCTATCTTTTCTATCTTTTCTTGAGTTGGTTTCATAACACATCTTCTCAGCCATTTCCCACTCTAATGGAGGAAATTCCAAAATCGCTCAAAAATCCTATGGCGAAGATTCATTCCTCCATTCGCAAGAGGAAATCACCATTCATTACCCAAATTTCAAGTCTAATCTACACCTCTACCATCCTCCATCATCTACAAGCCATGACTCCTTGTACCATGAATCGCTTGATCAATCCGCTTCACAAGCTAGCTATGCACATTCTCTTGATTCTCAAGCTGCTGGCCCAAATTGCGGTCATGTGCAAGGTAGTCTCGTTACACAAGTGAAGGAGCAGAAAGGTGAAGACATAATCAATTCCTCTTCTATGCTTCAAAATGGTTCACATCAAGACATTGAGCATCCATTCTTGATCGATTCTCAATCCACTAATATTGGTGAAACATCATGCACAATTAATTCTTTCGATAAACCTCTAGGCTTGGGATGTCATCACTCCCATGCTTCCATATGTTTTGATGAACACCCAAGCACATCATGTGAACTTTCGTTTTATCATGAATACTCTAACTCAGATCCAGAATTTCCTCTGGTCAAAGAAGACGTTCATATCGAAACTTCCTTTGCACCTCACTTGCCCATGTGTCCTACCATTCATAATGCATCTACATGTAGCAGAGATACTCCCTGTTCTCTTGCTTTTTCATCTGATGAGTTATCTCCTCGATCGACACAAGGCAATGAGGTTGTCCATGATGAAAACAATCTCAATGCATAGGACTCTTCCCACTCATCATCATCTTGTATGTTCCATGAAGAAAACTCATCAAGTCAGCTTGCTGAAGCTGAAAAGTTTGATGAAGCCTATGACAGAGATGGTTGCCATCCTAAGAGCAGTTTTGAAATCAGCAACAACATCCATCCTCAAGCCATGCATGATCTGGTTCACATCTCAAAATGCAATTTTTCAATTCTGGAAAGTTTCGGGACGTGCCATGGAGTCGAGGTACTTCAACGTTCTTTTATGGTCATGTCAGGACCTCACGACTATTATAAGGTCCTTGAATTAAATCGAATCCCGTTTCTCACGCACAATCTGTCTATCTGCATGGTTTCACTCGATGTGGATCCCCGTCTAAAAAATGTTTACTACTCCGAGTGTGATATTTCAAGATTTCAAAATTTCACTCATGATCGAATCCATGAGTCTATTACAGCATGTCTGTCTTCATGCACTTACATTACATCTAATTTGGGTTGGGAGTGTCTATCTCTCATGTAATCATGGAGCTGTCAAGTTGATTATCTCAAAGACTGTCTTTATCTGGAACCATACTTATCGGATATTCTCTCTCATGATCAACTCCTTGGTCTTCTTGCGAATCTTACACTTCAAATATTTCCGCTCATCACACCAGCAATTTCCTTGTGTGATGACGAGCACACAAGCTATCACGCAAATCAAGTTCCTCTCATTTCACCACACCCGAACTAGCTTCACACATTCAAAATGCTGGCATCCTTTCTACATTCCTGTGATGACCATGATGCCTGCACAATTTTTCACCAATTGGAGGTGGGTGTTTTGTCATATCTAGCGCACAGTGAACTTGGTTCCATCATTCAAAGCATTCACAAGATTTTTCAAAAAAATTATTTGTTCATGTCAAACTGGGAATCTAGCATCTTGACCAGCTAATCTAATATTTCTTCTATCTTAGATGATTATCATGCAATTTATCATTTTCCCAACAATAAATCTAATGAAAGTCGCTTCACGCACTATGATCTTCACCTTGTAACATATTTCTCCTAAGAATTCTGTTAAGTAGGTGAGGCACTTTAGCCAGTGCTGATGGCTATGGCAGGTCTTCAATGTCTTGACATGACCGACATTAATGATCAGATCTATATATATGTACCAGATTCCCATCGAGATCCCCTCTCTTGAATCAGAAATCCATATTTTCAAGGATCATGAGTCTTTCAAAGAAACCATCACAAATTTTATGATCCAATCATTGAATGGCTGGAACGATCTTACTTGGTGAGTTGTGTTGCAAGTAACAAGCTTCAGTGCTTCCTCGCACTCACTAAGAAAATTGGTGCAGATGAACACACACTCGTAAGGGGTTTCCAAGGTTTGTTGAAAAATGTGTTGGGTGTGGAGCCTTATTATCTTCTTTATTCACAGGTATTATCACATTGGACCCCATTTCGTAATGTGCCTGCAACGCTGCCTGTTATTTGTGCCGACGCTAAAAATAGATGTAAAATTTCCTTGTAAAATTTGTAATTTCGTAGTCAATCTGGGATGTTCATTAGGCGGAAATCTGACGGTAGAAGTTATGTTTAATTTAGGTTTTTTTCCCTAGAAGGAAACCCCTCAATATATATGAGGGAATTGTATTGCTGCTATATAGATGTTTATTTTGAGTGAGAAAGAGAGAGGAGATTGTGTGAGAGAGAAGAGGGAATTACAACGGATTTGTAGGTTGTATCTTTTCATTTTGCTGGATAATATAAAATGCAGGACTGGATGTTTCTTTGTGGACGTAGCCCAAATTGGGTGAACGATGTATATTTGTGTCTCTCTTGTTTTATGTGTTTTCTAT
The DNA here is from genome assembly GCA_031772625.1 of Pinus tabuliformis. NCBI lineage: Eukaryota > Viridiplantae > Streptophyta > Pinopsida > Pinales > Pinaceae > Pinus > Pinus tabuliformis. The sequence continues at coordinate 209,614,298 of CM062814.1, read as the reverse complement.
GTTTATATTTGTGAAATATATTTTATGTGTTCCGTTGATCTGTAATATATAATTTTCTAACAATTGGTATCAGAGCTGAAGGTATATTTGGCTGATAAACTCATAGGAGCAATGACGGAAGATGGTAGGTTTAGGGTCGAAAAATTTAATGGCAAAAACTACTAGCTGTGGAAGATGCAGATGGAATATTAATTGTATTAGAAAGATCTGTACCTACATTGAGCAGAAATACAAAGAAGCTGACAAGTATGACTGACACATAATGGGATATTCTCGACAGAAAGGCACTTGGAACAATACGGTTGTGCCTAGTGGCGTCGGTAGCCTTTGATATTTAAAAGGAAATGACAACAAAGGGTTTAATGTCGGCATTGGCCAAACTATATGAAAAACCCTCATCCTCAAATAAGGTATTTCTTATGAAGCGTTTATTCAATATGAAGATGTCAGAAGGTGGATTTGTTGTTGATCATTTAAATGAATTTAATACAGTTACCAGTCAGTTAAGTTTTGTAGGGGTAACTTTTGATGATGAAGTTAGGGCTCTGTTATTTCTGTGCTCATTTCCATAAAGTTGGAATGGTTTAGTTATGGCCATTAGTAACTCTTTCTCTGGATCTAGTACTTTAAAGTTTGATGATGTTATCGGTGCAATCCTTAGCAAGGAAATGCAACGGAAAAGCTCCGGTGAGACATCAGGTAATGCTTTGATTGCATAGACTAGGGGAAGAAAAATGGAAAGAAGGAAGAACCCAGGATATCACACTAAGTCAAGGAAAGGCATATCCAAATCCAGATCAGGGATAGTGTGTTGGAAATGCGGGAAGTAAGGACACCTAAAGAAAGACTGCAAGTCTTGGAAGGGAAAAGGAGACACACAACAAGAAAACAATCATGAAGCGAATGTGACAGGTGATGTGTTGCAAGATGCTTTTATTCTTTCATTAGAAAATATTATTGATGCCTAGGTGGTATATTCAGGGGCCTCATTCCATGCCACACCTGATAGGAAACATTTTCATGATTATGTTCAAGGAGATTTTGGAGAGGTTTGATTGGGTGATGATAAACCCTGTAAAATCATTGGAATGGGTACAGTTTTCATAAAACGATAGAATGGAAATCAATGGTTGTTGAAGGAGGTAATGCATGTTCCAAATCTGAAGAAAGATCTAATTTCAACGGGGCAGTTGGGAGGTGAAGGTCATGTAACTAATTTTACAGATAAAACTTGGAAGGTCACTAAAGGAGCCCTGGTAATAGAAAAAGGAGAAAAGGTTGGTACATTTTATTTATGCAATGGTATTTCTAATTATGTTAATGCTTTAACCTCTACACGAGCAGATACGACATTGCGACATCATAGGCTCAGGTACATGAGTGAGAAGGGGGTGCAAATTCTTCACTCAAGAAATTTGTTGTTAGGTTTGAAGCATGTTGATTTAGAATTCTGTGAGAATTGTGTTTATGGAAAATATAAGAGAGTCAGATTCCTCAGAGTTGGGAAAGAAAAGAAGAGTGAAAAATTAGAGCTTGTGCATACATATGTATGGGGACCTGCTCAGGTATCATCTCTCGGTGGCTCTCATTATTATGTTACTTTTATTGATGATGCAACTAGAAAAACTTGGATTTATTGTATTCAAAATAAATCTGATGTATTTGATACTTTCAAGAAATGGAAATCTTTGGTTGAAACTGAGACATGAAAAAGTTTGAAGTGTCTCAGATCAGACAATGGAGTTGAATATTGCAGCAAAGAGTTTGATAGGTATTGTTCATAGAATGGAATTCACAGAGAGAAGACAGTTCTAGGAACACCACAAGAAAATGGTGTGTCAGAAAGGATGAACAGGACAATCATGGAGCGTGCAAGGTGCATGAGATTGCATGCAAGATTGCCTTTAAAATTTTGGGTAGATGTTGTAGATATTGTTGTTTATCTAATAAATAGAGGGCCTTCAAGTTCCTTAGATGGTGGTATTCCAGAGGAGGCATGGACAGGTAAAAAGGTAAACTACTCATTTTTAAAGACTTTTGGTTGTGAAGCCTTTGCCCACATTAATAAGGAAAATAGAACAAAGATTGAGGAAAAATCAAAGAAATGTACCTTTATTGGATATGGTGGTAATGATTTTGGCTATCGCTTTTATGATTATGAAAAACACAAAATCATTAGAAGCAGAGATTTCATATTCAATGAAAATGTTTTGTATAAGGATCAGATGCGGGAAAAGAAACAGGAAAAATAAAATAGAGAATACACAGTGCTTGATGAGATCACAGAAAAAGTGAAGGTGTCTAAAAATCATAATGATCAACAGCCAGAACAACAACAGAAACCACAACACCAACAAGCACTTCAAACACCTGCAAGTGGTATTAGAAGATCTACCAAGATAAGTAGACCCCCTGAACGATACTCTCCTTCATTATATTATGTATTGTTGACTGATTCTAATGAACCAGAATGTTATGAAGAAGCAGTGTTGGTAGAAAGCAAGAAGAAGTGGGAGCAAGCCATGAAAGAAGAGATGGACTCCTTGGTACATAACCAGATTTGGGACTTAGTCAGGTTGCCTACAGGTAAAAAAACATTACAAAATAAATGGGTTTACAGGTTGAAGGAAGAAGATGGAGGTAGAAAAGGGTATAAATCTAGACTTGTGGTGAAGGGGTTTGCACAGAAAAAGGGTATAGAATTTGATGAGATATTTTCTCCTGTTATTAAAATGACTTCAATCAGAACTATTTTAAGTCTAGTAGCAGCTGAAGATTTTCATCTTGAGCAATTAGATGTAAACACAACCTTTCTCCATGGGGATTTGGAGGAAGAGATATATATGCAGAAACCACAAGGATATGAGGTAAAAGGGAATGAGAAACTAGTCTGTAGGTTGAAGAAGAGCTTCTATGGCTTAAAACAGGCTCCAAGGCAGTGGTATCTAAAACTTGACAGGTTTATGTTTGAACAAGGTTATACTAGATGTCACTCTGATCATTGTGTTTATCTCAAAAGAAAAAATGACGGTAGCTATATTATATTGTTATTGTATGTAGATGACATGCTTGTTGTAGGTTCTAACATGCAAAAAATAAATGTGCTCAAAAGAAAATTGGTAAACTCATTTGCAATGAAGGATTTGGGTGTTGAAAAACAAATCCTTAGTAAGAGAATAACTAGAGACAGGAAGAATTACAAATTAGCATAGTCTCAAAGTGAGTACATACAAAAGGTGTTGAAAATATTTAATATGTAGAATGAAAAACTAGTTAGTATACCTTTAGCTATCCATTTCAAAATAAGTAAGGAGGTGCGTCCCAAGACTCAGGAAGGAATGGCTTATACCTCTAAAGTTCCATATGCATCAGCAGTTGGAAGCTTAATGTATGTAATGGTCTACACAAGGCCTAATATTGCACATGAAGTGGGAGTTGTAAGCAGGTACATGAACAATCTAGGAAAATAACATTGGATGGTTGTGAAGTGGATTGTTAGGTATTTGAGAGGTACCACAAATCAAGCATTATGTTTTGGGGTTTCAAACATTTCTCTACAGGGATATGTTGATGTTGATATGGCAGGTGATAAAGATAACATGAGGAGCACCATAGGGTATGTGTTTATTGTAGGTGGAACAAATGTGAGTTGGGTTTCAAAACTGCAAAGTGTTGTTGCACTCTTAATGACGGAAGCAGAGTATGTTGCTGCTACAGAGGCTAGTAAAGAAATGATTTGGTTACAAGGTTTCTTGATGAATTAGGTAAGAAGTAGGAGTTCAGTAGGTTGTATAGTGATAGCCAGAGTGCCATGCATCTTGCAAAGAACTCTGCATTTCATTCCAAGACTAAACATATACAACTCAAGTACCATTTCATATGATCAGTGTTGGAAGATGGAGAATTGAAGCTAAAAAAGATACACACTAGCCAGAATCCTACAAATATGTTAACAAAAGTTGTAACCAGAGAGAAATTGAGATTCTGCTTGAATTCAATTAGTCTTCAAGTATGATGATGAAGATGAGAAACAACCAGGTCCAAAGTGGAGTCATTGTCCAGCAAATGAAGCAATGGTGGAGTTGCTATAATCAGTCTCCAAGTGGGAGATTGTTGGGTGTGGAGCCTGATTATCTTCTTTATTCAGAGGTATTGTTGCATTGGACCCCATTTTGTAATGTGGTGGCAACGCCGCCCATTATTTGCGCCGAAGCTAAAATTAGATGTAAAATTTCCTTGTAAAATGTTGTAATTTCGTAGTCAATCTGGGTTGTTCATTAGGCGAAAATCTAATGGTAGAAGTTATGTTTAGTTTAGGGATTTTTTCCCTAGAGGGCAAGCCCTCGCTATATATGAGGGAATTGTATTGCAGCTATATAGATGTGTATTCTGAGCAAGAAACAGAGAGGAGATTGTGTGAGAGCGAAGAGGGAATTACAACGGATCTGATGTAGGTTGTATCTCTTCATTTTGTTGGATAATATAAAAGGAAGGACTGGTTGTTTCTTCGTGGATGTAGCCCAAATTGGGTGAACCATGTATATCTGTGTCTCTCTTGTTTTATGTGTTTTCTGTGTTTATATTTTTGAAATATATTTTATGTGTTCCAATGCCCTGTAATATATAATTTTCTAACAAAACTGTAGTCATCGAAGAGGTAAGCGTGTGTGTTGGGTGGTTTTGACACATCTTTCTGCCCACAGGAAATACCTTCTCTCTCGTGTGCAAGATTATCAAGTTTTTGTATTTTCTATTGCACACTAATTTTTGTTCTGTTTTAATTGCTTGTATCTTTTTGGTTGCAGGTTGGGTGCGCCTATGGTGGCTTCACTGGAAATTTCATTTCACATAACCCCGACTGCTTAGCGTAGGAGTAGGATTAATGTTTTCTTTCTTTCTTTTCTTTGCTTTATAATTTTCATATTTGTTTGCTTGCTGACTTGGTTTGGTTTGGTTGCTTTTCTTACTTGATTTGCTTTCTCTTTACTTCTGTTTTTTGGCTTTTTTCTTTCTTTGCTTGTTTGTATCTGTAGGTTAGCCTAACACGAAACCATGTTTAGCTATCGAGACAAGCCCAAGAAAATCTAAGAGGACTTATACAACTATCAACATCTGGTTATCTGTTGTCCTCTCTCTTTATTAAGAGCTTGTTGTCTTCAGTTTATGATACCCTGATGGACAATACGTTCTGTTCAGAGTGAGTCTTGGTGAAAACACAACGCTTGCACTGTTAACTAGTACTGCCTACTCTATTCGGTCTTTTGGGTTAACCCTTGTTAGCTCAGTCAAGTAGAGTAAGGTTAGGGAGAAAACCTTAACAAGTATGTCAAAGGTATATATAACATACTTCTATGAAGGAACAACCTCTTCTTCTCTCAATAAGTCGGGATCCCTCTTCTTCCTCTGAAACAAATAAGTGCCTATGCACAGTTCTTTGAAAAAATGAAAAAAATGAAAAATGAATAAGGTGAAAGAAGAGAAAGGCTTCCTACACAGAGAGGTGATGCAAGTAACTTTGCTAGGGTACTGACCAGGCTCGATAGCAGCGGAGTGACGCTTGTGTTCCTTCTTGACTCCACCAGGGTACTGTCCAGGTTTGCTGGCAGCAGAGCAACACCAGAGATGAAACTTAAACTCTGACATTTATATTACTTGTTCATAAATATACCCCTCATCCTCAATCGAAACAACTAAGTTGAATTGGCTTGGAATTTGTTCTGACTAATCAAGAGAATGGTAGGGACTACATCTTTCACACAAGCTAGTGCGAAAGTCATCACGATCAAAGAATTGAACAATACTTCTCGAAGCCTTAGACTCACTTTTCATGAAACAAGGTCCATATAGAGAGTTGGAATTCTACCAATGTGTTGCCCATGTTGTAGCAGCTACAACCACCCTCTAAACTTTTGGCTCACATGAAAATTTTGGAGCCTACCTTGGATCCTGTGATCGATCGATCCTTGGTCACTTGTTGGTAAGCTAATGATCTCAAGCTCCCCTCCTTTTTCTTAAGAGTTGTACATGTTATCATCTTTATGCAACATGTGTCATATTTGGGCATAGGGATTGTTGTTTGTCATGCAAAGGGGATGTTGTTTTGCTTCAAGGGAAGAATGCGTGCGTGAGTTGTTATCATCACATAGACATGTTTCACACTCACTTCACACACTCTTGTCATGAAGGTTGTTGCATCAAGCAGAGTATGTTTTATACATTCTAGATGGTCTACGTTGTATCACTAAGTGTTCGTGTGTGATCATAGTCAAGTCCTATCATTGTTTACATCTGTGTCACTGATATCACAATTAGAATTTTCCCAAGAAACCTAGCCTCATCTATCTTCCCAGAACTGCGCACTTTGCTTCTGCAACCCTCAAGCTTTCTCCATTGCTTGCTAGAAATGCGCAGTGCGGAGAGACCATAGCCTCCCTTGGCATCCAAAAATGCATAGTGGTTTCCTCTAGTGTCCTTCCCCGAGCCGTAACCCACTGTCTTAAGAAACTACTTAGTATTCTCCCTCAACTACTTAGTCTACCTTGCAACCCAAAATTGCACAGATGTGTCCTCCCAGAACCCATTGCGCAGCAGTGTCTTGCATCCAGAAACTGCTCAATATTGCCTTTGAGCTGCCCAGGTTTCACTGCACTCGGAAACTATGCAGAGGTGTCCTCCCAGAACCCCATCCCACAGTAGTGTTGTGTGCCTCAAAAATACGCAGTTGTCCAAGCTTCCCTATCTATCTTGCATGCAGAAACTCTGCAGATGGGCCTCCCACGGCCTCATCCCAGCAGGAGTCACTGCCCTCTGAAACTACATTGATTTATCTCTTAGTGACTATAAGAAAAGGTGACATGCTAAGATCACCCCCAAGGAGTTGAGGAGATGGACTAAGAGACCAAGTGATGGAAAAATATCAGGACCACGTGCAAACTCCATCAGATAAATGATCATCTTGAGGGTAAGTATGGTAAGTAAAGAACACCTTTTGAAGTACACCTCTTAGTTGAGTTTGCAGGACTACTTGTCATTGTCATATCATCTTGTCTTCAATAACATGCATGTGTGCAAATACAAAAAAGTCATTTCATGTATTTCCTCTACATTTCTTACTTCATTTTTTCTTGTTTGACCAACTATTGTCTTCAGCATGTTGATTGGTATGTCATGCTTACGACCTTGTTCTGGTGATGTTGAAGGTTTGTGTTTGTGTGTATGAGTTGTGTCCACTATGTAAACATCAATCACACTCACACACAAAGTTTTAAACAATGTCACACAAGTGTCATCATGGTCATTCAATGCTCTATCTCAAGTGTCTCACTTGTCCCTCTCAACCTTTAGATAGTCACACTAAGAAATGTTGTCTTGTTGGTTTGAGGTGTCTTGTCAAATCAATCTCTTTGACATTTTGAGGTATGGCTCTGCAACATGGACCATCGGAGACCCGTATGAACGGGGTTTACAGGCCGGAAACGGCCCTGTAGCCCCCCCGACCCCGTTTTCCCTTCGCTATTACCTTAGTTTCTCTGTGCCGAGGTATTACCCCACTGTCTCCCTGCTCGGTCCTCCTTTCCATTAACCCTGCACCTCGTTTTTTACCCTCTTTGGTTTTTACCTTGTCACGGGTTTTTACTCTCTCGACCGACGCTAGGGTTACTTCAGCCTTGCCGACCACTAACGACAGGGATCCTGCCTGCGCGACCTGGCTGAGCACCTAACTCCTCCAGCTTGTTTTCAACCCTAACGGATTTCCCTTACGGTCGGTGCCGATCCTGGGCGGTTTCCTGGATTCGAGGTCGTTCCAAGCAGCTGGCGACATGGACATTGACGAGGTGGACTATTCGGACTCCCCGCTGGCTGAAAGCTCCATCTGGCGCTCCACGTTCTCGACTTCTGGAGGTATGTACAGTGAAAATTTCTCTGCCAGCTTTGAGGACCCATCTCTGTCGACCGATCCGTCTATTCCCACCTCTCTGCTCCCTGGCGAACCCTCCTCCTGGACCACTTTTTCTGCTCCATCCCCGGCTACCCTCGGATTCCTTGCAGACTGCTTACATTCCTCCCCTACTGTCGTCGGTCCTTCTCTTCAGCCGGGTCTCCCTGTCAACCCCCCCTGCCCTCTGACCCTCTGGAGACTCCCGCTCCCACTGATCCAATCCCTCCCCCTCCCCCTCCGGCCTCATCTGGAAGCTACCACGCTATCCCACCTCTCCCGGAGGCTTCCCCCCCCCCCCGAGCTCCCCACAGGCAGTGCCCAGGGCTCCTGAAAACCCTAGACGCATGTCCTCCCGCCCCCTGAAGAAACAACGCTGTTTTAAATCTAGATCTGAGGACGTCATCCTTAGACTTGAAGAAGACATCCAGTGGGGAGACGCTATGGATCTAGCGGACAGAGTTCTTGTGGGCCGCATTCGGGGCAGACACATCTCAGCGGAAAAACTGAAGATATGGGCCACGGAGATATGGGGCCAATATCTGGCGGAAATCCCCTCTGTCCAGACATTCGTGCGAGGCTGGTTCGCACTGAGATTTGCAAGGGCGGACCACACGAGCTGGGTATTGTCTTCGTTCTGGCATTTTGAAAAAGCTCCGGTACTCCTCAAACGTTGGACGCCCCTCTTCGACCCGGAGTCGGAACAGATTGGGATCGGGCCAGTATGGGTCAGACTCCCGGGCCTGCCTCTACAGTATTGGTCCGAGGACATCTTCAGAAGAATAGGGAACTCACTGGGTACTTTCATGGAGTCAGATAAGTCTTATATTCAGACGGGGATGATGGCATACGCCAGGGTTCTTGTCCATCTTGATACCAGAGGGGGTTTGCCTGAACACATCACCATCCAGTGGAAATCCTCCTCAAGGAAGCAGAAACTCGACTACGAAGGAATCCCTTATCGCTGCAGAAGATGCCATCAAGTGGGACACCTCTACAAAGACTGCCCTCTCCTCCAAAAAGCACAGCAGATCCCCATTACACAAGAACAACCCGCTACTGAGGGACTACCTGACCCTCCGGCAGTGGCGGTTCCCAGAACGGAGCATAATATAACCTCTGATACGGTGGAAGCGCCGCCTGCACCTCGGCAAAGGAAGCAAGGAACGATCCCGATCCGGCCTCCATCTCCTCCTATGACGCGTTCAAAGGCTGCAAAAGGAGCTGTTTTCTCTTCGGGTACGTCTTTTCCTTTAAATGTCTCTGCTTCGCTTCTTAATTCTTTGAGTTTATCTCTCCCCTTCCCCTTGCCCCACCCGATCAAGATCCCCCCCCCTCTTCCCCCTCTGCCCTTGATCTGGTCAAGGTCTCTCGCCCGCCTCATCCCCCTTCTCGCTCTCACTATACGACCTGCCCCATCCCACAACCCTCGGGCTTACCTACCCCCAGTTCCCTCCCCTCCATCCCCCCCCTCTCCTTCCCCTCGCCCTCCCCCTCGGTAAACTCTACACCGAGGTACTCCACCCGCTCGATCACCAAGCAGTTTGAAGCGGACGCCATTGGGCTGTCTGCGGAGCCTCTCATCCTATCGCCCAAGCAAGGAAGAGGCAGACCTCCCTCCATCAACAAGGCTAAGATTCAAGCCGGGGTCGATGTCATCCAGGGCAAACAGCACACCATCGATAGGGTTCTTAGAGCAAAGGACACCCTCCCCCACCCCCCTCCATGAAGATTTTATCTTTCAACTGTAGAGGGCTGGCCAGCCCAGAGAAAAAACTGGCCCTGAAGTGACTCTTTTTCTCAGAACCGGTTGATATTATATTTCTACAAGAAACTCTATGCAAAGCAGACTCGGTCACATATTTCCTCGGCTCTTGGATGCCAGGATGGTCTTTCCACGCCTTAGATGTCTCTGGGCGATCTGGGGGCATAGCTATTGGTTTCAAGACCAGCTCCATCAATCTGAAGAATATCTGGGGCGGAGTTGGTTTCTTGGGGGCAGACATATACTCCATGGATCTGGAGGAGGATCTAAGAATTATAAATGTCTATGGACCTTGCCTCAACAGGGAACATTTCTGGAGAAAGCTCTTCAATTCCCCTCTCCTCCTAGCCGAGAATACAATTATAGGGGGAGATCTGAACTTCTCAAAGGGCCACGCTGAATCTTGGGGACATATGGCGCAGATCGACCCGCTCTCGGATTTTTTCGAGCAGCTGCTTGAGGACCATCACTGGATAGACATTCCCTCGGCAAAGATCCAACACACATGGAAGAATAATCGAACTGGTGATCATAACCTTGCCAGGAGGCTGGACCGCTTTATTATCAAGGAGGACTTCCACTGTAATCATCCCAGATCCAGGCAATGGGTTGGAAGTGGAGGGATATCGGACCACAGACCGATATACCTTGAAGTTGGAGCAAGGCAACAGAAACACAAGGCCCCTTTCAAGTTTAATTCCACATGGCTCCGGGACCCCTCCTATATTAATCTAATATCAGACTATTGGAAATCACATCCTTTCCCTGAAGGAGCAGACCCGGTTCCCTGCTTCGTAAGGAACCTCTCTGAAATCAAGGTGCTATCCAGGAAATGGGCGCACCAGAAGAGGCAACAAGATGACCAAACGATCTCCCTTGCAGAGCAAGCGATTGCAGACCTAGAATCCCACTCGGAGGGAACCTATATCTCCCCGGAGCAAAAAGCCAGGTATGAAGGCCTTATCAATCAGAGAACACAAGTCCTAAGAGATCGTGAGGCAAGCTGGAGATTAAGAAGTAGAGCAATCTGGCTCAAGGAAGGGGATGAGAATACAAAGTTTTTTCACCGGTTCGCGAATGGACGGAAAGCGATCAACACCATCTGGGAGCTGCAAAATGAACATGGCCAACAGGTCCACACATCCAGAGAACTTGCATTCCTAGCCTCCTCACACTTCAGAAACATATATAAGGCCCCGAGAGAAGCAAGTCTGCTAGAGATCATGAGAGTAGCCGAGCTCTTCCCCAGATTTGTGGATGAAGAGGAAGCAGCTGAGCTCACTAAAGAAATTACAATGGGGGAGCTGGAAGCCACCATGCGGGGGTTCCAAAGGGACAAAAGCCCGGGACCTGATGGCTGGTCCATAGAGTTCTATCTAGCTTTCTTCGAGCTATTAGGCCAGGACCTCCTCAAAGTGATCAATCATTGCAGCCTCTCTGGCAACATCCCCTCGGCCATCAAAGCCACATTCATTGCCCTCATTCCTAAAACCGACAAGCCTGTCTCTTACAATGATTTTAGGCCAATCTCGCTCTGCAACTGCCTCTACAAGATCATGGCCAAAATCCTTGCGAACAGACTCAAACCCATCCTTTCTGCCCATATATCCCCTGAACAATTTGCTTTTCTCCATCGCCGCCAAATCCATGAAGCTATAGGTACTGCTCAGGAACTTCTCCACTCGATGCATAGCAAGCACTTGAAAGGAATGATCCTTAAGGTAGACCTCTCCAAAGCTTTCGATAGGGTAAACTTGCTCTACATTCGTATGCTTCTCACCCATCTGGGGTTTCCCTACATGTTTATCAAATGGATTATGAGCTGTATATCTGATGTGTCGTACAGTGTCCTTCTAAATGGGGCCCCTACTCCTTTCTTCACAGCTGAAAGAGGTCTACGGCAAGGGTGTCCACTATCTCCTTTACTTTTTCTTCTCATCATGGAAGGGCTTAGCAGGTTGATCGCATCAGAACACAGGCGGGGAAGGATAAAAGGGATAAAAATCACTGAAAACTGCTCTCTCACTCACCTTCTGTTTGTGGATGATGTGCTCATCTTCTTAAATGGAAGCCTGGCCGATACCTCTGCCTTACATTTTGTCTTTGATCTATTTCAGAAGGCTACAGGTATGATTATAAATGTCCATAAATCCACTCTCACAGCAACTGGCTGCTCGGCCCATGAGATCATCTATACGAAAAATCGGTTCCCTTTCCATATACACCCGATGGAGGAAGGACTGAAATATCTTGGCTTCCGAGTGAAACACGGGGGATATAAAATTGCGGACTGGACCTGGCTTATTGCAAAGGTGGAGAAAAGATTACATGTGTGGTATAACAAATACCTCACCAGGGCTGGGAGACTCACCCTTATAAAAGCTGTTCTGGAAGCAACACCGGTATACTGGATGTCACTGGCTTGGATACCACGAGGAATCTTAAACAGACTTCAAAAGATATGCTGCAGTTTCCTTTGGAAGGGGAACAAACAGGGAAACCTCTTTGCCTGGGTCAAATGGGATACCATAGCAAGGCCTAAGAAGTGGGGAGGATGGGGCATAAAAAGACTGGATTTATTCGCAAAAGCCCTGGCAGCAAAACTAGGATGGCAACTCCTCACATCCAACAGCCTTTGGAAAAGGGTAGTAGTGGAGAAATATATCGCCCCGGAAAGTATTTTCAGTTGGATTCGCAGGGAACACAGGGACAACGGAAGACACTCAAACATATGGAAAGCGGTTCTCTCATCCCTCCCCCTCATCCGGGAAGGTTTAACTTGGAGAATACATCAGGGGAACGCAGTCCGCATAGGTGTAGACCCTTGGATTGGATGTGGCAATGCCCATCAACTCCCAGCACAGTTAACGGAATACCTTATGGACCAGGGTATCTCTCATATAGCACATATTGCAGACCAACAAAACTCCAGCTTTCTCCAACAGGCCTGGAAGACAGCTCTAGATCTTCACATCCCGGAACAGTGGTGGCAAGAATGGGAGAACTACACAGATGCCCTTACTCAAGCACACATTAGGATCTCGGATGAGGAAGATGAGATAGTATGGGCACTTGCAAAAAATGGTTCATACACTCCTAAGGAAGGGTACCAACAGCTTATGCAACAATTTCAGCCTGAAAATGCACAACAGTGGTGGAAGGCTATTTGGCACCTCAAAGCAGCCCCCAGAACGCGCATGCTTATGTGGACCATCCTCTTCAACAAAATTATCACAGGCTCAAATCTGAAAAAAAAGGTCATTCCATGGACCTTTCTGGTGCCACTTATGTAGGTGCAATGAGGAAGACACTGAACACCTATTTCTGACCTGCCCTGTTGTCATTGAGCAATGGACCCATCTCACCTCCCATCTCCCCTCCCCCAACAGATGGCAAGGACAGACAATCATCGAAGCCTGGCTGCATTGGCTGGAGCACCACTCGGGCAAAGAAAGAAACATCCCCCTCCTCATGAGCTGGGCTATCTGGATGGTGAGAAATCGTGCAATATTTGACCATAAAACTCCATCCTGGCCATCCATCAGAGCACACATCTTGGCAGATTATGCTCTCCTCCCTGATGATCCCCCTCCTACCCCTCCTCGAACTATTACCCCCGAACACATCGACAAATCTTACCCCTGGGCCTATTTTGATGGCTCAGCACAAGCAGATGGCTGTGGGGGGGGCGCCCTCCTCTTCCTTCGGGAAGCACACTGCTTCAAATTACAAATATACCTGGGAAGGGGCACAAACAATTATGCCGAGCTATCCACAGCCAAATTCCTGATCCAATTTGCACTTGAGAATCATTGCACAAAATTACAATTATTTGGAGACTCACAACTTGTTTGCAACTGGCTCAACAGAAAATCTAACTGCAATGTTTATTCTTTGAGACATATTCTGGATGAGACACATAGGCTAACAACAGCTTTTGAAAAATTTGATTGTTATCACATTTACAGGGAGCGCAACTCAAGGGCAGACCATCTATCCAAGCAAGCAGCGCAAAGGCAAGAGGAAGACTGGTTAATAGAGGAAGAAGTGGATGGAACCTACCATCGTCATTATCATAGGCCTTTTGTAGATCCACGAGCTCAAAGAGATAATCAGATTTGAAGTTGGCTCCATCCTATTCACACAGGTTTTTTGCATTCGGTTTTGAAGTTGCTGCAAACTCGGATTTTTTATATATTACAGACTTACTATCCGGTCGCCACAGGCCGGCTTATGCTAGTTTTTTATATATGGTTCATACTCTAAAGTCTCCCTGCATGGAGCACTATAACAAAGTATATCACTGGTATTTTATGATACAACAACTATATGAGTCCAGAAAACTCCCTGCGTGGAGGTAAATGGTTTTTTTGTAGTGCTGAATGTACATGGTCGAAAAAACTGTGTTTAATTTTGCTACTGTTAAGAGAGGCAGTCAGCCTCACTATGCATATGTCTAAACATCTACAGAATGTAATTTCTTTTGACTAATGGAAATTACGACTTTTTCTACGGGAAAAAAAAGAGGTGTCTTGTCGTCAAGTCATATTGAGTGTGTGTTCGCAAGGTCACGTATACACGAGTTCACTTGCTCACACACTTGGCCATTGTTTCAAAAATTTGTCGATTGGAACACCCTCCATCAGCCGGACCTCCAATGAGCTACACTGCACAGTTTCAACCCTCATTGACCAAGAATTGTTTCCTAGAACTGCGCAGAGATTGAAGCTGCCCTCCAGGCAGTTTTCACTGCCCATTTATGGAATCAACCCAGCTGACTATCATCCAAAATAATGTATAAATTGCCCAAGATGCCATCTCAGTGCGCACTCCTAGAAAGCCTATCCATCAAGCCTCCCATTGGTAAACCATATAATTTTACTTGAGCAGTGACCCAGGGTTGCACTCATCTCTGAAAATGCGCAGAAGCTGTCCATCCTACCTACCTGAACTTCCTGAAGAAATTGTGCAAACATGAGGGATAAGTACCCGCTGCTGATCACTACACTATCCCAAGAAATTGTGCATTTTTTCTAGGCAATCCCCCTGTTGGCCTACCCTCCACTCCTCCTGAAAGCTGTGTAGTTTTCATTAACATTTCACCTGCTGCCGGACACTACGTTCAGCTTGAAAACTACGCAGTCATGTATTGCTTGACTACCTCACAAAACTGTGTAGTTCTGACTAATAGGCTTTGGTAGCCCGATTCCGGCCTCGTCTGGAAAACTACGTAGTTTTCATTGCCAGTGCTCCCTGCTGCCTACACTGCCTTCCTCAAAAAAATGTGCAATTTTTCCTCCCAACTGAGCCATATCCTGTAGATGTCACTACTATCATGAAATTCTCATCCCAGCCTCCTAGTGACCTTTGTGTTGTTTTTCCCAAAAGTGTCTCGGAGCCTCGCATCCCGACCTGACATGTGCTTTGTGTTGTTTCAGGGCCTTGTCCTCTCTCCCAGTCACCTGCACCCGGAAATGAAAGACAATGCATCATGTTAGAGTATGGGGTTTCTAGATTTGATCTTGTCTTTTCATGAGTGATTGCAAAAACATGTACATGGATGAGACATGGCACGACGATGAACGGGATGAACAAGGAGTGCATTCTAGAAGACTTATTCGTGGTTGGACAAACACATGAAGCATACCAAGTAGAAAGAGAAGGAGACACATGCACATGCATGAACCATCAAGCGAACACCAAGATCATTAAAGAATCCACACACTTTGTCATGCAGAGGTGAAGCTATGGTACACCATGAGCACACTCATCACTCAGCAGCACAACAGCTCGACATGAACAACACAACGATCATGTGCATACCAGTAGTATCATATCGAATTGTGTCATGAGTCGCCTCGGCCATATCACTACTTTGGGTCATACTTGTGTAATCAATGTAATGTAATGTTGAAGTCCAATAGAGCCACAGGTGAAGTTAAAGAGTCATATAAGTCGAACAGTCATGAGGGAAGTCGAAGAGTCACAAGGGCCAGTTTCACCCTTGGCTATATAAACCCCTCATTTGTACATGCAAAGGACTTTTCACCTTGCCTCCTTTCACATAGCCTTGAGAGTCTGCAGTCTTTTCTTTGAGGAGCGAGCAGTGGCTCCAATGCTCCACTATTGGGGCTAGTGATGTATGGTGTACGAATGTGTCTTGGAACTTTTGATTAGTTCAAAAGCCTATCACAGGCCAGCATGTTTTCACACATGTATTGTATTCATTTGTAAGACTATTCTTTAGACGCTTGTAATGCATGTTGCTTTAACTTTTACTAAGATAATTGAACTATTTAGGTTGTTTTAGTGCATATGTTGTTGGAAATGTGTTGTATCTGTTGGTATTGTTCTCTTGTCCCTGTGGGCTACTCTGCCAAACACTAGACATACTCATTCTTGTAAACTTGTTATAACGACCGTCACACTCATGTGGACTACTTCGTTGGGTGTTGTACGTGTTATATGTCCACCTTTGTACATGTGACTGCCGCATTCGTGTGGACTACTCCACCCGAAGATAATCATGTTTTGTGGTGTGTCTCTACTTGAGTTGAGACTACTCCCTTTCAACTTGAGACTCACTCTCACCCTCCCCCTCTATAGTGAAAGAAATCTAACACAAGTGACACTAATCACTCACCATGCACACAAACCTCGTTGTTGTAAGATCAATTATATCACTCTTATGTGCTGAAAAGCAAGAGCTAAGGCATATTTTAAGATAATGGAAGCCAAGCCATTGTACCAGATGGGACTCCTACACCAAACGATGTGAGGTCTAGTTGAGATTTCATACTGGGGAGATCCCCTGAATGTTGGCAAGTCCAACACCGTCAACAAGATGTAAAACACAACTGTTTTAGAACAAGGAAGCAACTTTCACATGCTTAATACACTCAACCACCTAAAAAATAGCATCAAAGATGATTGTTTAAACTTGAGACCCCAATTCCAATCCCAATAAGCTAATCCTACCTTGAGACCATCCAGGACTAGGAAGAGGCAAAACATGCATAACATTATGCCATGCAAATGACAGAACCCAAGAAGCACCTTGTCAACACAACAACAAAGAAGCAAAGAAATATTTTGAGCAAACAATACCTTGTTAGTCTCGGACCAACCAACTACACCATGACAGTGATGAGTGTGACACAATATTAGCTCCCTTAACTTTCTCAACTCCTCTTGACAACATTGGTTTACTACATTGGTTCAAAAAATAGTTATCAACCGATCCATCTGCTATTCCAGCCTCATAATTGTTTAGAAGAGTTACTACCCACTTCAAACGTATTTTCCTTTGCCACAGAATCCATTTGCATGGTTTAAAGGCCTCAATAATTTTGATCTGAAAGATTCAAGGCTTACCTCTAAAAGGTTGTTTTCTCCATTAGTGTATAAAGCACTTTTGAATTCCTTAAGACATATGAAAATGTAATTATTTTTAAACTATTTTCCTTGGAGATAATAGATATTTACAAGTCAAATGGTTTCTTTAATCTTGACCATTCTAAATTATGTAACAACTCTTCTCTCTCTTCTATGCCACTCTATCCAAATTTCAAACGTACCTATCATTTAAGGAAATAAGGTAGTTTACAATCATGAAAAACAACATTTGAGAAAATAAGATAGTTTACAATCATGTATAGAATCACATTAAAGAATTGTGCCAAACCTCGGTAGTTGCACTATCGTCCACCCATGTCCTTGTAATTGTTGTAACTCGGAGCTTCATTTGGCCATCAAAATGTTGGTAAATGCATACAAAATTATTGCAACATCATGATGATTTTTTTCCATAATTATTTTATTTGACACAGCCAAAGATGCGCAACTGAAAAAAAGCAATTTAAATGAACAAAAACAATGTATTGTGTTAGAAACAAAATAAATAGTTGTTGATTGGCAACCTGTAATGTTGACCTAGAACATTCACTTGGTGAAACATTGAATAAAAAGTTTCTGGTTGGAAACCTGTAATGCTGAGCTAGAACGTTCACTTGGTGCAACATCGAAAATATCATCAAGGAAGTATTTTATTAAGTCCACACATCTATTGGCATTATGATACTGGTGTTGTCCTTGATGGCAACTCACTTAGAGGTATGATACAGGTGTTGTCCTTGATGGCAACTCACTCAGATGACAGATCATAGTGCAGCAGGTCAAGAGCAAGGAATTAATGATCAGAGAGAGGTATACGCAGGTTAATCTTTATGGAAGTGCGTATACACATGGGTTAGCAGAACAAAAGGCGCGTATGCGTATACACGCACTTTCACGCAAGAAAAGGTGCGTACGTGTTGGAGAACTAAGTTTTGGTCCGTGGTATTTGGTCCATGGTATTTCGGTATTTGGTCCGAGGTATTGACCCCAAGTATTGGGTCCAAGGTATTGGTTCTACGTGGTTTTGGACCATGGTATTGAGAGAGGCCTAAACCTATATAAGGAGAAGATCATTAGGCCAAGATGTGCAAGTGAGCAAGGATTGAATATCTGATGAAGTGTGAGATCTAGTATGTTGGTTATGGGTTTGTGATGCTTTGCTTGATCTGAACCAAGGAAGCACCTATGCGGTTGATGATGGATGATGGATCAGGATCATAAGGCTTGGAATGTATTATCATTATGTGGTTTGATCATGGATAGACTAGATCTGAATTATTGACGCATGTTTTATTGTATGAATGTTATGATCTGGGTATGATTGATGTCTGGAACAACTGCAAAGTTATGAGTAAATATTTGCAGATCTGTACGCGGGTTGGCTTTGGTAAAAGTGCATATGTACACTGGTTTGGTTCATCATAGTAGCGTATACATTATGAGATATGATATTTAAAGTTGCAGTTGGATCTGGTTATTGTTGCAGAGTTCTGTGTTCTACTCTGTGTTCTGGTGACTATGTTTTGTTGACAGGGTTTCAGTGATTCAATGTTGGTTGATTCAGAAATGAATGATGCAAGTGTAGTTGATGGTTGTATTATAGTGGTGATTGATTTTGTGCTTCATTGTTGTTGATGGGTCCAGTATGAAAATTGGATGAAATGTGGCCTTCAGATTATGATGTTGTGCTTTAGGAGTATCCATTATGAAAATTTATGAAACGTGGTCCCTGGAGGAAGAAAGAAGATTGTAGCCTTTTGTAGGCCAGCGCCTATGTACTGGTAAACATATCAGTCAGTACAAGATCCAGGGGGTTGGAGCTCCCTTCCAGTAGTAGCTGGAAAACGAGTGAAGGTTGGAGCCTTCAGTAGGTCGGCGCCTACGTACTAGTAAATGGATCGGCTAGTATAAGAGCTAAGGGGGTTGTAGCTCCCTTACAGGAGAAGCTGGAGAATGAGAGAAGGTTGTAGCCTTCTATAGGTAGAAGCCCGCGTACTGGTATAAGACTGCACCAGTACATAAATATTGTAAAAAGAAGTTTCTTATTAAAGGAAGATAGAGATGAATTGCAGCAGGTGGTTTTCACCCACATTGGGTTTCCACCTTACATCATGGTGTTCATGTGTGCTTCTTATGTGTGATGATCTGTTCTGTTTTACTACACCTGTTTACTGTTCATGAAGTTCTGATGCACTGATTAAAGATCAACATTTAATGGATTAACTAAATCATAAGTTTACTGGATATACGCTAGTTGCTTTAGACATAGTTGCATGTACACGCGGGTTCCCTTAACTAAAGTAGCTTATATGAATCTAAGTATGGAAATGAAAAATTTATTGATTTGCTAATATTGATTCACCCCCCGCACCCCCCCCCCCCCCAGTATTATTTCCAACAATTGGTATCAGAGCAGGTCCTTTGGTAGAAGCTTGATCGCTTGAAGGAGATCTATAGAACAATGGGAAAGAAAGCATGTCAAAAGAAGAAGACAACTCAAAGAAACAATGATAGCCTGCCATTGAGTGGAAGCAAGTATTCAGATTCTAAATCACCTCATATTGAAGATGAACAAGCAAATGAAGCATCAGATAAAATCATAGATCAACAAGATCTATTTAGCAAAAGAGAGAGTGCCCTCAAAGAAGAAATTATTAGCTTAAAAGCTCAGCTGGAATGTGCCTTCAGAGTTCGTCAAATGCTACAGGAGTTTAATGAAGAACAAGAAAAAGAGATTCTCAAACTAAGGAAACAAGTGGAAGAAGGAAGAAAGTTTGAAGAAATTTTGAAGAAGCAATATCTAGAAAAGGAAGAACAAGATCAGGTTGAGGTAAATATCTTGAAAGGTAAATTAGAAGAAAAGGGTAAACTATTACGATTTCAAGACAATACTAAGATTTTGGATGATATTCTTAGTAGTCAAAGGTCTCCTGCTATCAAAAATGGTCTTGCTTTTCATGAATCTGTTGAAGGTGAATCTAGCTCACAGGGTGAGGCAAGGAATTCTAATGAGAAATCTGAAATGCTCAACAAGGAGATGAGAGGACAACCCCATCAACAACCAAGGAAAGAAATTCCTCAAAGAAAATATTTTTCTCCTAACTATGGAAGTGATGACGATTATTTCCTCCAATGAATAATGTTGAATGTTATGTATGTCATAATCTTGGACATGTTACAACCAGATGCAGAAGTAGAATGGTTCAAGACCATCACACAGAAAGATCATCACGTTCCAGGTACTTTAAGGGATATTGTTTTGCTTGCAATATGTTTGGTCACAAAGCCATTGACTGCTATAGGAGGAATATGAAACATATAAGATGTTATGCATGTAATAAGCTTGGACACATAGCAAAGGAATGCAGGAGAAGATTTTGGGCACCGTACCAAAAGGAGAAAACAACATCACAGTTGAAGATATGGAAGAAAAAGGAAGTACAACTAGAAATATGTGGCATAACAAAATATATAGACATCACAGACTCAGAATAAGCTGAAAGTGTGGAACATCAGTGTTCTAAATCTCATATGCAGGTCTCATGAAGAAAAGTCGCGTATATACACGAGTTAGATGTTGCACAGTTGTGTATATGATGTTTTGAAGAAAAGCAACAGTACAAAAGTCTGATATGGTTCAGTCACTTATCTGCTCTTTTTGATGATGGCATGGCACAAGTTCTAGGGGGAGCATATACTTCAAATAATGCATTTTTGGCATTATGGTTAGAAGTATTTGGTGATGATGCTTATGTGGCTAAATGATACATCTTGCTACTTATTATTGGTTGGTCAAGAGTATGATATTGTAGGTTACAGGCTGTTGATGATGATGATAAATGCTTATAGTGCAGATCATATGGTGTATGGCAGTTACTAGTGACTATCATGGTCTTGTTTAGACTTGAAATGTGCTCAGGGGAAGCATGGACAGATTGGTACATCTTGGCATGTACAAAGGGGGAGCTCAATCAGAGATTTCAGCAGATACTCAGGAGGAGTATGGACAACAGAATGTATATCAAGGAAGAGAATATCTTGGTCCGCCCTTTGCCCTTGATGTCAAAGGGGGAGAGTGACTTGGTGTGGTTTTTGCCATCAAGTCCAAAGGGGGAGATTGTTGGCATTATGATACAGGTGTTGTCCTTGATGGCAACTCACTCAGAGGTATGATACAGGTGTTGTCCTTGATGGCAACTCACTTTGATGAGTCATGACATATCATAGTGCAGCACGTCAAGAGCAAGGAATTAATGATCAGAGAGAGGTATACGCAGGTTAATCTTTATGGAAGTGTGTATACACATGATTTAGCAGAAAAAAGGCGCGTATGCGTATACACGCACTTTCCTGCAAGAAAAGGTGCGTACGTGTTGGAGAACTAAGTTTTGTTCTGTGGTATTTGGTCCATGGTATTTCGGTATTTGGTCCAAGGTATTGGTTCTACGTGGTTTTGGACCATGGTATTGAGAGAGGCCTAAACCTATATAAGGAAAAGATCATTAGGCCAAGATGTGCAAGTGAGCAAGGATTGAATATCTGATGAAGTGTGAGATCTAGTATGCTGGTTATGGGTTTGTGATGCGTTGCTTGATCTGAACCAAGGAAGCACTTATGCGGTTGATGATGGATGATGGATCGGGATCATAAGGCTTGGAATGTATTATCATTATGTGGTTTGATCATGGATAGACTAGATATGAATTATTGACGCATGTTTTATTGTATGAATGTTATGATCTGGGTATGACTGATGTCTGGAACAACTCCAAAGTTATGAAGAAATATTTTCAGATCTGTCCGCGGGTTGGCTTTGGTAAAAGCGCATATGTATGTCGGTTTGGTTCATCATAGTAGTGTATACATTATGAGATATGGTATTTAAAGTTGCAGTTGGATCTAGTTATTGTTGCAGAGTTCTGTGTTCTGCTCTATGTTTTGGTGACTATGTTTTTTTGACAGGGTTTTAGTGATTCAGTGTTGGGTGATTCAGAAATGAATGATGCAAGTGTAGTTGATGGTCGTATTACAGTGGTGATTTATTTTGTGCTTCATTGTTATTGATGGGTCCAGTATGAAAATTGGATGAAATGTGGCCTTCAAATTATGGTGTTGTGCTTCAGGAGTATCCAGTAAGAAAATTTATGAAACGTGGTCCCTGGAGGAAGAGAGAAGATCTTAGCCTTTTGTAGGCTAGCGCCTACGT
This sequence comes from Pinus tabuliformis, assembly GCA_031772625.1. Taxonomy (NCBI): domain Eukaryota; kingdom Viridiplantae; phylum Streptophyta; class Pinopsida; order Pinales; family Pinaceae; genus Pinus; species Pinus tabuliformis. Next base: position 209,591,996 of record CM062814.1, on the reverse strand, counting down.
ACTGGTAAACATATCAATCAGTACAAGAGCCAGGGGGTTGGAGATCCCTTCTAGTAGTAGCTGGAAAACGAGTGAAGGTTGGAGCCTTCAGTAGGCCGGTGCCTACGTACTAGTAAATGGATCGGATAGTACAAGAGCTAAGGGAGTTGTAGCTCCCTTCCAGGAGAAGCTGGAGAATGAGAGAAGGTTGTAGCCTTTTGTGGGTAGAAGCCTGCGTACTGGTATAAGACTACACCAGTACATAAATATTGTAACAAGAAGTTTCATATTAAAGGAAGATAGAGACGAATTGCAGCAGGTGGTTTTCACCCACATTGGGTTTCCACCTTACATCATGGTGTTCATATGTGCTTCTTATGTGTGATGATCTATTCTGTTTTACTGCACCTGTTTATTGTTCATGAAGTTTTGATGCACTGATTAAAGATCAACATTTGATGGATTAATTGAATCATAAGTTTACTGGATATACGCTAATTGCTTTAGACACAGTTGCGTGTACACTCGGGTTCCATTAACTAAAGTAGCATATATGAATCTAAGTATGGAAATGAAAATGTTATTGATTTGCTAACACTGCTTCACCACACCCCCCCCCCCAACCACGCCCCCTCTCAGTATTATTTCCAACAACATCGTCCATGAAGTTGTATTGCCCTAACCAATCATAATGTCTGAGGAAGATAACCCTTTCTGAAAAATTATCCATGTAAATGGCATTATTAACTGATATATTATTTCAAAATAGTACTATATAGGTTAGGCTACTTTCTTAATGCTCTGTTAATTAAAACTACTTGCTTCAATAAAAGTGATATACTTAAAATATACTAAAAATGAAATCAGGGTTCTAATTCCAAAGACCTTCAAATGTTTGTTACAAGATAGGACAAGAGTATTTATTGGGACCCAAATTTAATGTATCTAAGAATTACCTGAGTGTATCATATATTTGAACATAGCTAAGTATCATACTAAACAAAAAATATTCTGAAACAACAAAAATAATATATCAATGATAGAAAGGCAAAAGTGAGCAAGGATAAACCTTTTCCAAAGATGAACAAGGTCCTATAATACCTTGAATATTTACATCCTTAGAAAAATTTACTTCAAAGGTGCCATTGCAATAAACATAGTATGTCAACTTTAATTTAGCACAAATTTTCTTACATGAAAAATCTTGTCAAATCATCAAATGCGAGTTGAGACACATTTTGAAAGGCATGTAGCAACTTCTGACAAATTAATACGTTTTAAAAATAAAAATGCAGTATGATTCCTGTCTTTTAATAAGAAAATTACACAATTTCCACTAAATAGATGGTAGATATCATAAAGTTCTCATTCAAACACAATATTTCAACATAATCAATGAGCAATTACAAAAAAGCGGAGAGATTTAAAGTAAGATGTGATTTTGTTAAAAAGAAGAAAAAAACTATATTAGCATACATAATGAGTCATGTCAAAAAATGCAAAAAATAATAATTATATATATATATATATATATATATATATATATATCTATATATATATCTATATCTATATCTATATCTATATCTATATCTATATCTATATCTATATCTATATATATATATATATATATATATATATATATATATATATATATATATATATATATATATATATATATATATATATATATATATATATATATATATATATTTATTTATTTATTTATTTATTTAGAGAGAGAGAGAGAGAGAGAGAGAGAGAGAGAGAGAGATTGTGTTAACAGAATAGCGCTAACACCTAGTATATATCACAAACTGAATAAAAGATATCATCAAGTTCTCATTCTGAGTCATTATAGCAAGTCTCCAACCCTTCAGACACATTCTTTCAACACGATCAATTATAACCAACACACAGGTGTGCCAGATTAAAAGCAATTAAAAAGTCGAAAACATTAGTATTAGCATACATAAAGACGTAAAAAAAAAATATAAAAACATACTATGAACAAAATAACAATGATACCTTGTGCTGATCACTGAACATTTCTTGGTTCAAATCATGTTAATGTGTTGATGTACTGTGAATGGATGACATTTGTAGATTTGGCTGGGATACGTACATCAAATATTATTAATTAAGGTGAGTCAACCTAGCAATTATCAAGTGTGTTCTCTACCACAAAGCTAATAGCACATTTGAATGCATGTCTTGCTATGCCAAAAGCGAGAGAAGCCTTGTCCCTCTCTTTCTCTTCTAACCTCAAAAGAATATTAAAGCTCATTAATTAGCTCCTACTTCACTACCCTCTCTTAGCTTAAGATTTAAATGCGGCACACTCTCTTTTGGGTGTCAAGCAAAACCAAACCAAATAGTAAAGTAGCATGAGCTCTCCATAAAAATGATGTTTTATTGCCACAACTACCAATAGGGAAAGTACCCTGTTACAACTCCATTCCTATAACTAGCTTTGAATCTAGCATCAAATCCCTTTTGATTAAGGTAGAAACTATAGGAATGGCCAACACCCATACTACAACGTGCTACATGAGCAAGTTCTGGGTACAAGTATGTTACAATACTACTTCATGAAAGTAAGTTGTAGCCTGCAATAAAAACTAAGGGAAAATTTATGGTTCAAGTGTGTCTTTGTAAAGGTGCAATAATCCTTTCTCCTAGTCATAATAACATGTGACACCTAGATAAATGGCACATGACGACTTGAAATCCTTACATTACTCCAACTTATCACAGGTGATATCAATCAAAGTTTCCAACATCAATAGCTTCCATTACTTTACCAAGCACATTATGGCACAATGTTTTGCTTCAAATCATATACCATTAGTGTTTACTACTCACATCTTACTATAAACCTAGGTAGATATCTCCTTATCCCTTAGGCAACAAGCCTTTTATGACACGCACACCTTCAATCATGGCAATAAACTCTGCAAGTTGTCAGGAGGATTATGATGCCATTAAAGCCAACAAGTTTGTACCAAATTTATATGATAAGGGAATGACTCAGAAGGCCAATCCAATTTTTATTGACACTGATGAATATAAAAATTGAGTACAAACCAATTATTGTAGCTTATTTTAATTCTATTGATAACAATTGAATATGGATCTTCCTTGGTCTAAATTCTCCTAGTAAATAATCTATGCTATCTTCAATGACTGCGAAAATAGGACAATGTTTCCACTAGTATTTAGTAAATTATGTACATGTATTCATGTTCCATTCTTATTGGATGAATGGATGCATCAGAGATAGGTTGAACGACATTGATTAGGATATGCTATAAACAATGTACATATTGTTACATCCCTGCCACTTTCTTACCTGAGCGTAAGTGTTAAGAGAGTTGTTAGCCCTGAAACTTGAACTGACTATTGTTGACACACTAAAGGTAATTGCAACTAAGGTCCATTACATTGATGCCTTCATAATGAGATGAACAGGGTGAATTAACTTGAACGATACTGACCATGTGATAGCCTTGGTATAATTTACAACTACCTCATTTGTTAGGCCCCTATACTACTAGTGTAACCCCTTATTGTTATTAGTACAACCCACTTATTATATTGATGTACCCATGTAGTGCCCATATTGTTACTATTGTGCCACATAGAAGCCCACTATTGTTACTGTTGTGCCCTACAATATTATTGTTATGTAGGCTTTGATTGTATTGGGACCACTTAGACTCCTATATATAGAAAGGAGCTATTTTCATTTGTATCATCCAAGAATTGTTCATTTATGTAATGTAAAGGAGGTTGCCCCCTCGAAGAGGCTGAATTCTAAGGCGTGGATCTCTCTTTTCTATCTTTTTGTGAGCTGGTTTCATAACATTTGGTATCAGAGCTTTGGATTCTAGGGTTTCGCTGCTCCAAATAGGTCATCGTGGCATTTTCGGTATAACTTTTTTTCTGTGACGTTTCAGAAGTCGCAAAAAAAACCCATTTGAGAAGAAATCGTGCTGAACCTTGGGTCCGAATTTCAGAGCTTTTCGCGCGATATTTGCGGAGATATGATCTGAGGAAGTTGGTCTTTTTGCAGACTCCTGAATTACATTCAAAACAGGTGACCTGGGGAAAATCGTCATAACTTTATCTCTGGGGATAAGATTGAAATTTCGTAAGAAGGTACAGAAAGAGGACGGACTGTAGTTTTTTGTGTGTGTGTTTCAGATTCAAAGGTTGAAACAGTGACACGTGGTACATCGTACAAGTTCGCTCTACTGAACCAGTCTAAAAGCAAGTCACTGTGGGAGATTGCACATAACTCTTCCTTGAAGAAACCAATTTAACTCTTCCTTGAAGAAACCAATTTGGCTCAGACTTGTGGCATTGGAAATAGGACGCAGAAGGCTACTACAGGTAGAAATTTCAGAACTTAAAGATCCGAAAGAACAGAGTTACAGCCGTTTCAAGGTCGAGCTCCTAAAATCAAGAAAAAGCAAGATGAGGAAGTTTGATGGCAAGGATCCGGTAAATTGGATACTTCAGATGGAGCAATATTTTGATCTACATGGTGTACAACTGTTACAAAAGGTATGTATTGCATCCTCATATTTAGAACCAGATCAATTTTTATGGTACAAAGGGCTTTGTTCTCGTAAACAACTTGTTACATGGTCAATTTTCACGGAGGAAATGATAGCACATTATGAGGATACAAAGACCAACACCTTCTTTAGAGCAACACCACAACAATTGGAAATAGTAAAAGGGCTTTGTGACATAGTGGAAAGCAAAATTATGGAAACCAGGAAGCGTAGCCCTCACAACTATAAAGATGGAAGTGTTGTTTCTCCTAGCCTTCCACAACCTACAAGGGTTACACCACAACAATTGGAAGAAAAAAGAGAAAAAGGGCTTTGTTACAATTGTGATAGCAAATGCACTAAAGGTCATAAGTGTGCTGAGAAGAAATTATTTTACATAGAATATGAAGAGGAGGAAGAAAAGGATCAAGAAACATCAAAAGAAGAAGATATACGTCAGGAACCCACCCCAGAGAAAGAAGAAATGAATCAGACCATATCTTGTAAAGCATTGGCAAGAATGACCACTCCTCAAACTCTCAAGATAGAAGGACATATCAAGAAGAAAAAGGTGCAAGAAGTGAAAGATCACATCAAGAAAGAAGAAATGAATCTAGCCATATCTTGTAATTCACTGGTCGAAATTACCACTCCTCAAACTATCAAGATAGAAGGACATATCAAGAAGAAAAATGTTCAAGAAGTGAAAGATCATATCGAGCGTCAAGAAATGAATCTGACCATATCTTGTAAAGGATTGGAAGAAATTACCACTCCTCAAACTCTAAAGATAGAAGGACATATCAAGAAGAAAAAGGTTCAAGCAGTGAAAGATCACATCGAGCATCAACAACAAGTTCTCCAACTTTTAAAGGATAACGCCACTTCGGCGCAACATCAAATGAAACAACAGGTAGATCAATATCATAGTGGAAAATGTTTTGATGTAGGCGATTGGGTATTTTTACGGCTACATCTAAAGCAAGCTATTTATGAGAAGGAAATGTTGGCAATACTACATGCACTTAAAAAATGGCGACCTTATCGAATGGGAAGACTCTTCAAGGATGAGGATGTGGAAGCATTGTTTTGTGCTATTTCTATTATCCATCTAGATTGGATAAACAAAGCAAGGGATAAATGGAAGAAGGACGAAGAAGTATGGCCATTTCTTCAAAAGTTGCAAAAGATCCCAATTCAAATAATATTGCCAGAAATTGAAGAAGAAGGAAAAATCATATTGGAACTTGGAGCAGTCATAGAAACAAGAACCCAACAGCTACGAAATCGATCAATTTCAGAGTATCTCATCAAGTGGAAGAACTTAACCGCAGAAGATTCCACATGGAAGGACAAGAATCTTATACAGAAGCATCAAGAACTACTCAAGCGTTGAGGACAACGCTTTTTGAAGGAGAGGGGCATGTTAGGCCCCTATACTACTAGTGTAACCCCTTATTGTTATTAGTACAACCCACTTATTATATTGATGTACCCATGTAGTGCCCATATTGTTACTATTGTGCCACATAGAAGCCCACTATTGTTACTGTTGTGCCCTACAATATTATTGTTATGTAGGCTTTGATTGTATTGGGACCACTTAGACTCCTATATATAGAAAGGAGCTATTTTCATTTGTATCATCCAAGAATTGTTCATTTATGTAATGTAAAGGAGGTTGCCCCCTCGAAGAGGCTGAATTCTAAGGCGTTGATCTTTCTTTTCTATCTTTTCTTGAGCTAGTTCCATAACATCATTTAACTCAAAAATGGTTCGTATTCATGGTTGTAAGTGTAAGAAGTTGGATGTGTAGCACTATTTAAACCTAGTAGGTTGAAAGTTTAGCTGATAGTTGAGTAATTGGTTGTTAATTCTCTAGATGATGGTTCGAGCTTCCATATTTAATAATTAGCAAACCACAAGTTTTCCATTCTAGCAAGTTCCACCAGACTTTATTATAACAGCCTAGCAGCAGCAATTGTTTGTTCTCTTGTGGGACAAGTCAATTCTCCATAGTTAGTTTTGGTGAATGATAGAATATTGGAAGAATAATACATGCAAGTACCAGGAACTGTGTCTATTATTGAAACTGATAATTATAGATGGTTACCTAGTGGTACCCTTCAACCAGCCCTAGTTTGTAGCAACTATAATCACCACAACAGATCAATTTAGCTAGAGTATGAGGAGGTTGTGGTCACAAAGAGAAAATGGCACAGGTTACACTGATAGATACATGAAACAACTCATAGCACTAGCTAGCGATACAACCCTGCTAGACCTTTAGGTCATGTTATACATGCAAGTACCAAGACCTGTGTCTATTATTGAAACTGATAATTATAGATGGTTAACTACTGGTACCCTTCAACCAGCCCTAGTTGGTAGCAACTACAATCACCACAATAGATCAATTTAGCTAGAGTATGAGGAGGTTGTGGTCACAAAGAGAAAATGGCACACGTTACACTAATAGATACATGAAACAACTCATAGCACTAGCTGGCCATACAACCTGCTAGACCTTTAGGTCATGTTCAAGAATTTCAATGTTGTTGCACGAACCTTGCAAGGGAAGAATGTCAATGTTGTTGCACAAACCTTGCGAGGGAATACTGTTAGTATTGTTGCACAAACCTTGCAGGAAAAATGTCAGTATTGTTGCACAAGAATTGCAGGGCAGTCCCCAAATTTATGGTCCAATGGTTAAGTAGGAGGTTCGATCCCCATAGGTGTCATGATTCAATTCCAAGTAGGGTTGTGTATGCCTGAGAACTGCTCCGGGCTCAATTTCTTCAGTTGAAAAAAAATATTAATAACAGAGTAAGAGGTTATGTTACAGATAGCTTACAGACTTGCAAATTAATGATTACCAAGGGATACGCAAGCATCGAAATAGAAATATTGCATGCCACCAAGGAAAAATATGATGTAAACCGCCAAGATGGTGCCAAAACATGACACACACTTGATTTTTTAAATTTAAAAACAAACCTTATATTAAACTTACCGTAGTACCTAAAACAAAAAATTTGTTCAAGTTCGCCTTGGAGTTTGAATTCAGCTTGAGGCTCAAATTCATCCAGGTTCATTATTAGATTCAACTTTCAGGTTCAACTTAAACAAAACTCATTTATTTTGGGTTCATTGAATTCCAAACCTGGAGGTTTAGGTTCAGTAAACCTTGTGACTTAGCTCTCAACATGCTTCTTGACAAGCTCTTTTTCTATGAAAACCATGATCTCCACTTTGTGTTGTTCTTGCAACTAGCAACACAAACCATGCACTATGTACCATGTTGCAACCTTATAAAAACTCAAAAAGAGTCAAAATTTCCCTATCAACAACTGTTTACATGCATTATACACCACTTTGAAATCACCATACAAGCATTTTTCTTGCCACTAACAAATTAGAATGCATAGACACCAGCCCAGCAAAGCCCCAAAATTATTTATTTATTTTTACGCCGCACTCTGCTCACCATGTCTATGCTTGAACACAATTATGGGGACAAATAGGTATTCTCCATTCACCTACTATCTCTCTCATGCTATCACAAAGCTAGAACGGTGACCTTCTTGATGGTGATTTCCATGGGCACAGGCATGACCTGCAAATGCAATCCATGAATGTCCATTGAGAAAGAGATTAAGCTCATGTTGGATTTGATCTCATGTAAAACTTCAACAATAAGCAACTAATGCCTCAAACAGACATAAATAAATACATAGTAGATCCAGCAACACAACAATAGCGAATAGATAGCTAGAGCTGCAATGGTAAAACCACCCTAGCCAAAGTTTGCATAACAAAGCCAAATGGCCTAATTCGGGTGTATGCCCACTTTATGATTTATTTGCATTTTTGGGTGGTTGTACTGTTTTCATGGGATTTACCCACATGGATTTTCACTCCATAAAATTATGGCCATTTTGAAAGTATGTATAACTCTTAACATTTTGACACACATAGAGGCTACCTTCAATACAACCATTTGTCACACAACATGAGGGTACCTGAAAAATCATAGAGTTTTTCATTGAGGGTACTTGTGGTTACCCTTTTGGTGGTTCAACTTGATGTGCTTAATGAAGAAGGGCAATGTCTTCTTGAGTTTAAGAGAAATCTTCATGATCAGTTTGGTAAATTGAAAAGTTGGATGTCCACCGATGAGAATCCTTGTAATTGGGAGGGTGTAAAGTGTATAAACAGTACTGGTGATCCTAGAGTATGGTCACTTGATCTCAGTGGCATGCATTTGATAGGAATATTGTCTCCCGCAATTTCAAATTTGACTTCTCTAAGAGTTCTTAATGTTTCAAGCAACATCCTATTAGGTAAAATACCGCTCGAGCTTGGGGACTAATTGCAGCTAGAGATTCTTAATGTGAGTAGCAATAGTTTGCAAGGTCAAATCCCTCTATAGTTATGCAAGTTTTCGTCCTTGAGAAAACTTGAATTGTCTAATAATCACATTGTTGAAAATCTGCCACAAGAGCTTGGTAATCTCTCATCTCTCGAGGATATTTTTGTCTATAACAATTATCTTACCGATGCATTGTCTATAACTTGTTAGTTTGACTACTCTTGAATTAGAACAGAAAAAGTTTAGTGGATTGATTCCACCAGAAGTAGGGAACTTGGAAAGTCTGGAGAAGCATCCCTTTTCTAATAATTATTTGTTGGGTTTCCACCCCCATAAACTTGGAAATATTTTGGAAATGATAAGTTTAAATATCTCATCAAATAAGCTTACAGGAAGCATTCCTCTGCAGCTTGCCAATTTGTTAAACCTTGCATGACTTGACATGAGCATGAATTATTTTACTAGCAATGTCCCAAATGAGCTAGGCAATCTTGCTTGTTTAGAATCAATGAAGCATTCTGATAACAAACTGTTAGGACAAATACCTGGTATTCTTGGAAGGCTTTCCCGTTTGACAAAACTGCAACTGGGTGGGAACAACTTTTTAGGACCTATCCCATCAGAACTTGGTCAACTTAAAGGCTTGCAGATTACTCTAAATCTGAGTTGGAATAGGCTTTCAAGGTTATTACCAACTTAATTGGGAAACTTGAGTTTGTTAGAATCCATCTATCTCAAATTATCAATTTATTGGTCAACTTCCTCCTTCATTTGCAAATCTTTAGAGTTTGATGGTGTGTAATGTTTCATACAATAACCTTACTAGGCCTCTGCCTAACATAACGATTTTTTGCAACATGCATGTTGGTTGTTTCATTGAAAATTAGGGGCTCTATGGATGACCAATGCCAGATGCATGTCAACCCTTAAGTGCAGGGCAATTCACCTTTCCCCATTTTTGGCAGGAGGCGGAGACCCAAAACATCGAATATTGTGGCCATAATTGTTGGAGTGTTTGGGGGGTCTTCATTGATTATAATGGTGGTCATTACCTATTTTTTGAGGTAGCCAGGATGTATGCTCATTCCTCTTGAAGACCAACAATCCATTAAGTCAGTGGTTTATTTTTTCCCAATACAAAGCTTCACTTTCCAAGACATAGTAGAAGCCACGGATAATTTCTCTGAGACAACTGTGATTGGAAGAGGAGCATGTGGAACAATTTATAAGGCCACCCTGCATTCAAGAGAACTTATTGTTGTCAAAAAGATGGTTTCTCAACTAGAAGGAAACGAAAGAGCTTCAATTATGAGATATCCACTCTTGGTGAAATCAGGCATTGTAATATCGTGAAGCTCTATGGTTTCTGCTATGACAATGGATCAAAGCTTCTATGAGTATATACCAAATAGAATCTTAGGTGAGTTGCTTCATAGAAGTTCATTTATATTAGATTGGGATGCTCGTTACAAAATTTCCCTAGGAGCAGCAGAGGGGCTATCATACTTACATCATGATCACATACCATGAATTATTCATCGAGATATAACGTCCAATAATATTCTACTTGATGAAAATTTTGAAGCTCATGTGGGAGATTTTGGACTAGCCAAGCTAATCAACCTTCCATATCCCAAGTCAATGATTGTTGTTGTTGGCTCATATGGTTATATTGCTCCTGGTAAGATATGTTTGCGCCCTGAGTAAATTCTTATTTACCAATTCTCTGTTATTCACTATGAAATATGATGTACTACTTTATTTGATGAGTTTCTATTGCATGAAGATTACTTCTTTCAGAAAATCCTTGGCATCTACTTCAAATTTATTACTCAAGAATATGCTTATTTCCTTGGACTTGTTTTATGATCTTCACTCACAGTATCATTCTTTTCTACACAGAAAGCAACAAATTTGGGGTTTAGTTCACTAGGTTAGAAACAAAGTTAGGATTAGTTTTTTGGGGGGATTAGTTCAATTTGTTAGAATGAAATGTCTTAAAGTTGTTGCAAAGTTGGAATCTAGCTCTTGGAGATGATTGAATCACATTCCATCTAAATCCACTGAACAATGACGAAATATTACAAAATTTTTCCAAAAAATAAAATAAATCAAACGCTATCATACCAAAATAGGTGTGCAGGCCTTGTAAGTTTTATTAGGAAAGTAGCTTTGCAGGTCTTGTAGGTTTTTTAAGGTTGAAGCACAAGTAATGAATAAAAAACCTATCATATAAAAGTAGCTATGCAGGCCTTATAATATTTTTTGAGATTGAAAAATAAATGGTCATAATGAGCTGCATTTTGTGAATTCACCTATAGATCCTTATCTTTCTCACCAACTTCGAGGGGGTTTTTACCAAACAATCCTCAACATACAGGGCCAGAAGCTCAAACTTTCATGAACCAATTTCTTGAACCCTCCAGAGCCTATTACCGGGGTTCCCCTGCCTTCATTAGCTTGCATAAAACCCTACTGAGGTCCCATGCTTATCAGGGTTTCTGGGCATTTAACTTTGAGCCAAAAAGCCTTCAAATCCCATCTAGAGTTATTCTCCTCGCTGAAAGGTTCTCAAAAAATTAAACTATGATTGTAACAATATGTCATTTATTCACATGAAACTTCAATTCATGAACCATGGTATATTTCAATACTGTAAAAACAAAAAAGGTTTCAATGTTTAAAATCATGTTCAAAATTACAATCAAATAGAGGAAAAAACACATACAGAAAACCAAATCATAATCATGAACAAGATTCATCTTGAATTGAAATGAAGTGTAAAGGAACTTACAAAATGTGACACTACGAACTTGGTCAACACACAAGCAAAAAGATCCAGGGCATGACCTTGTCTGACAAGTTTTTTTGCAAGGCTGTCATAAAATTTGATAGCTTTGTGATAATGTGGAGTTGCATCCTTGTCTAGGTCTTTGTGGGAACAGATAGACTCAGATAGATCTTTGGACACAATCTGCAACCAATTGCATGTCTTAGAAATATCTTTCCATAACAGAGAAAACAATAGGCCACAAAAAGTCAGAAACACAATCAAACTGATATGGAGAAACTTTATTGCATTCTTTGACATTCAAGATATATATATTATTTCTACTTGTCTATATACAACAATACAGATTTTGAAAATGGCACTTTCAAATTTCTGGAAACAGTGAAAAGGAGCATGCACACACCACATGATCACAGTGACAGACGCACACACACACAATGTCAAATGAAGACCCAAAGTATTACATATGTTGTTTATGGCAACTCCTTTATGGTGGCCAGTTTCTCTATCCCCTTATTCCTTCTCATAATCAAGTCTAAGACTGAAATATCCACCTCAATCCATTGTAACACAGATTCAGGATTCCTGTTAATATCTTAATATTTGAGCTCTTTTCTTATAGACTTATCCATGCCTTGCAACATCTTAGATGTTCCCAACAAAATTTCAGCTACCTTGTACACTTTAATATTTGCTAGTTCTTTGATAAATAATTTCATTGGCTAGCCTATGGGGTTAGCTCAACTTATTGTTGCCAATGTTGTTGGGAATTTGACTAGTTGCATGCCAACAGATGCCCAGTTCAAATCCCCTGGGTTAGGCACACCAATCTACATAGTCAGATTTACTAGGGATACAATCCACATATGTGGGGAGGCATTCCTTAGGTTTCCTTGCTAGAATTTCCTGGGGAAAAAAACTTCAATGGATAGATTCAATAAAGACAATGTTCTTAGTTGTTTTGTCAGTTTAAAAAAATTATATATCCTAACAGAAATTCACTGAATATAAGAAACTCTTGAAATCACCTATGTTGTTCACAAGAGACTGCAGAGAATACATTACTAAAGCACCAAAGTAGACATGCTTGATAAAAGATTAAAACACTTGTTTACACAACAATCAAGAGAACACAAGGTATGGTGCCACATATAAGTTGCACAATATGTTAGATAAAAGATTCTATGCAATTATCTTAGCATCCTTGGACCCTCCATACATGGACCACCAACAAGAGCTAGAATCCGAGCTCTAGTTCCTAGCACACAAGCACCAGTAAACCTGCTGCAACACTCAAATCCATGCCAATACAACACATAGCTCTACTATTAGCTCCTACTGGCCATTGATCCCTATGTAATTCATCAAGAAGCTTAAAAAAAAAGGCATGTAAGTACATATGGGTTTGCTGAAAAAATTAATTGAAATGTAATCTCCATTAAAATTGATTGAAATGTTAATCTCCACTCCCCAAATCACAATCTCATTGTTTTGAATTTTCTAATACAAAAGCTTATATAAGTTGTTCTATAAAGAACAAACATGAATCAGAACATAGTCTCCAAACTACCAAGGTAAAAATGTGAGCACCATATAAACCAACTAGGTTCAAAAAATATAATATTAATGTCAGCATTCCAGAGAGGTCTCTTGGGCTTTCTAAGTTGGAACAGACGTAAAAAATGAAATGTAATGACCTCATATGATTCAAGTTCTTGTTCACTGAAGTATGGAAGTTGATCAACCTTCTCTCTATATTAAAAAAAAAGAACATTCCAATGCCACAGATCTTATAACCAGTGTAGATATACTATAGACTAATCCAAGAGTTCAGATATGCAAATTTGTACAAACATTGCACAACAATTAAGCTTAAACAACAACAAAACATATCCACCAAAATAACAAAGTGAAGCCTCTCTGGTTTGGATTGATTTGTTTGAAATTTGAATTTCAGAGAAACGTGCATTATATAATGACTAAATAGAACATAGAAGAAGCTTCTATATCTCAATCCAGGAAAATTTCATCAAAATGTCTTTCAGATCAATGGGAAATATAAAGCAAAGAATTAAAGCAAATAAGAAACGTTACAAGTTTATTCATAGTCAAGGATTGGACTTGTAGATTTCCAAATCAGTGCAATTGTGGTTGGATTAAAAAAAAAACTATAAATGTCTAAATGCATATAAAATGATCTGGCATATCACAAATTTGCAAAAAACGTAATTGCAAAACTTGAACTCAAAATCAACAACTTGAATGTTACTAGAATTTAAACCATGAAGAACTCTTTATATTATTCCATTCCTCTGCATGGGAAAAGAAAGCCTTACCTCATGTCTGGTGTCAAAGGGATCCTAACCAACCATAAAGTTTGTGGTGCTTCAATTTATTCTATTTATGAAGAGAATGTTATGGTTTCTTAGACAATCCCATGCATTGGAAAATTGCAGTTGTACAAAAAAATGTTCATATCACAAGAATAGCTCTACTTCTATTCATAAATTCCCTTACAAGAGAGAAAGTAATGAGTGTGTTGATCTAATAGAAAAGGTAGAAGTTATATAACAACCCTAAATCTATAAGACCAGAATCTGCAGTTGCACTGCCTCAACGAACAAAATCAGTTATGAAAAGGATGTGTGAGTATTAACAACAAAACTCATGTACAAGATCAATAGTAGAGATTGAGAAACTAATAACCATAGGGTTTCTCCTCCTTGCTCTTTTCTTCCCCCCCCCCAAAACCAAAACCCTAGAAAGGGTAACAGAGGCAAAGAGAACAGTACAAAGAATCCAATCCTAAACTCTTATGTTTAAAATGTTACATTGCCAGATTTGAGAAAACCTCATTGAGGACATCATCCTCACCATTGGAAAAAAGCTCTGCATCCTTCTCTTATTCATTAACAAAGAATCTAAGCTCAAGCCTTGCATGTGAGGCAACAAAAATCATCTTCTAAGCTTTATCCTTATTGTCCGTGAATTCCCATGAGCATACACCCACCTCATGAATGACCAATTACACTTTAGACCACATGAAGTTGCATGAATGAATATCAAATGAACAGTGAATTTCCCAAGGGCTTTAAACTTGCTCAAGCATGTCTCCCACACAAGCCTACTACTTTGAGGATTGGCAATTTTCATTTTACCTGTTACAGGGTCTTGTTGTTTTACCTGAACTGCCTGAGCATACAATGGGTGTAGGCCCTCAGTGCACCATTTCATGAGTTTCATGAGTGCAATATGTGCTTCCTAATGATATTCACACAGTCCATCTCTTGCACTTTTTGTACAAAACCCATGAGTTAGAAAATAAACATCTAAAATAAGAACAACCACCAGCATTAGGAGAAGGACTAGGAGTGTTTGCTAGTAGGGAACATAAAGGAACTCAGGAGAATCAGAAATGTCATTTGCATTTTCTGGTTTAAGAACCAGATGCAGAAAAGGAAAACACAAGCACCACCAATTTTAACCCTTTACTTTTTATTTTCCCTTTTTTTTGCAGCTTTTGATTTTCTTCCTTTTTTTTTTCTTTTGCAACTTCAATAGCATATAAACTATAGGCATCTATAGGCACACTTGGGAATTCTCTTACATTTGTTCCTATCTTTGAGCCAAATGGTATTTTGGATAGTTTATGCCCCCACTAATAGATTTGTTGCAAAAATTGCATTGTATATCTCCCTTCTCTAGTGGTGCTCTTGCCAACATTAAAAAAAAAAATCAATCAACAAAAAACTTTGCAAAGCCAAAGTGTAAGTGTTCTGCTCAAACTTGGCAATAACTTGGCAACAAATATCATCCAAAATGAGTATTTTTTTTCCCATTTGGCATTTATATTTGACACCTAAGAGTTTCTCCATCTACCTGTGAGTTGGACTCTTAGGTAGGTAAATTGCCTAGAAGTTATTGAGCGGTCAGGGTCTGTACCAGCAAGAACCTACAAGACTCACTCACTGCCGAGTATGACTTGCTGGAAGAGATCTGCAAAATTGATTTCCCCATATTAATAGTAGAGAACACTGAAAATATGAAATCATTGCAACCCCCATTTCCTAATAACATTAGCTTTTGTAGAAACAGGTGTGTCATCTTGAGCTTTTGAGTTATCTTTAAAGCTAGAAACTAATTCAGTTCCTATTTTGGATTGAGCAGAAGAAATTGAATTCAAACCATTTCTAAATCCTCGCAAGAAAAACAATATGGAGTTTTGATGCAACTAACATCATTGAATTACCCTGGGAAAGTAGAACATATTTTCCAAAGAATAGGTCATAGGTCATCAAAAAATGAATGAACAGAAACATAAGTAGCATGTCACCAGGTAGTCACTCCAGCAATGCTATTATTAGGAGTACAAAAGGGAAACATGTTATCACACTGAATAAAGATATGACTCCACTACTATAAGAATCATTAAAGGGAATTGAGTTTCAAATTAAAAAATCACTCACCAGAAGAAATATCTCAGCCATTGCCAAGATTTCTTATTGGATTTCCTCCTAGGAATCCTCATTTCCAAAACCACCAAACCATCTTCTACCTCCATTTCCACCCCACCTCCAGCTACTTCCCTCTTTTTTATCTCCCCATCCCATCTATCAAATGCATCTTTCTTTCCACTAAGGGCATCTTCTAAAGCTCTATGAGCAACATCCTACAGGGAAGATCAAATTTATTTATTTAGACAACATCTATTATTGTTGATCAAGGAAACACCACTAGATCTTTCTTCCTTGACCAATTTAAAAAAAAAAAAAATAAATAAATAATAAATAAATAAATAAATAAAAAAATAAATAAAAAAATAAAAAAAAATTGGTTTCAAGAAATTGTGGACCATTCTGAACTTTTGACTAGATACAATATTCGATTATGTTCTGTGAAGCAGGACTTGCTGGGTATGACATGGACTCATGATTCATACTAGCCTTGGTGCTAAAAAAAGTGTTGATTTCAGTGTCAAGGAAAATATCATGACTCATATCTAGCTTAGTGCCAAAAACATGCCAAGTTGAATTGTCCTAGAAAAAATTCACAAATCAAATGTGAACTCAGGGAATAATCTAGGAGTTTTTCAGACCCATAGAATTTCAAAAAACAAAGCCTTGACAAAACATTTTGGGTGAAATTTTGAGCAACTTTTTACTTTTTATTTTCTGGAATTTTTCCTAGTCCGAGTCATATTCTTACTCTCCATCCTCAGTGTGTTTCTTGCTGAGATGAGTCTGACTACTTTGATAAAAGATATTATTAGTTTTGGAAACTTCAATCATTCAACATAGATTAAGCAACCTTTGATATTAGCCCCATGGTATGTGTACTGACAAAACATGATTTCTCTCCCAATTAGTCAGCCTTGCTCCTAAAGAGGACCATATGTTTGATATGTAAAAGCTTAGACTATGGCTAAATTGATTCACCAGCAAGGAGCTTAATTAATTTTGTGGATATTAATGTGGTTATCTTTGTTTTCTATTTCACTGTGATTAAATTTGATTTTGTAGTACTTGTAGACTAAAAGTTAAATGAATAAAAACGGTGTTAAAGAAATTAATCACATATACATTCTTCTTCTCACCATATTCAGAATTTTCCTCTAATAATGTGGGTGCGTTCACTTATTGAAGCCCTTGGACTCAATCCTCTTTCTTTCCTTCTGCTATGAAGGCCAAGGGACCATATAAACAACCCATGTTTCCTTTCCACTCTCTTTAATATATCTCCAACGTTTTTTTCCCAGCTCAGCTTCCATCTCCCCTTTCTTTTTTGTCAACCTCTTTATTACCTTTCCTCTAACTATTCCAAAATCCAAGAGACCCCCAAGAAGCCATTCTCACTGTTTTATCACCTAATTATTATATGCCCTAAGTGCTGCTAGTGAAAACCCCTAATGTATCACCTCTAATAACATATTTTAGGCATTACAATTCTTATTTGGGGATGCTATTGCATATGTCCATGCCATGTGGAATTTCTTGATTTGTTATATCATTTATGTTGTTGGTTCAACCTAATCATTGTAAACAAAGGGGTAAGGGAGAAACATATAAGAAGAAACTTGTCGCAAATCAATAAGTGTCTATTCCATACAAAAAAATTAACAAGATTATACCATATTTATATTGAAATATATATGTATATGAATAAAAATTAGCACATAGTCAATGATTTTACAAGAGGAAGTATGCATAAATAGATATAACCATGTCTCTTTGAAATAAATATAGCACATCATAGCAACTATCAGTAATTGTTAGTCAATTATAATACATATGTTGATTTCATCCTCTAGTTATCAATTTTTTGGATTGTTTTCAACATTTCTTACTTCTGTTGATTGTCCAGTGTCTTGTTAGAGGTAGCATGATCCAATTGCAATAGGATTCCCATTGGGAGGCATAATGTAAAGAGTACAACTCTTGAACAAAGAATATCCTAGGTCTTTAGGTTTTCTTCTAATGGTTCAGTTGATTTTAGTCTAACTCTAGTTGATTAGAAGCTAGTTTTACAAAAGGACCCTCACAAAGGCTGGCAATGAGGAAAAATATTCCCCTCCATTAGAACTATATTGGTTAAAACCATTCAAGGGTTTCTCCTTTCATCTCACCTCACCTGACAGGTGAGTTTACTTGGATATAATAGTTGAGAAAGAATTGTTGTAGAGCAAGAGTTGTGGGCAACAATTTTTCCTCTACATGGATAGATGTGTTAATGACAAAGGAGGATTCATCTCAATAGGTCCCTTCACGATCATCTTATGCAATAAATTAACATCAAGATGTCTTCAACCAGGGCATAATAGAAGTCTACTAATGATATTATTTTCTTTTGGCTAATAATTTCCTAGTGAAGCATGTTTATGTATGGATGGTGGTAAGTCATTGATGTTATTAAAATGAGTAAACTTAGGACAACTCTCACATTCTTAAGGGCCGCTTCAGGCACAAAACTACTGAAATGGTACCCTTTCCCTAAAGTTAATTATCATGAAAATATGCCACTGGGGTCACAAAGTGGGGGCAATGAATCCTATACTCGAAGGATTTCACATTTCAAAGTGTTAAACACAAGACATGATTTTTGTAATTGAGACTAATATTTTGTCCTCTATTTTCTTATAGTGTGAAGAGCCTTGTAACCTCTGTCACTACACACCAAAAACATGATTGTGCATATTTTTGTAAATTACATGCAAAATGTTGAACTAATAAACCTGCTTCTAGAAATGTTGATTTCTATTTTGGGCTTAATATGGCTCAAATGTAGTCTTAGGAAATTCTAATGAGAAACAAAATATATTTGCATGAAGCATTATAATTTATCAATGAGTACCCAACATCTCGCCATTACTTAGTTTATGAGATTAATTTTCAATTAAAACAACATGAATGCTACTGTCAAAATCTCATAGATGCTTTTGATAGAACATATACCCCTCACCTATGGCTACTCTATTAACCAACACTTATTAGTTTTCTGACTTGTAACACAAGCAACATAAATTCCCATGTAAGTTATGAAAAGGGTTAAAACTAAACTAAACTAAACTAAAGGAAAACTAAAATTTTTGAATTTAAGTAAAAGGGTTAAAAGATAAATATAAAGGAAATGAAAACCTTGATAATTTTATCTTATGATTCATTTGACTGGCAAGGGTTGAACTTGTCACTTTAGAGCAAGTCTTGATGAGTTTCAACAAAGCTTCCAAGAGTCTTGGTGATTTTAAGTTGAGTATAAGGTTTAGGGAGAGGCTTGGTAACACTTGCAAGTCCCTGCCAAATCTCATAACATCAGTACCAAGCATAACTCTCCACTGCTTTTAGACACCTAGAAAATGATTTATTGTTATAACATAGTAGTGTGAAGTGAGTACTGTATTCTCCTATTCTGGTTTGTGATACTAGTGTCTCAATGTAAGAATGTTGCCAACATGTGATAATTATTATATTATAAATAAGGGGGATGATGGTTGTATGGGAATTATCATGAATGTAAGGCATTGGATTTAATAATATACGTTGGGACATCTATAGCAATTCAACATAGGCATACTATGGTTTGAGACAAGATGCTTGAAAATAGTTACAAGATAGTATTTTCTTGTAAGGTTGTGCAGAGGCATTAGTCTATTATATTGGTATATAATGAATACAATGAGTCCTATCACTAAAACATTAGTTCAACACAAGAATAAATTGACAGGTTCCAAAGAAAATCAAGACACTCAGAAATAGAAATTGCTATTTTATGTACTAATGACCAAAACAGATCAATGGGACTCAAATAATAAATAAATGATAACAAAGAATATAGTTCTTAGGGCATATCTCCAAAAGTGAAAAAAAATGGCATAGTAACAAATAAAAGTAGAGTTGGCCTAAAATGGGTAGGCCCTAGAAAGTGAATTACAACCTTGAGAAAACAGAGTGCAATATATGCCACAATGGAGAGAGCAAGTCAGCTAAACCATGAGCAGAAAGCTGGAGGGAAAACAATCTTTAGTCAGCATCTAAACCAGAGGGGCATCGTGTATCAATGATTGTGAACTCACCACTACTAAACCTGATTATGTTATTGAGAGAGTGGTATGTAATTAAAATTTAACGATTGAGTAGACTTAGTTGTAGTCCATTAGCCCACAACAGTCAATTGAAATTCAATGCACTTACTTTTCCAATCAGAATTGTTTATGACAAAGTGAGGAAGATCCCTAGAAATAACAACTATTTTATATTTGCTATTGTCTCTTACAAAGGCAGGCTAATATTTCAAGACAGTAAAACAAGCTCAATGGCCTTATAAGTTCAAATGGTTTAGATGAAGAATACACATTGTCCACAAATTTATAAGTGACCAAAATAACCAAAACATGGATGTTATTAAAAGTTAGCAGAAAGTTTTAAGCTAAGCCTAAAAATATGCTATAAGCACGTTGATGCGAGATAGAACACTAAAATCAGAAGCTTTTCAAGAACATCCAAGGTTACATAGAGATAAAACACAATATGTACCAATTCAATCAACCCATATAGGACAAATCAATTAACTAGATACAAATGATAAAATTATCTCAGCTTTTTTGTTCTATACTTAATCAGGGGATAAGGAGAGATTCATTTTCTTCCACTCTCCCTTGGTTTGGGACTACAAGATTGTTTTCATTTTCTTCAAATTTTCATCCCTACCAAACGTGATACTCTTTGTAAAGGAAAATAGGCCTGCAATGCACATTGGTAGGCAAGGCAGGCATTACGAATAATGCTTCAACATGTAAGGGAATACCCACTTACAACATACTGTAACCCTAAGATAATACACTCCTTTCGGTTCATAGGAAATGTAGAGTAATTTTAATTTTCATGCCTATAGTTCAATTGCATGGGATTTCAACACAACTTGTGTCTAGATTATCCCCCTTTACGTGCATTTAGGAGTTGAAGAAACCATCAATCCAATGCACTAGTTGAATCTACAACCATATTGATTCAGAGCTTTGTTGGCGGAGTGATGTGGTGAGGAATTGATGATGATGTGGTGAGGAATTGGACTTTCTGGGGGGGTTCAAAAAACTACCATGAAAAATATATTTAAGGGCAATTTAAAAACCCCCTCCAAAAGTCATGAGAAAACACTTTTAAAAATAATTGTTGGAAACCCTCCTGAAAAAGTTCAAATTTCCATGAATTTTGGGGGGTTTCCAAAACTACCCCTAAATCCATAAAAACACTTTTCGAGGTAGTTTTAGCAAGAGTGTCGCAATCCAAATCACCCCATAGGCACAACTCTTGCAAAGGAATTATGGGACAAGTCCAGTGATCTTATATTTTTCAATGACCAAATTGACCCAGGAAGAGACCCAGACAGATGGTTTGGAGACAAGTTCAATGTTGTCAAATTGGAACAAGAGCTCAGGCTAGAAGGAAGGGCACCTTGCAACGCATTGTGGGAAAGGGAAATGACTCTGAGTGTATCACATTATTGAAAGAGTTGGGCAGGAATTGCACCAGAGAACGCATTGTGATTCAAATTCATGATTTTGTGGCTGGGAATCTACACTGATATTGATATCGCCAGAGAAATTTTTGTAGGAAAGAGAGAGTGTGTGAAGGGACTAAAACCTAATGAGACCTCTGCCAAGCACCACTTCTGTGACTCTTCCTGTTTTGGGGCTGCATACCACACTTTCCCACAAACATGGGTTGTCATCGTCCTCATTCCAAGAAGCAAGGGACAATTTTGGATCGTGCAAGTCTGCCTTGAAAACTATGAGTCCCAGCACATCATCGTTCACCTCAAGCCCAAACTGGCTCAGAGAAACCATCAGAAAAACTACAACTTCCAACACAGTCAAATGAAACAGGCCACCCATCGAAGTTGGCTACTACTACTATCACTCTACAACTCTCAACGAACTAAAAACTTGCATTACCTTAGGGACTTGTTTCCTTCCACATGCTACAGTTCCACTAAAGCCCTAGGTGATTCCTCTTACACGAAATAATATTTCTAGATCGGAAATGTATCCATACACCGGAAACAAGTCCATCGATTGGAGACAACAAAATGCAGGAATGATCCAGACTAACGTTTCTATTGTTTTGATGTGATTTTGGGGCGATTGTGGGTATACATAGAGTCAAATCTGCTTACATGATTAAAATATTTCTAGATCAGAAATGTATCCATAAACTAGAAATAGGTCCATTGATTAGAGACAACAAAATTGCAGGAATGATCCAGATCAACGTTTCTGTAGTTCCGATTTGATTTTGGGGGAGTATGGGTATACGTAGAGATGAATCTACTTACAAAATTAAAATATTTCCAGATCAGAAATGTATCCATAAACTAGAAACATGTCCATCGATTGGAGACAACAACATTGCAGGAACGATCTGGATCAACGTGTCTGTGTTTTTGAGCTGATTTTAGGGTGAGTGTGGGTATAGGAATAATTGAATCCCATAACTTTGCTTCTTGGTTGACCCTTTATAAAAAATTGTTGGCCTTGGGCATTTCATAATGATAGATGAAATAATTTTATTAAAGGTTAATGGGTTGAGAAAGTAAAACAAACCATGCCAAGACAAAAATATGGAGCGAACTCTGCATAAAATAGACGTCATTGTTGGAAGATGGTGAATACAAAGTATATATATTTTCGATTCATGTAAATACTAAGTATTGATTGTCCGTAATTTGTGAATTAATACAAGAGAAATCAAACTCTATGTTATGTGTGAAATTTTCCTTTGGTTACAAAGTTTCTGGGGTTAGATGAAGCAATGTTTTGTTCTTTCTGTTCAAACCTGAAATGTATTGGGTTGTATGAAAATATGGACTACACAACAATTGCGCCAAGCTTGAAGATTGTTGTAAGTAATACCAATGGTAATATATTGGTATTTAAAGCCTAGATCTGAAGATATGTCTGTGGGTTTTATGAACATTTGGACTACATAGCAATTGTGTCAAGCTTGAAGATTGTTGTAGGTAATACCAATGGTAATATATTGGTATTGAAAGATGAGATCTGAAGATAAATCTGTCATATGGTAAGGAAATCTGTGAATTATGACAGGGAAAATTTTTCTATCTAGTCGTTGTTGAATCTGGGTAAAATATAAATGACATGCAGAGTTTGGATTGGCATTGGAGCTTGTAGAGGAACAATTGACTCATCACATGGGGAAATTATCTGTAATTACCACATGAAATATAAACATGTAATGGGAGAGTTCTGATGACAAGGGTATCTGAGTTATTTCTTTTTGCAACGACACAACCTCCTAGCTCGGAGTTATGGGCACCAATGAAGGTCACACGCAAATATTTTGATGCCTCTTCAGTAGATTTGAAGGTGGCTTTGCAGCCTATGCCAAACAACAACTCTTTCGAAACCATCATCTCCTAGAGGCCGAAAGGATCCTACATTGGCAAGGGTTGATCGCTCTCATTCTGGATTGAAATTTTATCCATGGATCGAGCCATATCCTATTATATATGCTCACCCAGAAGCTAGATCGGCCCTCTCACTGTCCAGATCCGGAAGCATATCCTTGATTCAACATTGCCCATTACCGGTCTATTGACTCCAAGCTAAAATTTGAAGGAGGGTCTTTTGAGAAGTCTGGTATACTTATTCACAGTCGCTTTCTTCGATGTACAGGGCATTTAGATACCAATCGCTACTCCATAATGAGAGATCGACACCCACTATGGATGTATCTGGCTTTTTTCCTGGGGTTATAGGATCCCGTGGGGATGGATCTAGCTTTTTTCTTGGGGATACGGGATCACGCCCCAGATTTGGTGCATATTGTAACACTTTGGTCTCCCTTTTGGTCAAATCCCTCAAAACCAGAATTATTTGTAGCAAATCGACCCTTGATATGGACAGATCTGTATCATTCTTTTCGGATCCGAATGTTAACACAACTCGATGTCAGGGAGGAAATGGCGAAAGACCGTGACAAAGAAAGAGTGGAGGCAAACTTGATGGAAAATAGTTCTTTTTTGCAGATCGAATCAATACTAAACGCTACAAGGTAACAAGGTATGGAGACTGCCCCAGATTCACAAATTGTTGCATACAAGGGGTTTTTCCAAATTTTATAAAAACCCCGGCAGGAAAATTTACAGTGGTTTGGATTCATCCCTTCGACAGGGTCATACACCTAAAGCTAAATATTATGAATAAACTGGGATATCCATACCAGCTTCAAAAACTCATCTACAGGGTTAGTTCCCTACAAGATGAGTGAAGTTTACATGAATACAATATTCTTCCATCTACTTCCATCATTCTCAATCTGAGACTAAGAGGAGGAGGAGCGGGTTCAAGTAAATCCAAAGGAACCAGAGGTGTTTTTGGATCTAAATTACCCAAAGGATCATAATCAAATTAGGAACATAACAAAGTCGATCTCTCATATAAAAACATCCTCCAAAGAAAATCAACAGCTACAACAAGCTCAACTTAGATGCCCAATTCTCCCAATCAATACATGTGGAGCTGGAAAATTATGTCTTAGAACTAAACATAGAACTACCAGAAACAAATGATTTCTGCTCAACTTATGAGGCACAAGGCCTTATATGCAGATTTAATGGTTTTTGACCAAAACCAATGGAACCGTTTCACTGGATCTTCACAAACTAGACAACAAATTGTGAGATTCACCTCTGCTCCAAAGTATTCTTCATTGTAAAATTCGCATCACCGGAAGAATGAGACATTATCTTATAGGAAGGCTCATGTTTCTGCAAATCAATGGGGTTTTTCATCACTCCATGGTTTCTAGAATTTGACGCAAACACTGTGATTGTATCAAGGATGCCAGTTTGGATAAGGTTACATAACGTCCCCCTACACTTCTAGCATAATCAAGTGCTAGAAACTATTGGAAATATATTAGGATGATACATAAAGACTGATGAAAAAAGGATGGAAGAATGAATATTTACTTTTGCACTCATATGTGTGGAATTGGATCTCAGTAAAGGCCTACCGGATCACACTCAACTAATACACAACAAGCATAGATGGACTAAAATCCTGGACTTTGAGAACATAGCTTTCAGATGTCGAATATGTCGCCAAATAAGACACTTACAAAACATTTGTCGTGATGCTAAGAAAGAGCAGTGAAGAAAGAAGAAAATAGGGAAACAACCAAAAGGATGGCAATTTCCCCCAAATAACTCATATGAGGAATAAGAAGAAGCAGAAAAGGACCCCACCCTGAATCAGGAAGAACAACACATACCAGAAAACAAAGAACAAGTCAAAAAGACACACATACTAACAAAATTACAAGGCCCCACAAATCAGCTAATCACGATATCTGAAGCAAAGGACAATGGAGGAATAAAACACCAACATTTTTCCAATAACTCAGATTCAGATAAGGAAACCACAAGAATATAAGAAAACAAACTATCTATTGTCTCATCTATGCCATCTCAAGGAGAATGGCGGAAGGTTGAAAATAAGAAATGGAGAAACGTCTAACTTTTCTCCTCATCTTTTAATTGATTATTTATGAACCTATGATCATCAGTCTCTGACTAGATGATGGAATTCTTGTAAGCAGCTACAACATGTAATTTTATTTTCACTAATAAAATCACGATTTTTTCCTTGGAAAAAAAATATAACCTGTAATGGATCCAACAAACATAAACGACTTCAGGTCATAATTACATGAACTTCTTGTAATCACAATTGCAAAGAAAGATTAAGAAGGATGTTGCGTATGAATGGATAATTATTGGTAGCATTAATTTCCTACCAACAAATTTGTTTGCATCACTAACTAGTTTTCCATCCCATTCAATACAATAACTGATATGTTGTAAAAAAATGGTTGAAGCGAGGCAACTTACAGGAGCCATCCTAAGTGGGGTTCACCCTCAATGAATATCTAAAACCCTAACTTTCCTCCTAGATCCTCGTCTGCAGTGCACCTCATCTTATTATCTATTGTACCTCCACGACCACAACCGCAACCCCCTCCCCTGCCTCATCCACCATCAGACACAATAAACTTGGAGTTATGACCACGTCTGCAACCCCTCCCTTGCCTCGTGTCCACCATCAAAGGCATTGAACATGGAATTAATAGTGCTCATGTTTTCTTTGCTCCAATTAATATCCAAGGGAATCAAACCTTTACCAATATATCAAAGACTCGATCAAAGAATAGATATATCACAGACAAAGCTCAACAGGATTTTCCAAAAGAGTGAAATAACACTTAGTTGTATTTTATGAAATAACTCGAGTGAGTGGAATGAATGGTGGGAAACACTTACCAGGGAAAGGAATATTTTTGGTCCATCCTTATTTCTATTATTATATTTGCTTTTTAGAATGGAGCGAAGTGTTTAAAAAACTCCTGAAAAAATATTTTTAATTAAAAAAATAATTATTTGCTTATGTTTTTTTTTAATATATGTTTAGTTTTAGTATATTTTTATTTTCTAAAAAATATATATCTAGTTTTTGGTATTTTTATTTTATTTTTATAACAAAAAATATATTTTGTTTTTATAAAAATGGATTTTAAACATTCCATTCATGCTAGTTTGTGATTTTATGATAAAAGTTTAAATAATATATAAAAAAATAACTTAATTCCATATGTTATGTTAGTGAGATGGTGTTGACGGTGCTGGACCCGCCAACATGTCAGGGGAGCTCTCAGGTAAGAAGTCTTAATTAGACCTCAGATCATTTGGTGTAGGATTCCCAACAGTGGGTTGTACGACAATGCCTTGACCGCGATTTCGCACAGAGGCAAGTAAGATAACTCTATTGGTAGCAAGCGTGTGACATATGCAGTAAGCCAAGGAAAGTGCATGAGAGGTTCTAACACATGGGATTTGAGATGCGTGCACCCCTTGGAAACCTGTGATAACACGGAGTTAAGAAGGGAACACACGAGCAAAGATGCATCACAACATGGAAGGCAAGCTAGCTAGCAATCCAAAGTGATGGTTAAACCAACAACACATTTTAGAAATATTCATACATACATACATAGAAATAGCTATACATGCATGCGTAAGCAAACAAATACATATATCATTTAGACTAAACAGATAGCTGAAATACAATACAACATACGCATGAAACTTGTTGGCTCTTGTTATATTAAGAAGTGTAAGTTCCAGTCATACAATATGTCTAGTCAATTTAACGTCTTAAATTGCTCTACATAAATTATCAATCCGGGTATCGTAAACTAATGAAGTGTGGTGCACCATATGTGCTTAGTTAACCTTTTTTCTTACTTTGTTGTTTTATAGTTTTTATATTGTCTTGGGGTTTTGTTCTTGTTGATTTTCTAAAGTGTCTAATACAAATGGAAATCCTATTATAAGGTCTTAAGAATATTTTTAAAGGTCAAATATGGATGTAGATTTCAAGACAAGGTTTATGTCCCTTATGGTAACTTCCAAAACTTAGCACTTCAAAAGATCTCAAAACATGCTATTAATACTTGAACAGGAATGTAAATATGCAGCTACTTAAATCAAACAAAAGATGAAACACTGATCATGAAATCGCTGTCTCTGCTGCCCATCTAATTACAAAAATAAAATATAAACTATTGCACTCAAACAAACCAAAAATTGCAGATTATTGAAAGCAAGATCAATTTACTTCACTTATAATCCTATAGCTCGCCAAGTAGCTTTTCCGGGTTAAGCCATGGCTCTAGAGATAACGTCAATAACATGAAGAATTGATATCTAATTTACCTACTTGCAAATAAAAGTAAAATCAAGACACTTCACTTATAATCCGATAGCTTGCCAAGTAGCTTTTTGGGGTTAAGCCATCGCTCTGGAGATAACGTCAATAACATGAAGAACCTGATATCTAAATTACCTACTTGCAAATGAAAGTAAAATTAAGTCACTTCACTTATAATCTGATAGCTTGCGAAGTAGCTTTTTAGGGTTAAGCCATGGCTCTGGAGATAACGTCAATAACAGGAAGAACCTGATATCTAATTGCAGAGAAGAAAGTAAAATCAAATCATTTCACTCATAATCTGGTAGCTCGTCAAGTAGCTTTTCGGGGTTAAGCCATGGCTCTGGAGATAACGTCAAATGACATGAAGAATTTGATATCTAAACTAACTAACAACAACAAATAAATAAGACTAAAATCAAAGCATAATTGAAATTGAAAATATTAAGAAAAAGTTCAGCAGAGAGGCAAATCTCATGTCACTATTTGATGCAAAAACATGTAAAGAAAAACTAATCTACAATCAACTGGTTGAACACACTTGCATGAATGGAAAATTTAAACTATCAAACTTGAAAGCAATAAAATAACAAACATGAATGAAATCAAAGCAAAATTACAAAATAAAATCTACTCTACCCTACATTCTCCATGACATCTACTTCATATCTCCTTCCATGTTGAGAACATCAAAGCTTTATTCAAATTCTTCAAAATTACAAAGTACAACAAAGCTCTCCAAAGCTTTCTAAAGCCATCAAGGAAGAACTACAAACTTCAAGCTAAAGAACTAAAAAGCCAAGCTAAGCCAAGACTAACAAGCTAACAAATGAAGGAGAGAGATCTCCTATTTATACAAAAATATGAGAAGCCATCTCATTAATAATAGTCCATGAATCCCTCCCTCTACCTCTAGAGTCCTAATCAAAATAGGAACTGATAAGACACATGTCTTCTTAGAGTTTCAATACAATTAGGAGATGTGACACATATCCTCGTGATCCCATGATTCTTTCCACTCAAATTCGAATTTGGCCTTAAAGTGCCACATAAAGGTCTTCTAGAAGCCTCCTTTTGACCTACACATGTCAACAATCTCAAACCACTTGTTAGGTATAAGCATATGCACATTATTTCCTAAATTTTAACCACAAATTCACTTAAAAAGGCTAAGAATTAATAAAGTTTGGAAAAACATAAATGTGGCCCAATGATAATGAAAGTGGGATGAATGTGGTGACATAGTAGTGAAATGGTGGTGAAATAGAGATGATATAATGGACATAATAGTGAAAGTGTAATGGAAATGAATGACATTTTCAAGACCCAACATACCCCCCAACTGAAGTTATTGCATGTCCTCATGCAATATATATTACATTAACTTTTTTTGATCCTTGAACTTTGGCTTAACTTTGCATGATATCATTTGATAACTTCATATTTTTGCAAAGTGTTTTACTTGAATTGCAATATGGTTGGTTCTTGTGTTACAACCAATTTTTTTTTGTTGTTGTTGCATTCTATTTTGATCTTTGAACTTTGCATAATGATATTTTGATTATTGTTTGCAAAGTATATCTTTATTGGATTGCATGATAGTTGGTTCTTGTGTGACAACCATGATTTTGTTTGTATCCAAGTTATCCTTTAAGCACTTTTTGAAAAGCCATTGTATGCTCATAATAACAATGTAATAGTTAATATATGTTGGAAGTATGTGGGCTCCTAAATATGATATGGACATGGCAAGATATGAATATGAATGTATTTCCCCCCCAACTGATGGTATTGGCAATTTTATGGAATGAGGAAGAGAAATGTTTTTCCAACAATTATCATTCTAGCTTTTTATGTAATTCTATGGTCAAAAGTTAGAAAATGACGTACGTTAACTTACCTTTTGGAATGGATGAGTTATATGTGTGGTGGCTGCAAAATTCTGATTATATTCTTCTTTAAGTGGCTGAACAAGAAGAGTCATGGATAAAGAGTTAAAATGACTTTTTATTGCTTCTACTAAAACTTGTTGAATCTGCTCCAAAATATTGAAAATAATAGTCTTCATGTCTTCAAAACTCATTGGCACAATTCCTACTATGTGAAAAGATGTTCTGATGTCGAACATAGCAGAAAATTGTTGACTTAGTGACCATTAATGGATGCCACTAGTCAACACGAGAACTCTCACCATTGATGACAATTAGAGTCAAAATGCCCAAACACATCTTGCTAGGTACAAATGAATTTGCCGATGTTGAGTCACCTAGAAGATCTAACGAACAAGGGACATTAATGTATTCCCATTGTTTGTCAGCATGAGAACTTGCCATTAAGGCATGCAAGCCTCAAGGTGTCTTTACAAGGAACTTAGACTCAAAGGACTATGGACTCAATAATTTGCATTGAAGCAGGACTTATTTGCGGAATGAAAATAACAGGAAAGGGAAGATGGAAATGGAAGATGGCAATGGAGAGTAGAAATGGCAATGGGAAATAAGCATGTGAATGAGCCTCTTGCTTTTATTTGTGGATTATGAATGGACAAAAAGAGATGGAAAGTGTATGTGAATGTAAATGGAAAATATGAAGTGAAATGAGGTGAATGGTTTATTATGAGGTATGGATGTGATGGAGACAATAGTATCTGAAAGTTTTTCAAGTGTTTGGATCTGATTTTGCATCAGCGTATTTCATCTTTGTTGCTGATCATCCTCTTATGAAACAAATTGGTCTCTTAGAGAGACACCATTCTCTTGTAGTCATTTGTCCTTCCTCCTGGAACCTGCAAAAAAAAAACCAATACTTCTTCTGCAATGGAATGTAAAATTATCAAAGGAGAGAGGTGATCAATCTCTCTAGTTATGATATTTACACACAAAACTAAGAATTTGTATCAATAAAACAAGTTCTCAAAGGAAAAATCAAAAGAATTTATACCTGCTTTGGAATTGGTGCCCCAAGTTGAATGTTTCTTTTTTTCAGCAATTGATTTCATTATTTACCATTTCAAACTCTAATGATGGATTTTTCATTGTGTAGATCTTGTTTAGATCTTTCCAACGATACTTGAATCATCAAAATCTGATTTCATATGAGAAAGTTAGGCTGATTTGAACAATGAGGTTTTTTTAGCTGGAGAACAGCTGCGAAATTGGACTTTAGCTGCGGAATGTGCACAGTTTCTGTAGCTAAAAATCTTGAATAAAAAGTTAGCCATTCATCTTTCATCATCAGTCCAAAATTAATCAATACCTTCAGAAAAGTGAGCAAATAACTTATTCATTTCATTGATTTTTTTTTTGTTTTTTTGACATGCGGTGACTTAGTGTAGTGACTTAGTGTGGTGACTTAGTGATAACACACACTTTGACTTCCCTTTGACTGGGCTCTTTTTCATCGACTTGGATCAAATGAATAGGACACCATCCATGTAATGACATTTTCCCAGCTACCCATGTGGTTTGCTTCGTCTCTTGACACCTATAACCTATAGAAGTATGAAAATGGTTGCGGAATTGCTAGTTAGCTGCGGAATCAGGCTGCATCTAAAAGACAGTCTCAAGACTACTGATTAAAGGAATTCTATAAACTGGATTCAGCTGTATACTAATTGTTGATTTATTCAAATTGCTTACAGCATACTGCCACCAAACAAAAACAAAGATCCCCACTGCATTAAGGATATCTGATGTATATTTTTGTCATTTATTATGATGTCAAATACTCGCTACTCAGGAGCTTTAATGGTTGGATCAATCTCAGCGAGGTGAAACCAAAGCATATAATCCAACCTAGCTGTAAGTACAGTTTGATAAAGATGAAGTGGAAAATAGTCATGAGCTTGATTAGTGCTTTTCATGGGATTACGAGTTTGACAGAAATCATTTCATTACATAGTTTTGGCTGAAAGTATAGTTAGACTGCCAGACACGTCATAATAAAATAA
The DNA here is from genome assembly GCA_031772625.1 of Pinus tabuliformis. Taxonomy (NCBI): domain Eukaryota; kingdom Viridiplantae; phylum Streptophyta; class Pinopsida; order Pinales; family Pinaceae; genus Pinus; species Pinus tabuliformis. The sequence continues at coordinate 209,560,067 of CM062814.1, read as the reverse complement.
AACATGTACACAGAACTTGTCAATGAAGACAAGATCCACGAGTACCAACTCCTGTGCCGCTATTTTAGTGAGTACAATGCCAAGTAACCTACAAGAACGAAATAACATAGGAATAGCCGTTAAATGGGTGCAATGAAAAGTGTTGTGTTCAATTGGGATACGTCTCTAAATAGGTGTGAGAGTTAAGTAAAAGTTTATTAAAGATGGGAAGAATTAAGGGCAGGAGACGTGGTGGAGTAATGTTAGATGCCAGCACATAGTTGATTCCTAAATCAAAATTCCCTTGCCGAATTAAATCACAGCATGTTCATTAATTAAAATCCATTTTTCTTCACGTGGCAGGCAAAAAGAAGCTTCATAGAACTGAAAAATTCTCTCAACCCGCCACAAATTTCTTAAAACGATTTTTGGGTTATCTAATTGACCCTACTTCCGAAAAAACCCATGTTTTATTTTTCTCAAATTCATCTCCGTTTGGCCAAATCGTGCATTTGAAGTTTGACGTTTTTCTTTATTTTGCATTTTTGTGGATTACTGTGGTTGAATTTTTTTCATTTGCAGGTTCATGAGCATCTTGGAAAATTCTTGCAACAGTATTATGAGTAGCCACAGTGAAAACCTACCACATGGAGCTTTGTGTTGATTTTATGCGCTTGGAGATAGCAACTGTCCATCAGACTTTTCCTAAATAACACACTGTTTTTTTTTTATCTGCTGAGTTTGCATTTTATAATCTGAAACTGTGTTTTTTTCTCTTTGCTCTGTTAACTATCTGCATAGAAATACCAGATTGAAAAAGAAGAAAGAAAAAAAACAAAAGTTTCACTTGCAGTGCAGCTTCACACTCTTTCTCAATTCTAGCCTTTTCATGCTCTAAATACTGACCCTTCCAAATCTCTGAAGAAGGAAATCATGTAGATAAATCTGGAAGAAAAATAATAGTGATTTCTTTGTGGCTTGGCAGGCTGTCTTGCACCTTAGCAACAATCTTCCTATTAGTTTTGTTTATCAATTTCTGTAATCCATTGAAAGCTCTCCATATGAGTAAGATACATGATCCAGATGAATGCAAATGGGTTGCTTACAAAGGACTGAAGATTTTCACTAACATTGGCCTGCTGCTGCTGATTACAAGAGTCAGGCAGACAACTAGAGAAGGCTTTTGTATTTTTTTTGTATTTTTTTGTATTTTTTTTATTGAGGCCACAGTGAAAGCTAGGATTGAAGATAGCCATAGATTGTTTTCCTTCTTTTTTTTTTCTCTAAAATTGTGAAATTTTATAAGAAGGATTAATGATTTTCAATTTCAGGCAGCAAAAGATTTCAAGTAAAATATACTAAAAACAGGACTTTGACTGAGGTCTTAAACTGATTTTTTATCAATCTGGGCTGGGTGACTAGGATAGGATCCATGTCAGGACAATTCTGGAGATGCCCATGTGGTCGGTTTCTTCATTGGATGCCTGTAACCTGCTAAACCTTGAAATTAGCTGCGGAATTCACAGTTAGCTGCGGAATCAGATTGCATTCCACAGCTAATTTGCAGAATCTTATTAAAACAGGACACAGTGTTTTGAGGACCACTACAAACCATAACCAGTCCATCTTGGACAGCTTAACCTATCAAAATAATTGGATTTTTATTTTATTTTTTCATTTTTTTTTTATTGAATCAAATGAAATGATGAAGTTTATTTTGTCCCCTTTTTTTCTCTCTCTCTCTCTCTCTCTCTCTCTTTTTAACATAACAATTCTTTTTCTGATCCTCTAGATCACACAGTGCAGGAGAGAGCATACTCAAGAAATTATCAAATTTTTTTAGATGTAAGAAATAAGGTCTCCTAATTACACTTCCCCGGCAACGGTGCCAAAATGTCTAGTCAATTTAACGTCTTAAATTGCTCTACATAAATTATCAATCAGGGTATCGTAAACTGATGAAGTGTGGTGCACCATATGTGCTTAGTTAACCTTTTTTCTTACTTCGTTTTTTTATAGTTTTTATCTTGTTTTGGGGTTTTGTTCTTGTTGATCTCCTAAAGTGTCTAATGCAAATGGAAATCCTATTCTAAGGTCTCAAGAATACTTTTAAAGGTCAAATATGGATGTAGATTTGAAGACAAGGTTTATGTCCCTTATGGTAACTTCCAAAACTTAGCACTTCAAAAGATCTCAAAACATGCTATTAATACTTGAACAGGAATGTAAATATGCAGCTACTTAAATCAAACAAAAGATGCAATACTGATCATGAAATCACTGTCTCTGCTGGCCATCTAATTACAGAAATAAAATCTAAACTATTGCACTCAAACAAACCAAAAATTGTAGACTAACGAAAGCAAGATCAATTTACTTCACTTATAATCCGATAGCTCGCCAAGTAGCTTTTTTGGGTTAAGCCATGGCTCTGGAGATAACGTCAATAACATGAAGAATTGATATCTAAATTACCTACTTGCAAATGAAATTAAAATCAAGTCACTTCACTTATAATCCGATAGCTCTCCAAGTAGCTTTTTGAGGTTAAGCCATGGCTCTGGAGATAACGCCAATAACATGAAGAACCTGATATCTAAATTATCTACTTGCAAATGAAAGTAAAATCAAGTCACTTCACTTATAATCCGATAGCTCACCAAGTAGCTTTTCGGGGTTAAGCCATGGCTCTGGAGATAACGTCAATAACATGAAGAACCTGATATCTAATTGCAAAGATGAAAGTAAAATCAAATCACTTCACTCATAATCCGATAGCTCGCCAAGTAGCTTTTTGGGGTTAAGCCATGGCTCTGGAGATAACGTCAAATGACATGAAGAATTTGATATCTAAACTAACTAACAACGACAAATAAATAATACTGAAATCAAAGCATAATTGAAATTGAAAAGCTTAAGAAAAAGTTCAGCAGAGAGGCAAATCTCATGTCACTATTTGATGCAAAAACATGTAAAGAAAAGCTAATCTACAATCAATCGGTTGAACACACTTGCATGAATTAAAATTGCATGAATGGAAAATCTAAACTTGAAAACTTGAAAACAATAGAATGACATACATGAATGAAATCAAAGCAAAATTACAAAATAAAATCTACTCTACCTTACATTCTAATGTGCTCCATGACATCTACTTCACATCTCCTTCCATGTTAAGAACATCAAAGCTTTATTCAAATTCTTCAAAATTACAAAGTACAGCAAAGCTCTCCAAAGCTTTATAAAGCCATCAAGGAAGAACTACGAACTCCAAGCTAAAGAACTAAAAAGCTAAGCTAAGCCAAGACTAACAAGCTAACAAATGAAGGAAAGAGATCTCCTATTTATACAAAAAGATGAGAAGCCATCTCATTAATGGGAGTCCATGAATCTCTCCCTCTACCTCTAGAGTCCTAATCAAAATAGGAACTGATAAGACACATGTCTTCTTAGAGTTTCAATACAATCAGGAAATGTGACACATATCCTCATGATCCCATGATTCTTTCCACTCAAATTCGAATTTGGCCTTAGAGTGCCACATAAAGGTCTTCTAGAAGCCTCCTTTTGACCTACGCATGTCAACAATCTCAACCCACTTGTTAGATATAAGCATATGCACATTATTTCCTAATTTTTAACCACAAATTCACTTAAAAGGGCTAAGAATTAATAAAGTTTGGAAAAACATAAATGTGGCCCAATGATAATGAAAGTGGGATGAATGTGGTGACATAGTAGTGAAATGGAGGTGATATAATGGACATAATAGTGAAAGTGTAATGGAAATGAATGACATTTTCAAGACCCAACACAATACATCCATGTCCAACCACTAGTTCCAACAGTGGAACGTTACAGCCACAACCACCTGCTTCTCCAAAGAGATGTACTAGCTCTGCGCAGTGGAGAAGCCAAGGCTCATTATAATATTGTCCAAGCTCTCTCTAAGATAGTCCTATTGAAAGCTTGGCTGATCAAAAGCCTTTACAATGAGTTATGCGGAACTATTTATAACAAAGGGTGGGGTGACCCTTAACATTTCCCTTTGTGATATTTCATCTACCCTCATGCCTTTTCATCTACTCTACGACTGTTACATCCAACTATTGACACTTGAACTTACACTTGACAAGATGTTACATTACAATGCACATGTACCCATGTGAGACAAAATGGCTTGAGCAAGCCATGCAAGACATCACTATGACTCGGACAACTGTGGGAAGTCCAACCCTTCAACATCCTCACAATGATCAATAGTAGCGTATTGATGCCAAGATCGGTAGTCTGTGATGGTGTTTGTATACTCCAAGGTGACATATTTTTGGAACCTGACTCTTGCCTCCATAGCATCTGGGTAAACTGCTCGGGCTTCTCTATCCAACTCATCTGAAAGCATGCGCATCATTGGCTTCAATGCTGTCGGACCAACAACATACGTATGCATGGTTTCTGCACTGATCGACAAGTTTGGGCTGGCGAAAATGCACATCAACTCGTCAAAGTACGAGTCAAGATCTAGTCGGACCTGTGCCTTTGTCTTCACCTGGGTGAGAGACCCAATAGATGGGATCACATGTGCGCACACCACAACATCCATACTCTTGAATGCATGTGCATGGGAAGCCTATAGACCAGTGATGAGCTACCTGAGCTCTTCATAGTTCCAGATCTAACTCTGGATGCGTGCCTTCAGCTCGACTGCTCTAGGCTTCATCATCTTAGGCAAGTGAAGCAGGGCTCCCTTGTATCTCATCGTTCACGTTTGCATGTAATCAACAACAACATGTACGTTCGACAAGATACATGCTCTTCTAGAAAATCGATGTTGTCATCCGTTGAGATGGATGAATGCCTTATGCACGGTACCAAACATGGAATACAATGCCCGCATAATTGTGTCAAGGGACAGTACTTCATCTAGTATTGCCTTCTTCAGTTCTACTCGGGTTGATGCTATCACCAACTCTCCTCCTTTCTTGGTCGTCTGTAGCTTCTTAGCCATTCACTCATTCTCAGCTATCAAAAAGTGAACACTTGAGCTAGTGGCTTCGACATATTCTCTAGTGGCATCAACCAAGGCTGCTAGATTTTTGCGTACACCAGACACGATCACTCATTCCTCACACTACACAGGAAATGTATGATCTTCCGGAGTTAACACTCTGCGAGATTGCACAACTCTATGTGGAGACTCATCGAATGAGATGTTGTGCATCTCTTCTTCCGACTGATCTCCAAGGATCTCAATGTCTCCTTGGTCACTTGGGACTTTCTCATCTTCTGGATGCGGTGAAGCTAGTGGGTCAACCTCTTGGTGGTGAGGCATGAGGTTAATGTCCTGCTCTAACTCCTACTGCTCCATGTCCATATCCATCTGTTCAAGCACTTGCTCTATCTCCTGAGCAAAGTCCTGCTCCTATGATGGCTCACCATGTTTACCTAATGCTAGCTGTTTTGATGAGTCCACTACCTGTACAAGCGTTGTTTCATCCATCTGCACATGTTGCACCCCCTACTATACTTGTTGTTGTTGCGCTTCCCTCTCCTATTTTCGCAACTCTTGTTCCTTTCGGAGTTGCTCCTTCAACTCATGCAACTCCTTCTCTATTTCCTCCATTCTCCATTTCTCTCTCTGCCTTTGCACATTTTTCTTATCGTGCTGTTGCCTTTTCGCCTCTATGGCCAAAGCTGCTTTCTCCACAAGTGGATCTGCTCGGAACTTGCAACTTTTCTATTCCTCCATGCGATCGACAATCTTTATCTTGCCCTTATCGTGCACTGGTATGTTCACCTCTACTGTTTTTGTCACTGCTCCTGGTGCTCTCTGGGATGTTGCTTCACATTGCTTTGCTAACCATTCCACAATGAAGCCGACCGGTTCATTGAGTCTAGAGGATTTGTAACAATATCTCCATGGGTCCTCCTCCACCCAATGACATGCCCCGTGGATCCAATTGAACTGTACCCTCCTGTAGTGATCTTTCACAAGATAATGTGGATCATACAAATTATAATTTCAGAGGTCGAATGGATACTTCTTCATCTTCTATGCTTCGACATCCGCATGCTTGAAAATATGGATCTTGTATAACCCAATGCACAATAGAAGAGCAAGCCAAGGTGCCTTCTTCTTCCGGTACAGCATAATTGTCAATCCTACCGAGATGTGATATGTTACTTCCTGCATGATGAGTATGTCCATGGAAAACTTTGGTAGAACATGCAAAGGCTTCTCCGTGTTGTACATCTATATGAAGGTGCCAGACAATGATGCATACCAATAAGCTATGTCTATCAATGCCTCCATTGCTGCCATCGACATGTAGGGTGGATCTTGTTCGAATATCATCTCGTAAACAGGGGTGAAAAAATGATCGGACAACCATGTGATAAATCCTCTGAAGCTGCATTCAGAAATCATCTTACAATAATTGTTCATAGTAGTCTCCGTCGGTGACCATGCCCACTTCAAGCTTGGAAACTCCTGCCAGGCACAAATTTCATCCAAGATGTAGGTGGACATGTAAATTTCTGCTTGCATACCTTTGGAAGGTTTTCGAGCCCTCATTACCTGTTCCTTCAGTTAATGAGCCAATATGTTGGACCAATTGCATGGTTTGCCCTCTCTAGCCAGTTGGTCCAATGCAATCACCCAACTCTGTGGGAAGGTTTCTGTGCTTTCTTGGCCATATAGACTACATGCAAAAATTACCAAGTATTGATATGCCTTTCACAGTATCTTCGTCTTGTAGATCTGGTTGGGTGTCATCCTGAATCTAGACGGCTCCTTTACCCAGTTCTTCAGAATGTCTTTGGAGTTGGAATTGTTGTTGGGTAAGGTAAAGGGAGTCTACATGATAGTCATGGAATCTGACATCTAATACATCTCATCATAATCCTGTGCCCTGCAATCTCCATCTTGCTGACACTGCTCAAGGCCATCGTATTGGGATCAGTGTATGAGATGATCTAGTGTATCATGTTTGTGCATGGGAACACGGGGTATCTGCATGCAATCTGGTACAAGCCAGACTTGTGAATGTTCACATATACCTGGCGATCTTTGAGGTCTCCCCAAATGTGCCTGTAAATGCATCATTGACCTCTTGCCATTTCAGCTTGATGTCCTTGTCTAGAATCAGTTTGGTGTCTTCATAGATCTGTAGACTTGTGAACACTCACTCAACTGCTACTCCAGTTGCACTTCTATCAGTGTCCTTTGATCCTGCTCTCTTAGAAGCCATTGATCCTGAACTATCAAGAGGTGGATGAACACCTACTAGATCTGGAGACAAAGCAAAATTCATGGCAAGAAATCTATTAGTGAAAACCAAAGCAAATTGGAGGAATGACATAACACATACCTAGGGAAAGACTAGCAAGGATTGCACTATTTCTTCTCAGAGGCTGGGAGACTGGCTACCAGACTTGCACAAAAAGGAGTTTGGGTTGTCTGGGAGGCATGATTGGCTACTAGAATTGCAATCCACAATCCAGGCTGACTACTGACTACTGGAATTGCGGAATGCGAATTTCAACTGGAAATGGCTACAAGCTTAGTGACTGCATTGCACAATTTTCTAGGCTAGCAGTCACTGTCCTTTAGAATTGTGCAAAGCAGGCCTGGGGAACAACTACTAGAAAAAAATTCGCATTTCCTGAAGGGAAGATAGAGCCTTCCCTCTCAGGATTATGCAATGTTGTCTTGGTGAGGCAGAGTCCAGGCCAAGGCTGCCCAGACCCGCCGACGGGCAACTGAAAGAAAATGTGAAAGTGAATGCATGGTGATACTGAGTGTAAGCAGAAGCAAATGATCATGCATGCAAACAATGAATGAAAGATTCAGAAAATGGAACAACATGCATGTGGGTGAAGTGAGTCGTCGAATCAACGACTGTTCGTGCAAAATAGTTTCATGCATGTGACAACAGTGAGATATAATGAAAACTGAAACGGTGCTAGTACAAGCTAGTATGCATGTAAACGACATCAATCATTCAAAGAAATCAAGCAAACAACACTCACACAAGCGAAAATGCAAAAAGTGACAACAATGTTGTAAAAGACAAGTTGAGACCACTTACCCATGAATAATTGAGCTGGATGTGTCGAAGAGTCCTGGATGTGTTGTGGGATGTCAGAGCTCCAAGATTGATGTGAAGAAATGAGCTCTGAAGCGTCGAATAAATAATTTTGAAGCTCATGACGCGCATGCCACAAATCTAGGAAAAAGTGACACTTGGAGGAAAGATTCTAAAACGATCTTTGCATGTAACCTCCAACTACTAAAAATAGCTCCCTAAAATCTAGGGATGCTTTTTGCATGTTGCTTTTTATATTCCAAGAAAAAGCAGCCCATGCATGCAAGTCAAGTTTCCTTGGTCCCGGGTGGAACTAGTCAAACCAACTACACATGCAAGAACCTGCTCAACTGCTGAGAGAAAATGCACATTTCTGGAAGGGAGTTGGGTTGGTTTCCCAGGAGATTTGCACAATTTCTAGGTAGAGCAACTGACTGCTGCCCAGGATTGCGCAATTCTTGGGCTAAGCAGCGCTGCTGGGAGGAATTGTGCAATTTTCTGGATGAATCTTGACTAGCAAAATTGCACAATTCTGGAGCCCAGCAAGTTGCGAGACTGAATTGTGCAATTTCTGCAGGGAAGGTTGGTTACCCTCTAGAATTGTGCAATTCTGGAGCCCAACAGGCTGCTAGACTGAATTGTGCAATTTCTGGAGGGAAGGCTAGTTGCCCTCCAGAATTGCGCAATTTCTTGAAGGAGTTGCTCAACCTGCAACTGGACCAAGTCTGAGGAAACAATCAGTGAGGGGGATGCATCAAACTTTAATAGACAAGTTGTCTTTCTACAAGAAAATCATTGAAGCGTGTGTACTTGACGAAGCAAGACATGATGTTGTGAAAGGTTGGTAGGGAGGCTCCAAAACGAAGCTAAGGAAAAATTTTGGAGGGTGGTTGTAGCCGCTACAATAGATGGGTATTATACATCTATTCCTTGCTAATTTATAGAATGTGCTTTGGTTTTCTTCATGCAATAAAATTCATTATGCTCTTCATTATATCTTGAGATGTTCAACTTGCACCTAATAAAACAATGAAGTTAAAATAGGTTTGCCTTTGTCCTTTGTAGATATTTGTCCCCATTAATCTTGGTCTTAATAGATTAATTGTCTTATGGTGGCCTTGAGCGGTCACTCCCATTAGTTGCATGCTTTTTAGTTCCCTTTTAATGACATTTCTTAGGCTTTATAACATGTTATTTAATTTATGAAAAATTGTTATTGTCCATATTATTTTTAAATATTAATATTAAATATGTTGGTTTTGAGCATGGTTTAGTAAAAAGTTCCCAAAAGTTTTATATATCATCTTTTATAATGTAATGATTCATTGCTTGATGAAATTATTATGGATATTTTTTTTTAACGATTCATTGCTTGATGAAAATGTTATGGAATTTTTTTTTAGCATACTAACTTGTATGTGATAAAGTCAAAAGTCACCTCTTTTTGAGATTTTCATTGGTCAAGTTACCTTAAGGCCACAAGTTCACCATTCGATCCTAGGTTAAGGAAATATAGGAGTCATGAAGTGGCATTGTCCAAACACTTAAATCTTGAAACATGTTTTTTTTTTAGTTACATTTTACTTCCTTTGTGTGTAAATTCTCCATGAAGATAGTCTCATGGAATATGAGGGGCCTCAATAGTAAATAAAAATAAAGTCTCCTAAAAGAAAAATGGTACACAGAGCACCCACCAATAATGTTGATACAAGAAACAAAAATATTAAGTGAGGTTCTACCTCATATAATTAGCAAATGGGGGAGGAATTGGAAATTAGTAGTGATTGATGCTTAGAGATACTTGGGTGGAATGGTTATTATTTGGAATGATCAAGACATCAAAGTTACCAATATGTTTACCTCTTTTCGCATGATATACAATTTTAGTTAATTGACATCGAGGACTACTATCATGTATCCAATGTCTATGAATCCAATATCGCAGATGGAAAACCTTTATTTCTCAATTCTGTTGTTGGCACAAGTAATTTATACTCCCCATCTCCATGGATTATTGGGATTGACTTCAATATTATCAAGTCTCTCAAGGCAAAGAAAGGATGAATCACAATGTTTATCAAGAGATTTTGTAATCCATACCATCAAATCCCTAAAGTAGCCTCCATTAAAGTGCTCAAGCAATGATTCTCCAACCCACACATGTGGATAAAATGAGATTTAGTACATGTGCGTGTGGTGACTAACTTAATACACTATTCTAATAACTCCACAAACTTAATTATTTCACTCCATCACATAAATTGACCGTAGTGTGACATAGGTAAACTAAGAGTAGACATTAAACCCTTAGGCAACAAGCATTCCCTAGATCCTCAATTAGGTGCTTAAATGATGAAGTGAAAATGCAAGGGGAAAAGAGGACTTCATGATTTAACCATCACAAACATGTGATCAAGTGTGACTAGGAGTGTATATATTCATATGTTTTCCAAAGAGGGAGTGAATACATGAGTTTCCATTCATTGGGACTTATCTTCATTTTTTTTCTTTTTCTTATTTATAGAACTTAGGGAATGAGTTTTTCATAAGTTTGGCACAACTTATAGATATAACATTTACATGATTTTTGACTTCAACCTTAGAGTTTAGACTTAGATACATCATTCTAGTGTATCTTTAATGATTTTGGCTTTTGCTTTTTGCTTTTCTTTCATCACAAATGACAAAAGGGGAAATATTTTGCCACAAATCTATGAATGCTTAATCATAAAGGTTTCATGTGATGAAAATGAATTAATGATGTTATTCTCTATGAAAAGGATGGGTATTCTTGAGAAAAGCTTATGCTTGTGGATGTATCCTCGGTTGAGAGGGAGTGAGGGTTGACATCATATTCTCCCTGTGTCATGTACTATGGCCAGAACTAACAATCGTAAGCCTAGTAAAGACACAAGTAGGGAGAATGGTGGATTGGATAAACATATAGGACCTTTATTCTTTGAGAATTTTTACTTTGACTAGGACTAACCGCCATAAATCAAGTACATTAATCCAAGATAAGAATAGTCATGAGGATTGACATTTCCTGGTGTCAAGTTTTATGACAGTGGATTAGGAAATGGTCATGTGAGGACATACCTGGATAACATCCTAGTGGGTAAGTGCCTAGAGAGGCAGTGGTGTCTAAAGTTATGCCTCCCAACATTGTGCTCTGATCTAATGGAGAGATAGAACTTATTAGTCAAGGCCTTGCTATTTTGACAATGTTTGCTATGATGTTGTAAATTATTGTTGATTCTTATCAATCCAAATCCTTTCTTATATGAATATTTAAACTTGAGAGTACTTTGTTGTGTCATTATGAATACCTCCCTAGTTTAGAGGAAGTCTTGAAAAATGTAACTAGTGTCGGTCTTCATAATGCAATAAACTATAATTTTTATAATTGATATTTATTATTATATTCATTATTATTATTTCATTTTGGTCAAAGCATGTTCTTCATGCTTATAGAGTCAAAAAGAAATTATTTTGAGTCAAGAAAAAATTATTTGAGTCAAGTCCCAGTTGGACTTTCGAAAGAAAAAGTAAAATAATTTTTATTTCGAGTCAAAGAATCAACACAAGACCAAATCAACCCTCCTTGAACAAGTCGGCTTGAGAGGAAGCTATTTGAAACTCTTAGATAGGTATATATATCAATAAACTCAATCACTCTGAAGACTACCCACTTATCATCATAATACATTGTTTCTTGTGCCAAAAAAGAATAAAAGACAACCAAAATTAAAGGAGAGATAAACTATGAATTTTTCATCCTATTTTTGCACACACGTGCAAAGGTTCTATGGCTTCTTTACGAAAATTATAGGTTCAAACTTCATCCTTCACTGCAGGTCCAAAAATCTATGATTTGGCCATATTTTAGAGTGTTTGATCAGTGTTGACTTTCATTGACTTTGACTTGGTTGGAGGAGACTTGGAGGAGGGTTGACTTGGATATTTGTGGCAATCTTGGTCTTGGTCTTGGGTATTGTATATATTATTTTGATCTAATTCTATAAGAGAAGGATTTTTGGGTTTCCCCCCTTATGGGGTTTTGCCCTGGCTTGGAGCCTAATTATTGGTGTTCTTTGTTTCCTTGTGATCTTTATGTTTTGAATTTTTGTGTAATTACTTGATGAAGAAGACAATCTAAGTAATAAGAATCCAAAAAGCATTCATAAGTAATTATCAAGTTAAGATAAATCAATCATTTTCTTCTAACACTTGGTTTCTCAACATGAAGTAGGGTAATAGGTCCTATGACATCCAACCTATGATCTATGATGGGAAATATTCAATAGTCTCTTTGAAGAAAGATGTCCCATTGAGGGGGTCAAGAAGAGGTATGAGGCATCACCAATTTTATAGTTGAAGAAGTTTGAATCTTGGTTTGTCAATTTTGGCCCTATGTAGGAAAGAAAACATGGAAGGAGGTGATCCCCTTGGAAGAGTTCAAAAGGGGAAGGCCACATAAGGCCTTATATAAATATCTAAATCCAAGGACCTCCCTCATAAATAGAGTTAGACATGTATTGAAAGAGAGTAAAAAATGATCCATCCAAATCTTGATAAAGACAATAAAACATCCCTTGAATCTCATAATAAATGGGGCATCTACAGATGAGGTGACCCTCTAACTCTATCTCATGTATATGGAAAAGCTAATAGATATTATTGAGAAGAGGAAAATATCCCAAGAGAGACAAAAAATGTAAAAAGTCTGATAGTAATATGTATGCAGAAGATGATCTTGAAACTAGTAAGTTCATGAATCCATGACTGTAAGGTCATTGACATCATCATAATCATTGTCATCATCTTCATTATCATCATCATCATCACCACCATCATTGTCATTATTATTGTCATCATTGCATTATCATCATTCATGTTGTCATCATCATCATGATTATGGACATTGTCGTCAATTGTTCATAATTATAGGTGTCGTAAGAAATATCATCAACCCAAAAAATGTTATGAGTGCTAGAAAAGGGTTATTAGGACACATGATATATGAAAGAGAAATAAAAACTCTATTTTTGAGAGATGATCGATGATCATCATCATCACTACCATTATCATCGTCATTATCATTTTCATCATCCCCATCATCATCATTAATGTAATTTCTATCATCATTGTTGTCATCGTCGTCATGGACATCATCATCATTGGCATTGTCATCATCATTCATGCCATTATTGTTATTGATGATGACCTAGATGACAATAATGATAATGATGATGACTTGGATGACGATGACAAAGATAATGATTATGATTATGACAATGACAACATTTAAAAATTGGGAAGATTGACCAAGGTCATTAGCATTGTCATCATCACAATCATTGTCATCGTCATCATCATTGTCATTGTAACCACCATCATCTTTATCATCATAATCACAATTCATGTCATTGTCATCATCTTCATTATCATCATTGTCATAATTATTGACATTGTCATCAGTGGTTCATAATTGTCAATTTCATAAGAAATATCATCAATGCAGAAAATATGATGGGTGTGGAAAAGGAATGCAAAAGGAACAAAAAAAAGGGGGAAAATAAACGTAAAATTGGAGGAAAAGTGGACGCAACATAAGTAGATGCAAAACAAGATAGAAAAATTGACACAAAAGTGGATGCAAAAGTAGATGCAATAGTTAATGTGAACTTGGACACAATATAGGATGCAAACGCGGATACAAAAGTGGAAGCAAACATGGGTGAAACAGTAGGCATAAAACTTAGCATGAATTGTGGTAAAACAAATGTGGATGCAACAATGACGCAAAAAAGAACACAATTTTTGATGCAAAAAAGAGGAAAATTTTGATAACATAGTTACCGATTAAACGAAAACTATTACCTCAAAATGGGGACTGAAGCCCCAAAACCCCAAAAAAGCATGAAAAAACAACCCAAAAATGAAAATTGTTTGTTCCAGAATGATGGTTTTTTTAGGGTAAATTTTCAACATTTTTTTAAATGGAAGTAAAAACTTTTTTTTTAATGGATGAAAAAAACACCCTTAAAAAAAATGTCTATTTTGGAATAACAAATAAAAATCGAGTTACAATTTTGACATTTTTTAACAATGGAGTTAAAGAGAAAATATCTGGACTTTGAAAAACTGTAAAATTCCAACAATTTTCAGACATGATGTTAAAAATAAAATATCATGTCTCAAATCTTGATAGTTCCAACTATTTTCATCCATGTTGTTAAAGATAAAATATCTTGACTCTAAAAAACTTTAAAATTGTAATTGTTTTCAACCATAGCATTAAAGATAAAATATCATGACTTAGAAAAACATTAAAATCTTGACAATTTTTCAACCATGCAATTAAAACCAAAGACCATGATTACAAAAAAATCTCAAATTTTCAAAATATTTCAAGCATGATATTATGAAAAAAATATGACAAAAAACTTTAAAAATGAACACCCAAGAGTAATTTATTTTTTTAATGCAAAATATATAACGATTTTAAAATCTTAGCTTAAGACAATTTGATACATTGCAACAAAAATTTATAAATCAACCATCAAATTGACACGCGGTGTAGGTGAACTCGACCCATTGTAATGAAAACTTAAAGACCAACCATGAAATTGATACATTGTGGGGGCAGACTCGATTCATTATAACGAAAATTTTAAAATCAACTATCAAATTGCCCATAATGAGATCGGGTTGTTAGACGAGCAATGACACAGACCCTGTAGAAAAAAATGAAAATAAAAAAATAAATGTATAAAGAAATAAAAATGAAAAATACAAAAGAAAACAAAAATTCATATTGGAAAAAAAAAAAAACAATAAAAAAAACACAAAAAATAATACAAAAGATTTTTTTTAATATTGATAAAAAGAAAAAACAATGAAAAAACACAAAAAAATAATAAAAAGAAAGAAAATTTTAAATATTGAAAAATAAATAAAATAAAAACAATAAAAAAACACAAAAATTAATAAAAAAAGAAAACAAAAATTAAAATATTAAAAAATAAAACAAAATAACACAAAAATTAATAAAAAATAAAACCAAAATTCAAATATCTCAAAAAAAAAAACACAAAAACAAACAAACAAACAAACAAACACAAAAAATATTACAAAAGAAAAGAAAGAAAAAATTATAAAATTATAAAAAATAAAAAACAGTAAAAAATACAAAAACATCAAAAGTTAAAAAATTATATACATATATAAAACAAGAAATAAAGCAAAAAAAAAAAACAAACAAACATAACAAAAAAATTAAATTGAATTAAATAATAATAATAAATAAAAATAAAAGAAAGAACAATTAAAAATTAAAAGAAAAAGAAAAACAATTAAAAACATTAAAAAAAATTAAAATCAAAATAAAACAATAAATAACTAAATTATATATATATATATATATATATATAAAACTAACAAAAAAAAGTTAATAATAATAATAATAAAAACAACAACAACAAAACAAAAGCATTTTTTAGCCAACCATGGCAGGGTTAGCCACAGGCGTGGGCGAGGAGGCGAGTTGCATGCATCTGCCTCCCCGCCCGTCCCCGCGGCCAACCCTACTCGGGGCTGGCTGGAAAGTTTTTTTTTTTTTTTTGAACTATTGTTTTTCAATTCTTCTTCTTTCTTTCTTTCTTTAATTTTAATTTTTTTTTTTTTAATAATTTTTTTAACTTTTTTTTTTTTTTTTTTTTTTTTTTTTTTTTTTTTATGTTTTTAATTGTTTGGTTTTGATTTTTTTTTTTTTTTGCTTTTTAATTTCAATATTTTTTTTTTATTTTTTTTTTAATGTTTTGTATTTTTTATTTTTCAAATTTTTTTTTATTCTTTTGTTTTAATTTTTTATCAAATTTTTTTAGTTTTTTAGTTTAACATTTTTTAATTTTTTTTTTTTTTAATATTTTTTTTTTCATTTTATTATTATTATTATTATTATTATTATTTGGTGGTTGTATTTTATTTATTTTAACTTAAAAAAATGTTATGGATGTATTTTTTATTTATTAATATTCAAATTTTCTTTAAATTTTATGCTTTTTTGAAATTTTCTCTCTTTGTATTTATTTTTTAATATTTAATATTTAATATTTATTATTATTATTATTATTATTATTATTATTATTATTAATTTTTTTTTTTACAATTTAATTTTGTTTTATTTTACATTTTTATGGGTGTTTTTTTAGTTTTTTTTATATATATATATTTTTATTATTTGAGTTTTTTGGTCATGTTTTTTATTTTTTATTTTTATGTTTTATTACCAACATGAAAATCACAAACATTTAAAAAAAAATATCCACACTTAATACATTAGAAAATTTAAAGTATAAAAAATAAGCCCTCTAAACAAAAAGGGTTGATGCTGCATCAACCCTTTTCAAAATCAAGATGAAAATCACTAACATTTAAAAAGGTGTTCATACTTGCTACATAAAAAAAAATTGAAGTGTCAAAAATAAACTCTTTAAAAAAATGTGTTGATGCTGCATCAGCACTTTTCAAAATCAATATGAAAATCACTAACATTTAAAAAAATTGTTCATACTTGATACATAAGAAAATTTAAAGTGCTAAAAATATGTTGAAAGAAAAATGTATTCTGGCATCACCACTTTTCAAAATCGGGTGATTTTTTGCTACCTCAAAAAAATGGGTACCAGTTCATTTTGGAGTTGTCTATTATGCGACTTTTTGAAGATTCCGGTGACGGAATCCGGCGAAGAAATTGATGTCAAATCTTGATTTCTTGCAGTTAAAATGGTTTTTTAACTGCATATTTGGATTCAGCACCCTGAAAAACCCCTGGGACGCTTTCATTGTGCAGAAACTAGCTATCAAACTTGCGATTCCAATAATTCTTGCCGGATTTCGACCGGAAAAATCCGCCGGAAAAGCTTTCAAAAAGTCGCGTTATAGACAACTCCGTTCATTTTCTCGTTTGATCGATAACTATGTTGGGTGCAATAAGGGATGTAAACATGGACCAAACATGGATGAAACAATTGACACAAAATTAGATGCAAAAGTGGACACATCAGAAGTGGATGTAAAATTATATGCAAAATGAGATGCAAAAAACATAAACAATATTTGATGCAAACTTGGACGCAAAAGAGGATGAAAAAGTGGAAGCAAATGTGGGTTGCAACGGTAGGCACAAGGTATGGCACAAATTGTGGCATAATAAAAGTGGATGTGAAAGTGGATGTAACAACAGACAAAAAGAAGATGCAAATTTAGATGCAAGACAAGATGTAATAAGGGATGTAAAAGTGGGATGCAAACATGGGTGCAATAGGAGAAACAAAATTGGATGTAAAATATCGATGCAATGGAAGTAGATGCAAACTAAGATACAAAAATAGACGCAAAATCCAACACAAAAGTGGATGCAAAAAGAGATGCAATATTTGATGCAAAAGAGGATGCAAACATGGATGCAAAACTGGAAGCAAACATGGGTACAACAATAAGTGAAAAACATGGCGCAAATTGTGGCACAACAAAAGTGGATGTAATGATAGATGCAAAAAAAGAAGCAAATGATGATGCAAACAAGGATGCAAAAGTGGACGTAAACATGGGTGTAACAACGGATGCAAAATAAGATGCAAAAGTTGATGCAACAAAATTCGATGCAAAAACAAACACAAAATGAGACACAAAAGCTTATGCAAATCCTGACGCAAAAGTGGATACAAAAAGGGATGCAAAAATAGATGTAAAAGTCAATGAAAACCTAGATGTATTTAAGGATGCAAAATTAGAAGCAAAAATGAATGCAAAGGGAGCTTCCAAACTAGGTGCAAATTATGGCACAAGAAAATTGGATGCAATAGTGAACACAATAATAGATGCAAAAGAGGATGTAAATATGGATGCAAAACAAGATGCAAAAGTGGATGCAACAAAAGTGGATGAAAAACTAAACACAAACCTCGATGCAAAACTTGGCACAAAGTGGATGCAAAAAATGATGCAAAAAAATGATTTAAAAAAGTATGCAAAATAGGATGCAAGAGATGATGCAAAAGAGGGTGCAAGAGATGATGCAAAAGTTGATGCAAGTGTAGGCGCAAAAAGTGGATGCAAAAGTAGGTGAAACAAAATTAGGTGCCAAACTTGATGCAAAACATGGTGCAATGGATGACACAAAACTTGGCATAAAACCTGGCGTAAAACCTGATGTAAAACCTGGTGAAAAACCTATTACAATACCTGGTGTTAAACTTGGTGTAAGACTTGGTTCAAAACTCGGTGCAAATTTTGCATCAAGTTTTGCACCAAATTTTTTAAATGGACACAAATAGCACAAAAAATGGGCTCTAGACGAAAAAAAGGAAGCAAAACGGGGCGTTAATCACAGGGTTTTGTTGTAGTGTAGAGAACAATACGAAAGCGAAGGATTAGCAGGACAAGATACGAAATAGAAGTTGCAGTGAAGATTGTCATTGTATCTTGTATTCCATAGAATGTTGTATTATTTAGATTGGTTTAATATAATGAAGATTGGGTTGTACATTATTGTACAATATTTGTCTAAAATTGTGTATACTTGTGCATATGTGATTCACTGCTTTATATTTTCCAATGTGTAAAGTAGTTCTTGTTGAGATTCTTGGTTTGGTAGCATCAAAGATTTTAAGATTCTAACCTAGACCCAAGATCGTGGAAAGTCGACATGGTATTAGAGCATGTCTGAGCTACTTTGGAAGTCAGTTAATCAAATTTGTGCACAACGAAGTACAACTTAAGAGGGAGTTGGTCACATTGTAGATGATAATGTCGAAGTTGTAGGTTGGTATCCAATATGAGGACAGGTTGGATGGGTTGTCCAACTATATTCCATGGAAGGAATGATCAATTTGATCTTGCAAGTCGACACGATCTGGTAGTTCGTCGAGAAAGCCATAAAAGAAGCCAACTGATCTAAAGGAGATGAAAGTGTATAAGTATTTGGATACGAGGGTGAGATTGATCATTCTTGATGGTGTGAAGGATTCCCTAATACATCATTTGTCCAGGAAGAACACTGCACATGAGATGTGGATGGCTCTTTAGAATTTGTTCCAGAATAATAATGAGAATTAAGTAGTGGTATTGGAGGATAAGTTGAAGTCCACCAAGATGATACAAGGTGAAGACGTGACTTCGTATCTGACGAGATTGTCTCGGGTCAAAGATGAGCTTGCTGTCGTCGACGTTATTATTTCAGATTCTGATATGGTGAGGATTGCTTTGAAAAGGTTCATCGAGGAATGGAAGCCCTTCATTAAAGGGATTCTTGCCAAAGAGAGGTTTCCAGACTAGAATAGGTTGTGGGACAACTCCAATCAGGAAGAGTTGCGAGACGAGGATCTTCATCAGAAGAAGAGGGCTTCAGAGGATGAAATGGCACTTGTAGCACGAATTAAGGGTAAGAAGAAGAAGGACTTGAGTAAAGTCAAGTGTTTCAACTATGGCGAGATGGGTCAGTTTTTATCGAGATGTCTAATGAAGAAGAAGGGAGATGACGAGAAGAAGAAAGGAAAGAAGGTTGTCGGTGTTTCCACTTATGTTGAGATAGATGCTCTCACTAGGAGGTTGGAGGAGGAGGAATTTGCTACGATCTCTCATTTCTCGCAGGGTACTATCAATGAGGATGGATGGTAAGTGGACAATGGTGCGACAAAACATTTGACAAGGTCCCAGGACGTTTTTGAGATTCTATATGAATGGGACTCGAAGTTGCACATGGTGTTGGGCGAGAAGAGTTAGAAGGAGATCCAAGGATCGAGAGTTGTGCCAATCAGAATGGAGACGGGACGTGTGATGCAGGTCCAGGACGTATTGTTTGTACCAAGACTCAGATATAGCATGATATCTATCTCGATGATCGTGAAGAAGGGGTTTGAGGTCTTGTTCCAAGATGGGAAGGTAAGACTCAAACCTAGAGGCTTTAGCTTTGAAGGGATTGTGCTTAGAGTTAGAGTGCATGGTTTGTACAGGCTAACGGGAAAGCCTATGGATCATGGGAAGAAGCAGGTGGAGCAGGTGCAGGTTCCAGAGAAGCATTTTCATGTGTAGGCTTCAGAGGAGTAGGTACAGGTTCCCAAGAAGAAGGTCTAGATTCCAGAGACTCAGAGGGAGTCGAGTTCTAGTGGGAGCTTGCAGATTCAGAGGGAGACTTTGCAACCCAAGAAGAATGCATGGTCAATAAGGAGCAAGGGTGTTTCCACATCTACCAAGAAGGAATCATGGAAGGATTGGAAAATGATACAAGAAAAGAAGAAGAAGGAAGATATTTCCAGTGACAACGACACTTTTGAGAGAGGCATAGTTCATGCTTCAGGGATTGTTGTAGTGGTGAGCGCCAAGAGTTGGGAAAGTGTTGCGAGTAGTGATGATGATGATGAGTTACTTCCTAGTCTTGGAAGTACCTCCCTCACTAAGAGGGAGTGTTGATTTTTGAGTAGTTTGGGGGGTAATCCAAGCCCTAGCGTTTATGGTTTGGAGGGAAAAGTGCCACAAGAGTCACTTGTGGGCTTGGAACCCAAGGTTGGGGATTTTCACCCATCGTGTTTTGGGCTAAAACCATGAGCACATTTTGACATGCGATTAATGAGGATGATAACTCTTGTCGAGACAAATAGGACGCAATGAATATCACCTAATTCTGAGTTGTAGAGATGGAGATATGCATGTTTGAAGTTATGGAGTGGGTTTGCACCATATGTGTCAAGGTCAGCTTGAGTTAAATAAGCCTCTTGACAGTTGGACAAGCTCATAAAGGGCATTTTGAGAAACCCTTCTTATGTGTATATATAGAAGGTGATGGAGGACACTTAAAAGAATCCATTTGTGAAACACATCACAAGATAAAAGCTCGTTGGAGAGGGATAATACTTATGTTCTAGGCCATAACAAGGAAGGCATACCAACAAGGGTTTGAAGGGCTATTTTGAGGTCATTTCAGGAGGACCGAGTTGCTGGAAGGAGGGCCGATGAGGTGGGCTAGAAGGCTGAGGAAGGAAAGTCTCTTTGAGGGTTCGGTTGAGGGTGGACAATCCTCAAAAGAGGCTACTGCAGGCTTGTTCACGATTCCTGTAGGATGCCGATGTCATAAAGGGAGGAACAAGTTTGTTTTAAGGAAAAGAAACTGCCAAAATTGCAGTGTAGAGGGTCAAACTCCCAATAAAGGATACTCGCAACAATGGAGAGCATTTCTGGGCTAGAGATTAGGGTTGGAAGGGACTGTTGTCTTGCCCTAACTAGACCGAAGTCAACAATAGAAGGAAAAGCCTCAAACAGTAAGCAGAGGTATGTATTTTGGTGTATGTTTGTAGGTGTTGGATCCAAGTCTTGGATCAGATTTGGATCGTGTTTATATGCAGCCTGTGGGAGCCATACGTTGAAGGTGACTTGGGTGATTGATAGCCTCAAAAGGTGCAGATCTCACAATGAAGTATTGGGAGCCATTGATTTGGTGGAGGGAAGTGTGTTGGCTACCCAAAGTAGCCCTAGACAAACAATCTTGAATTGACAAAGAGAGTTGAAGATTGGGTGAATTTTGGTGCCTAATGTGCAACACTTTGATGGATAAAAGTGACTGCTAGATTGGCATATTGGAGTTCAAGGATTGGCCAGCCTATCGAGAAGATTGGATCAACCTGTGTAAATGCAGCAGAAGTTACTTGCAGTAGTGTTACATGGGTGCCCTACTGGAGTCTCTATGTGTTGTCCTTTGAAGGAGTAAGGGGTAGTTGGACAACAATACAGAAGTGAAGGACCAGCAGGACAAGATACGACATAGAAGTTGTAGTGAAGATTGTCATTGTATCTTATATTCCATATACTATTGTATTATTCAGATTGGTTTAATATAACGAACATTGGGTTGTACATTATTGTACAATATTTGTTAAAAATTGTGTATACTTGTGTATATGTGATTTACTACTTTATATTTTCCATTGTGCAAAGTAGTTCTTGTTGAGATTCTTGGTTTGGTAGCATCAGATATTTTAATATTCTAACCTAAACCCAAGATCAGGGAAAGTCAACAAACCTATTTTTGCTGTAAATTTCACTTTTTTCCTACGAGGTATAGAGAAAATAGTGAGAGGGTGTTATGTTAAGGCACTTCCTGGTGTAAAGGTTACCCATTCAAAATTTTATGGGAAAAAATCCAACCATGCTAAGGGCTAGTGTGGCCCAACTTAGGTACAATAATTTTGACACCTTAGATGCCCCTGCATCATGGCTACTAAAGCCATAGGTTAGGCCTACCAATCATCTTAGAAATTACATAAGCTAACTAACAAAAAAAGTTCAATTTTTATATTTTTCTTTATTTTTTATAAAAATTACAATTGTTTTTTCCAAAATTGGTAATTGGTCTGATTTTTCTAATCGTAATTTATTTATCTTGTTGTAAGGTGATTCATTAAATTTTGGTTATTTTATTTAGGGTTTGTTTAATAATCTAGAACCTTTTATATTTTGTTTATTAATTTGGCTACTCTCTTAGTGCAAAATAATTTACAGATCTTGTTAAAAATAATCAATAGAAATTAATTAAAAAAAAAAGATAAATTTACCAGCAACCAAAAAAACACATAAATAAAAAATACAATGTTTATTATGGAAAAATATCACTATCTAAAAAACTAGCTAGAATCTTCTATTATTGTTCACCAATAAAATGCATTATAACAAAGTCTTCCCAAGCCTTTTAAAGGCGTAATTAAACCATGGACAACCAAAAATATGTGTCTAAAACCACTAATATTGACCAAGTAACTTTGGCTCTTTCGTCAAGTCAAGTTTATCTAACAATCCCTCTTTAAACATTGACTTTGGCTTCCCTCGACCAAATCTAGCCAAACCAGCTATATGAGTCAACACAACTCACCTCGTCTTACCCCCTTCAAAGTTTACATCTAGGGTATTTGGTAATTCAACATGGCCCTTATCACCTAGGTCTAACTCCAAATTTTATCTGTAATTTCCAAGGGGCAAGCATGTCTTACTATGTCTTATAATAGTATGCCCATTTACATGTAAAATTTTCAACTCCATTATAATTTTTTATTTTTTACTTTTTTTGTTTACAATGCACAACTTACTTCTCTCTCTTCCATATGTCGCCCATTTAACCCCTAATAAAATATAAACAAACCATGATAAATCATCTCATTGAAGCATTCTCCCAAGTACTTTGTGTGCATTAGTAGGATGCTTCACATGGGTTTTCTTGTACCCCTCGCACATATCCATGGCTCTTGTCATTCTCACAATGTTGATCAACACCCATCAAGAATCTCTCTAGGCTTTTATCTCACCTCATGGCTCTAATGCTATGTTAAAAATTACCAAGATAAATTAGCTAAGAAAGATACATTCGCTAGCCAAAAAAACACATACACACACACACTCACAAACACAATTTTATCCTACAAAACCCCACTCACAAAACAACCAACGAACATGATATTCTTTTAGTCCCTTTGCCAAAACTCGGCCAAGCCAGCCAGGCGAGAATTCATCACTCACCTCCCTGACACATTACAATGAAGTCTTCCCAAGTCTTTTAAAGACTTTATTACATGCAATATGTGGATATAAAACCATGGGAAACCAAAACCACCATTGTTGGCTAAGTAACCCTGACACTTTCACTAGTCAAATTTTCCTAACAAATCTAAGTTTCTTAAAAGTTTGAATTTCCGAAGTTTCTAAAGGAAATTAGGGGTGAAATTTATTAATTTGAGATCTAAATTTAAAATATTTTTATTCCATAATTTTTTGGATGAATTTATTTAATTATTTAATGTCATTTATTTATATCCTTATATCCCAATTATGTAATATTTAGTTTTTGATTATTTGGATGTTTTAAATCATTTTGCAAATAAATGAGTGTAATGATAGAAGTTAAGTTATACAAATTACTTAATGTAAATATATTTCATAAATTCCTAGAGCGGAGCTCAAAGCCAAGGTGTCACTAGTGAATGTCTAGACATGTATTTTCAATAAATGTGCTTTTGTTATGCCATGAGATAGACTTGCTATGGTACTCCTGAGATATGAAAATATCATTTCAAAAAATCATATAAAAGGTCAAAGGTTGGTTGCTAAGAGCATGAGAGGATCTATGAGTCCATTAAGGGGGAAGAGGAAAGGGGGATCCAATGAATTCACAAATAACCTCAAGTTTCATAAGTTTTCTAAGTTTCCTAATTTTTAATCTTGATATTTTCACCATGTACCTTATTAAAAACTCCAACCACCAATCATTCAATGTAGGGGATGATTGGTAGGGAAGTTCATCTTATATAGTTATCAAGATGTAGGCATTGAGTACAAGCATTGAGGAGTGTATGAGACTCCATCCTTGCAAGAATTTGATCCACATGGAATTTAGAAGAATCTCTTTTCACATGCACTTGCATCATGCAAATTGGAGAAAATTTGTTCATTATTTCACTACCCTCATGCATTCTCTCATACCATTCATCCAACTCAATGAGGCACTCTCATGCATTCTCATGTTATGCATAGAAGCATTGTTCTAGGGTAGCCTATAAGTGACTAAGGAGATGTAAGGAAGAGAAGAGGATGAACCAACGAGACATATAGAGAGCTATGGAGGAGCATAGAGGCTAGGTTGATAGGAAACCCTTCCCATTTCCTATAGATTGTTGAATGTGTAGTGTTCAAGAGGCAAGATAAAATTTATTGGGTTTTCCTAAAGGAAATGAGTAAGTTGGACTCCTTAATAGACTTTAATGAACACTAGAGTGAAGAAGCTCTCCAAAGAATTTTCTAGTGATTTTCTTAGATGAAATTGAGAGTTATTGGGTTGTGTGAGTGACCTAAATATTCTAGACTAGTTCGTTTTCCCTAATGGTCTCATAGCTTAGCTTGGGGATGGCATCAACAAAGGACTACCTATGGTTGAGTGTAAAATCATTTGCCAATAATCAATTTCCTTGGACCAACTTGTTCAAAGATAATTTTTCCATCTCTGTGATTTAATTCTTTGTTTTAATTTGGAAATCAAGTCATATTTTTCATATGAATGTGATGGAAATTGAATACATCATTACATGTTGTGCATGCTTAGCATAATTTAGTTCTTGACATGTTTTTGTGTTCAAATTACCTGAGAGTCCGGGTTCAATTATTTCTTATGCATTCAACTTCCATTATTGAAGGTATGTGTACTTCGAATTACATATTTGTGATGGTGTATTTGCATGCCAAACCTGATCATCAAGCAATAACATTATACGTCTTCCAACTTTATAGTTCAAAGAATATTTTAAGCCTAAAGGTTTGTTTATTATCAAAAGTAGAGGCCCTTTGCAAAATTTTAAATGACAACATCAAACGACCATTGTTTCACCCTTTGTCATGTCTGCTTGCAATTATTCAAATATGACAAATGGGCCTTCTTGAATTTTGGCTTAATGGCCTTTGTCTACTTTATTTCCTTGAAGGCTTGCCGGGGG
Organism: Pinus tabuliformis; assembly: GCA_031772625.1. Classification (NCBI taxonomy): domain Eukaryota; kingdom Viridiplantae; phylum Streptophyta; class Pinopsida; order Pinales; family Pinaceae; genus Pinus; species Pinus tabuliformis. The sequence goes on along the minus strand of CM062814.1, from coordinate 209,534,470 downwards.
GGACTTTTGAAGAAGGCCTAATGGCTTAATGGGAACTTTTTTCAATAGTGCTTGATTACCATGTTTCAAAAGGGTTCGATGACCTATTTTACAAATGCTTTGAAAGTGTTAGTTTAGTTAATGACCATCTTTAGGAAAGGCCCAATCACCTATTAAGAAGTTCCTTTAAAATATATCAATGGGCATATTTCAAAAGCATCCAAAGGCCTATTAGGATATTTTAAGGTTATTATTTGAATTTTTTGGAAGTGGGATAAAAAATTGAAGAGGCACGATGGCCCATTTAGATTATCTTCAAAAAGCGACCAAAGGCATCTTTTAAAGATGCTTAATGGCCTTGACCTTTGAAGGAGACGTTTCAATCTTTAATTAAAAGAGCCCTAATAACCTATTGGGTTAATGTTTTGAAAGTGCCATATAACATTTTGAAGAGTCCAAGTGATTTACTGGGAAACTCTTTTGAAAGTTATGGTATCTTTTGAAGAGGTTTGATGTATTGACCTTTGAAGGACTTGTATTGATCTTTCAAAGGTGCTTGATGGTCTATTAGGGTAATCTTTTGGAAGTTCTTGACCGCATCATCCAAAAGTGCTCAATGAAATCTTTTAAAAAGGCCTAATTGCTTTGCCTCTTGAAAGTTGGGAAATTTTCTTGAAAGATCTTGATGAGCATGCCATTGAGCAAAAGTTTCAAAAGTGGCCTAACCTTTCAAAGGGCTTAATGGTTTTTTCATAAGCAAATATTTTGAAAGGGGCCTAATCTTTCAAAAGGGTCTGATGGATTGTCCATTGAATGGAATTTCAAAAGGAGGAGAGATCCTTTGATTATGGCCAATGACCTAATGCTAAATAACATTGGAAGGAAGGTTGTAGATAATACATCATATGGTATCATCAAGTGGTAATGGATGGTATAATTAGGTGGTGTGCACCACCATTGAAAATAAAAACAAATTGTGTGATATCTCACTTTGATTTTGTTAGAGGCCACTTTTCCCCAACAAGGGATTCCCAATAAAATTGTTTGTATGAAATTGCGATGATTGACAATTTCTAAAGATTGACTCAAATGGGTAAGGACACGTAAACAATGTTAGAGCACTAATACTTAAGTCCGTCCTTCGATTGAAGAAACCAACTAAATAAATTATATTATAATTTCATACATTCAAAGAAGAAACAAATACACATTTTTGAACTTTGGACCGATTACATTTTTTTACCAAGTGGAATAAAAATCCATTGAGAATGTCCCATCAATGTCGAATCTAGTGCAAGTGTGCATATTACACAAGCTCTTTATGTTATTAGAGTAGTGCCTTTTTGTGTACCTCACACGTGGCTAAGATGCAATGAAAATTCTAATTAATGCTTAATAATAGTGTTCCACTAATATATATCCAAACATCCTCGTGTTCATGCCTAATTGTTTGAAGAAACACCTAAGTGTACAATGTGTTAACTCATGTAACATTGAATTATACTCAATCAAGCCAAAACAATTTTAAATTTTATATGAAAAGCAAATAATAATTTCAACACAACATTGTACATCTTCTACTTTTATTACTTAATACCTTGCTCTATGTGAAAAGACTTCTTCCAACGCTTTCAAACCCAACCATTCAAACTTGAGACAATGTTGTTAACCATTTAACCTTATGTTGTCGAAGGGACCAACTAGAAACATATAAACATATTACATTTATATTACAAAAAAGGTATGTTCCTTCATAACTTCAAAAATGAAATCTTTAGAAAAATGACCATATACACACGTCTAAGGCAACTCTCCCTCTAGAGTAAACTCTCCCTCTAGGGTGGCCACCATGCTCAAGACCACTTTATAGCCAATTATAATTAAGTAATTTATGTATAGAAAGAAAATATTTTAATGTTGTATATAATAAAATATTCAATGTCCAAAAACAAAAGCAAAATTGATTGTTAAAAAATAAATTAAAAAACCAATGGCAATAATGAGAAAGAGATATGTAATTCCTTTAATTTTTAATATAAAATTAACATGTAACATTTAAAAATATGTAAGATTAAGTAATATTAACGTATATTAAATTAAAAACAATAGCTTCTAATATCTATATAAAGTCCAATTTGCTAAGGAAATCAAATTAGTTGATTTTTTTATATTAGATCAAATTAACTATCAATCTAATAACCATAACCATATAATATTTTTTTTTTGAAAATAATATAATTTACTACAATTAAAAAAAACAACCTCAATTAATAAGGCAATATATTTTTTATACACCTAAAACACAGCCCAAATGCAGCAGAAATTATAGTGATTACATAATAATGATTTTTGAATGACAAATATCTAAACATATTTCAAAGCCCCCAGGGTTAGCTCAAATGGTTGAGTTCCCGTTGATAGTACTCTCCCGGTTTGAGAGGTCACGGGATCAAACCTCCTCGGGGTCAGGTCTGAAACGGCCGAACGGCAGTTCCCTTCGGGGAGTTGCCCCGCTTCTCTACGTGGATGTAGCGGCCCACCTCTGGTGCCCCGTGAACCACACGAAGAAAAAAAAAAAAAAAAAAAAAATAAATAAATAAATAAATAAATAAATAAATAAATAAATAAATCTAAACATATTTCAACTCAGGCTAAATAACTTTAAAAATAAATATTAAGATACTCCCAAAATTAATATAACCGACCAATAATACTTTTAAATTTTAACCCACAAATCAAATAGTTTACCGATTGCCCCGCTCTCCTTAGAGGCTCCCACCAACTCTGACACAACTCTTGCTAACCATTTAATCTCAGGCCCTTAAGCGGACTACTTATCTCCATTTTTAAAACTACGCTCTAATTATGTTTTATTTAAAAAAAAAAAAATTGTGTTTATAAACTTCCGAAATATATTATTTTTAAAAGGTCAGCATATACACACGTCGATGCAAAACCTCCCCAGATAGCCACCGCCATGGTTCCAAGAAGACGACAGGATCACCAAGTGAAGCCCTCTGGAGAAGACACCACCACTTGTTTCGGCCAGCTAAGAGAATTATGTGTCCATGCGTGTTCCAATCCTGCGGTCAACAGTTGAAAAAAATCCCAAAAAACAATGAGAAGTTCTGGTCGCGCAGGTTCAAATCCTGCTAAAAGCCGTGGAGAAATAAACAAGACCTTAACACAGACAGAAGTCAGGTCTCATTATATCCATGGGGAGAAATTTGTCCACGCAGGTTTAACCAGGTGCCGTCCGTGGAGGTATTTTAAAACCCTAGAGTGCCGTCCGTGGAGGTATTTTAAAACCCTAGAGTGCAATGAACATTCTTATCTTGTGCAAACATTCTTTGTTCAGAATGAATATAATCCCCTCCTTTCATGTGGGGTTCTATGGTGTAGTGGTTAGCACTCTGGACTTTGAATCCAGCGACCTGGGTTCGACTCCCGGTAGGACCTTCTGTTATGTAATTTTACATGGAAAAATTGTAAGACAACGCCAATGGTGAACTCTTGCCATCCGATGCAACCACGTAGACTTGCGCCTGAAATTGCTGGAGACTTTGAATCCAGCGACCTGGTTCGACTCTCGGTAGGACCTCTAGCTGTACTTTTACATGGAAAAATAGTTTGACAACGACAATGTTGAACCCTTGCTATCCGACGCAACCACGTAGACTAGCGCCTGCAATTGCTTGAGACTTTGAATCCAGTGACCTGGGTTCGACTTCCAGTAAGACCTCTGGCTGTACTTTTACACGGAAAAATAGTTAGACAACGCCAAAGTTGAACCCTTGCTATCCGAGGCAACCACGTAGACTAGCGCCTGAAATTGCTTGAGACTTTGAATCCAGCGACCTGAGTTCGACTCGCGGTAGGATCTCTAGCTGTACTTTTACATGGAAAAATAGTTAGACAACGCCAAAATTGAACCCTTGTTATCCGAGGCAACCACATAGACTAGCGGCTCAAATCCCTTAATTTATTGCTCTTCATTTCAAAGGGGATGTAGCTCATATGGTAGAGCGCTCGCTTCGCATGCGAGAGGCACGGGGTTCGATTCCCCGCATCTCCACTGTTTCCGGTCATTACTACTGTTTTCATTTCTCTGATTCCTGTTCACTGGTTTTCGCTGCTCATCTTTTCTTTTTCCCTTTCTAATTCTGTGTATTTTAACGGAAGTCTCCCAGACTATCTCCCAGTTTTCCCTTGCTAATTCTGTGTATTTTTACGGAAGTCTGCAAGACTATTTCTTTTTCCCTTTCTAATTCTGTGTATTTTTACGGAAGTCTCCCAGACTATCTCCCAGTTTTCCCTTGCTAATTCTGTGTATTTTTACGGAAGTCTGCAAGACTATTTCTTTTTCCCTTTCTAATTCTGTGTATTTTTACGGAAGTCTCCCAGACTATCTCCCAGTTTTCCCTTGCTAATTCTGTATATTTTTACGGAAGTCTCCCAGACTAGAAGAAAAAAATCAATCGACCAGAATTTTTTGTTCTCATATGGCCACTATTTCCGGAACAAAACATTCTTCTTATAGCAAGGATTCATACAGAAAATTTCATGTGTAAAAGTTCCCAGCACAACAAACAAAAGAGATACCAAAATGTTGACAACTTTTCGTTGCTCAAAAAATTTGCTCTATATCTTCTCTTTTTTGCTTTGCTAATCTCTCTCTCTGTATTTTTACATGATTCTTCCCGGCTATCTCCCAGACAAAAATCAACAAACCAGAAGTTTGTAAGCTCATATGACCAGAACAAAATAGTCCCGTTATGGCAATAATTTTATACAGAAAATTTCATGTGTAAAAATTCGCAGCACAACAAACAAAACAGATCATTAACTTTCCAAAAATGACTGATTTAAAGTTCAAAAAGAGCAGAGCAGACGACTTAAAGGAAAAAAGGGATGAAAACAGTCAATTGAGAGACCACGTTCCTCTTGAATAATGTGCCAACGACCAGGAATCAACCAGAAAGTAGTTTTGGAAAGACCATCTGCCATCTCAATCCTTTCCCTGTACTCATGTTGAAAAGAGATTGGTTGTGATGAACTCGACTTAAAATGGATCTTTAACAGTTTTGGAAAGACCATCTGTCATCTCAATCCTTTTCCTGTTACACATGTTGAAAAGAGATGGTAAAATTGTTTTGTGATGAACTAGACTTCCTCAAAATCGATCTTAACATTTGCCTTTCCATAGTGCATGCACTCTTCATCTAGTTTATTACCATTTATGAATCACATAAATTTGGATGTTGTTTACACATTTTTTCATCAGCAAGAAAGAGAGTCAACTTTAAGGTCATAAGCTTTGAAAAATTGTTAATTGAACTCTGAAATTTGTTAATGGTTAGTTCTTTCTCGAGACCGGCTTTAGACTGAAAAAATAAGCACCTCTTAAAGAAAATTATTCCACCAGCTATCATCAAAAAAAATCCTAAGCCATTGATTTATCAATTAGTTCCACAACAATCTATCTTGGGTAAAAATCTGGGGGGTTTGTTATCTTTCAACTGTTTGAAAAAACTAAGAGTGTTCAGTCCTTGCTATGTACATTGGATTATTAGGGTTAATTTATTCTCAAATAAGCTAATTAAATTCCCCAGGGAATGATAGTAAGTAAAGCTTCAAACCTCTTCACAGTATGATTTTCACACCAATGATTTAATCAGTCTTCTGCAAGAGGACCCTACAAACATATCTTGTAAGCCCCTCTATATCTTTCCAAAACTTGAATAGCGAGAAAAGGACAGAATATAAGCAAATGATGCATACTCTCTTCTTCAACCTTGTTCCAGGTGAAAACATTATTGTCCAAGTTCTAGCCAGTGGAAAACCCTTAATTGTAATGAACATTTCATTTTCCATATCACCTTGAAGTACCATTTAAAGCCCCAAAATCCTACTTTCACCCAAAAAAAATAAAAAAATCGAGACCCAATATTGGCAATATAATGCTAACCAACTGGTCTCTTTGACCAAACAATCTCGTCTGGCTAACCTTTAATCCTTACATGAACATCACATGGATGCAATATATTTCTCTCATTCCAGGGCATCGTCCCCATGTTAGAAAATTTAGACAACGATTCTGCATGCGGAATAAACTCAAAGGAATCGTTGAAACTTAATGCCCAGGGATACGAATTACCTCCAGCCATTGGTGAAAACTCTTGATGCAATTTCCTTCTGAAAAACCATGCTCCAGCTGCCCAAGCAAAAAGAAAAGAATGCAGCTGATCTGAAGGCACTTCCAAGCTCTGCTATCTCAGCTAGATGGTGTAAAACTGAAGGGGATTGAGAGATGAGCTTGGGGACCAAACAGATGAACATGTAGCTAAGCTTCCATCAAGCTTCTAATAGCTATGTGTTAGATGTCCCAC